>CM057230.1:97044040-97642380 GCA_029891385.1 Erythroxylum novogranatense
AAGAATCTTAGAATGAAAAGCATAGTTCGTACAGATCACGGCTTGACGCAATGACCTCTCATTTCATTCTGCTTCTTCTATCTTCGACGTAGACATTGGAGTGGGAGAAAGAATCTTAGGATGAAACAGCATAGTTCGTACAGGTCACCCCATCTACGAAGTCTCCTCGAACTTGACCCATGCAATGACCTCTCATTTCATTCAGCTTCTTCTATCTTCGACGTATACGTTGGAGTAGAAAAGTCGAATATTTGAGAAATGTTTTAAAACTAGACCGGTAGAAAAATATTTAAAGTTTAAATTAGTATTAAATCGTTACTCTCACCCGTCCAGACATTTCTTTTTTGCTGTAAATAAGTTATGCCAATTTCTTCATCAGCCCACTTCCACTCATTTTCAAGTTCTCAAGCGTGTACTCAGATACTTACAGGTACAATAACAATGCCATCATTGATTTCTCGTGGAGCTATAGATAAATTAACTGTTTTCAGTAATGCGGATTGGGCGAGTTGTTCTATGATCATTTATTGATTGGAGGATTTTTAATTTTTCTTGGCAATAATTTGTTAGCTTTGAAGTCTGCCAAGCAACGCACGATAGCTCGATCCTCTACCAAATCTGAATTCAAGGCCATTGTGAATGCTTGTGTTGATGTTAAGTGGCTTACGAAGCTTCTTCGTGAATTACATGTGACTCTTATTGCTCCTCCTCATATTTGGTGTGACAATGTTAGTGCAGTTTTTTAATCCTCCAATCCTGTGTTTCATGCTCGCATTAGACATGTGAAAATTGACGTTCCCTTTGTCCGTGATCTCATTGCTAGAAAAGAAATTAGTGTTGGAATTTTGTCTTCATCTGATTAATTAAGCATCTCTCCAAGCAACTATTTTTATCATTTTGCTTCCAAGCTTATGCTTTCTTCTTCGCATCCTTTAGCTTGTGCTGGGCGGATTAGATAATATTTGTTAGTTAAGAAAATTGATTTGATTAAGATTAGATTTTTTTCATTGTATCTTTATCACTTGTATATATATATGACTTGTATTATTATCATCACCGTTTATACTTAAACAGCAAAAGGCTCTTCTCATTTATCTAAGCCATGCAAAACGGAGAAAATTCCGGTATGTTGGTCCCACAGAGAGCTCATGGATGCTTCATAATCAACAAGAAAAGACCAAAAAGTTTAATTCGAAGGACGACTTCAAGTCAATGGATTTTATGTTAAATAATGCACGAAAGTTTTGTGTGGTTACTCTTGGTGCAACAATAATGGCTTCTTCTTCTACCACTTCTTCTTTGGCCTCTCAACCATGCAAGTACGACGTCTTCTTGAACTTCAAGGGTGAAGACACTCGTCGAAATTTTATCAGCCATCTCTATGCTGCTTTGTGCCAAAAGGATCTCCAAACCTTCTTTGACAACAATGAACTCAAAAGAGGAGAAGAAATTGCCCGGTCACTTCCTCAAGCAATCAAAGATTCTACTGTTGCTGTCCTCGTTTTCTCAAAAAACTATGCACTTTCTACTTGGTGTCTAGATGAACTTGTGAAGATCATTAAATGTCATGAAACCCATGGACAGATTGTCATACCTATCTTTTACGAGATAGATCCCTCCCATTTAAGGAAACAGTCTCATGATGTTGCAGCAGCTCTTGTAAAACATGAGCAAAATCCCAAGAATGGACACAAGATCCGAAGATGGAGGGATGCCTTGACCAAAGCTTCCAATCTATGGGTTTGATTCTAAGGATTTCAGGTATGTCATAGTTTGTATGGTCAATCCAATAAATGGTTGGTTTGTTTTCATTAATTTATTTTGTGTTTCATAATTGGCAGCACTGATCATATGCTTATTAACAAAATAGTTGAAGAAATTTTAGAAAACTGAACCAATCCATGACATGGGATGATCACTTTGAGAATTTGGTTGGTATGAACTCGCATTCAGAAAATTAAGCAGGTATTTACTATTAAGCCATTGGAGGTTTGTATTTTAGGAATTTGGGGATGGGTGGTGTTGGAAAAACTACTTTAGCTAAAGTCATATATAATATGATGTCCCATCAATTCCAAGGTTGTTGTTTTATATATAATATAAGACAACAAGCAGAAGGAGGTCGCTTGATGAATTTACTAGAAGAACTTGTTTCAAAAGCATTGGGCGAGGAAAATCCAGTGAAACATATGCTCATTGCTGGGCCTACACCATTTCTTAAAGCAAGACTTGGTCGCAAGAAGATGTTAATTTTTCTCGACGATGTGGATGATTCACAACAAATAGAATTTTTGATTGAGATCCATGTTGGTTCAGTTCAGAAAGTGTGATTTTCATCACTAGTAGAGATAAGCAAGTATTTCGAGGAAGAACTGATTTTATATATGAAGTTGAACTGTTAAATGATGATGAAGCCTTCAACTTTTCACAATGAGTGCCTTCAAGCAAAAAATCCCAAAGATGATTATGTGCCCTTGTCCAATTCAATTGTTAAATATGCACAAGGCAATCCTTTAGCTTTGAAGGTTTTAGGCTCCTCTTTAATTGGGAAAAGGAAAAGGAGGGAAAGAGCAATAAATCAATTGTCAGAAGTTCCAAATATGAATATTCAAAGTGCGCTACATGTTAGTTACAATGGCTTAAATAGGGTGGAGAAAGAGGTCTTTCTTGACATTGCATGCTTCTTCAAACATTTGTGGCAAACAGAAGTTAACACAAATATTCTGAGACAAATATACAAAACAACAGGTTCAATATCGACATTATATTAACTGTTCTTGTAGACAAATGCCTTGTAACTGTTTCTACTCTTTTCAATCACAACATGTTGCAAATGCATGATTTATTACAAGAAATGGGAAAGGAGATCGTTGTCAAGAATCTAAGCATCCAAATCAACGTATTAGATTATGGGATCATGAAGACATTTATAAACTATTTGTGGAGAATAAGGTAAGATCTTGAAGATATTTTAAATATTCCATTTTATTATTAACAATTTCTTATATTTTTTTTACTGAAAGCAGTTATTTATTACTATAATAACTTAAGTAAATGTTTGTTGTTGTTTATTAGGAAGCAAGTATTGGAAAGCATAATGCTTAACATGAGCAAGATAAGAGAGATAAATTTAAATTCAAAGTGTTCATGAAGATGCCTAATCTTAAATTTATCTATTTTAATAGAAGCTTGGTTGAAAAAGTAATTTACATCTCCTTCAAGGTCTTGATTATCTTCCTAACAAGATAAGGTATCTTTATTGGGATAAATATCCACTGGAATCCTTGCCACCTAATTTCCAACCAGAAAATCTTGCAATACTTAGATTGCCCAACAGCAACATAAAAGAAATGCACACAGAAGTCAAGGTATTTAATTTTTATTCTTTTATAATAAAGTTGAAATTAATACTGCACTATAGTTGATAAAACCTTGTGTTATTTGTATTAATTACAGGAAAACTCAGTGGCATCTCAATATACAAATGGAATATTGAGTACCATCGTTAATAGTTTTGCAGTTTCATTAAAGTTCCTCCATTTATGGAAGTCAATTGGGCAAGTTAAGGTCACTGAGTTTTGTAAACAATAAAAGCATAACTCTTCTTCCAAACAGTAGAAGTGGATTTCTAGAAGCTCTTGAAGTTCTTGATCTTGGTGGTTGCAAAAATTTGAATGCATTCCCAGAAATTTCAAGCAGCATTAAGGAGCTGATCTTAAGTGAGACTGCTATAAAGCATGTACCTTCATCATCAGTTGAACTCCTCAGCAAGTTAAAGAAATTAGAGATGAGGTGTTGTAGGGAGCTTGAAAGCCTTTCAAGCAACTTTTTAAACAAATTAACATCTCTAGAAAAACTTGATCTAACTGGGTCCTCACGCTTTAAGGAGCTTCCTGGAATCTTGGAGCCCATGTATAATTTGAAGCGTCTTGTGTTAAAAGAAACAGCCATGGAGAAGCTGCCATCGTCGATTGGCAATCTTAAAGGGCTCGTTTATTTAGATATAACAGACTGTCGGAAGCTTGTTTATTTGCCAGAAAGTTTCAATAATGCAATCGACTTACAGCTTTCCAAATGTAATTTTAGGGAATTGCCGGAGGACTTGAACTTCCTATATTCTGCATTTTTTTCTATATTTGGGTGGAAATAATTTTGAGAGGATCCCTGCAGCCATCAAACAACTTTCACAATTGAAATGCCTTGATATAAGCGAGTGTAAAAGGCTTAAATCCTTGCCAGAACTTCCGTCTGGTGTCTTTTTTAAACGCCAATGGTTGTACATCACTAGAAGAAATATGGACCCTTAAACAGCTACACCTTGACTCACGAAAATGTCTAACAAAACTCAGTTTAAGGAATTGCTTAAAGTTGGATGAAGATGAATGTCAGAAGCCGCAAATGCATTGTTGCGGAATCATCTAACTGCTTTTACAAGAAATCAAATGCAGAAACCATTGGTATTTAACTTTCTTACTTTCTCTCTTTTTCTTTATTTGGGTCTGTATAATTATTAATTTGAGTTATATTGTCAGGAGAATTTTGAAATGATCTATCCAAGAAATAGAATACCAGAGTGGGCCAAGTATCAAAGCATGGGTGATTCCATTCAAATCCACCTTCCGTCTCTTTGGTTGAATCATCTCTTTTTGGGATTTGCTTTCTACCTGTGTTACGATGAAAGATTCGAAGGCTTTCTTAGATATGATTGCTATCTTGGAGACAATTACCATTTCTCCTCAGGTAATTTCGTTCCTCAAGCATTACGCATCGAAGGAATAGATACGGAGCATATGATGGTCTTCATGAGTAGCAGTGTTTGTGAATGGGGACGTAGACATGGTAACTTTGAAGAGGGATTAGCCTTTTTTAAGTTTAGCGGCACAGTTGTCAATGGAATAAAAAGTGCGGTTATACCATTGTATGCCCAAAAGGATGAAGTTGATTCTGTGTAAATTTTGACTTTCCAACTTCAAGAGTATCCAAGTTGAAAAGATCAGCCACAAGTGCACAGTCATTCCACTATATGCCTGAAAAGAGGTTGAAGATGGACGAAGTTGAATGAAATTAATTCCAGTTCAATGCTCCTACGAGGTAAGTTGTATATGTTTCTCTATTTTGAGTTTTTTCATTAAGGGAAGTATGTAGTTTGATATTTTTGGAGCATGAATTCTTTTTTTTTCCTTGTCTTATTACGTTTTTTTTATTGAGTATAATAACAACTTCAACTTCAATGTGGATGGTACATATGAAGAGAAAGTAAGAGAGATTCCTTCAAAATGTGAAAACAAAGAAAACCGAACAAACTCTGTAAGATAGATTACTTGAAAGGATCTTGCAATTATTTTTTATGTAACATTTGGTTTTCTTTGAATGCAATATATAGTAGAAAAGGAAAACTTTTTAGTAAATTTATCTTTTGTTCTTATTGTTAAGATATATTATGATAACTTATTGTTTAATTTTGGGCATTATTTAAAATTGGACTTAGTTGGACATACTTGAAATTTTGTACTCTTATCTTTTATGAGATTCCTTCAAACTGTTACAGCTGTATTGGAGCTGTGTTTTAGGTGATGTGGGGCTATATTGGTGTTGTTTTCGTGAATAAACGATGGGTATCTTATGACTTGAAACTGGAATTTTGGGCCATCCTGGAGGATCTTTTGCATCTGATTTCATGAGGATACCATCCATAATTGAAGCTGCATTTTCTGTCAGGGCATGTGTTACCTTGTTGTGCCGTTTATCGTTGATTGTGTGTGACTTTTGGTGTGGTTGGGATTAGTGAGTGGTTGTGTCCAAAAACTCCAGCAGTTCTTGTGTATTTTGTAGCTCCATTCTTTGTAATGTTTCGGTGAAGAAACGTGAGTTTTGTTGGTGATATTTTCTGTTGTTGTATGTGGGATGTTCTGGTGATAATATCGAAAGTCTACATTAGCTTTCTTGGTGGACAACTTTCGATCTTTTGTTGAAGGAGGAGGAATTATTAGGAAAGTTGTTTTTTTTTTAAATCTTAAATGTCTTTGTTTATATTCTTTATTGTTTCAATCATTTGAGTTGTTTAATTCTTATCTTTATTTTCAAATATTATTGGTTAGCATGAGTTTATCGTGTTATTGAGAGCGGTTTACTTTCATGAGTTGTGAGGACAAGGGATAGTATTGCGGGTTGAGTGAGTTGGCTCAGTAAAGTTTTATATAAAACTATTATTGTTAGCGAAAAGTATTAAGTTGGGTGAAGGCCCCATGCGTAGGGCAAGATGTGTTTGTAGTATCCTGCTTTCATATTAAGAGTTAGAACCCTAGATAATAGTACATGAGAGATATTATTGAGAAGTTAGGTTCATTTCATGCTCACGCATAATATTAGAATAAACATATGTGAATTTGATTTTCTATACACATTACAATGACTGCTCATGCACTCATTTGACTTATTCTAGAATATAAATGATTTTAAAATGATTATGAAGTGAATAGTGAATATTTTGTCTTGAAAATTGATTTGGTGAATTATATTATTGACTTAAAATTTTGGTGAAAATTGAGAAAATTATGAAATTATGGGTATTTTTATACTAGAAAATGTCAAGTGACAAGACAATTAATTTATGATAGTAGAAATAAGTGTTAAATGACAATTGAAATAATTGCAAATGATATTAGGATTTGTTGAGAATGTGATATTGAAAATTGAGTGACAAATAGACTAGAGATTAATGGTATTGAGTACCATTATTAAAAGATGTCATTTTGGTTATTTAAGTGATAAGTGTCATGACACATGTCATTACACCCACCAAGCAATTGTTACCTTGGTTTGTTAAACTCACCCACGTTATTTACGTCTTGAAAGACCATCTTTGTTTTTTGTCTTTTACGTTGCCATATGCTCTCTTTTTCTTTATTTTCGCTTTCTTCACTCATAATCTTCTCCTCATCCTCATCACATCGGGTTCTTACTTTCCTTCACTTTGTTTCTTCAAGATCTTTGCTATCTCTTCATCTTGTTGCTAAAAGCCTAATCTACCCACCTCCATGTTGATGATCATGTGAGCCATGGATAGCTAGGGTTTACGTGACTTTTGAAGAAGCTTGGAGTTTTATCAAGTTGTACATTGTTCTTCATGATTTGTTGAATGAAATATGTATGATGATAGTTAGAGGTTAAGTGATCATAAAATGGTATTTTATATATGTTGGAAGTAGGTAAAGAAATGTCCACATTGATGTCTTGTTTTGTGTTTATGATGATCGATATTTCATAAGTTCTTGTAGAGATAAGTTTGAAATAGAAAGATCATTAAAATGGTGTAGGAAAAGTGTAGAAAATTTGATAGATTAATGGATGTTTCATGATTTGTTTTCAATGTATATTAACGTGGATCTCTTTGTGTGTTTTGGAGATGAACTGAAATGAGTCTAGAGTTAAAGATGTGAAGTAATATGGTGTCTTAAATGGGAAGAATTAAGGTGATAGTTAAAAGTGAAATAGATGTGAGATTAGAGTTGAGCATGTGCGAAAGTTGGTGATGAATGTATACATATGTAGACGCTCTGCTTTTGGTGTTATGATCAAACATAAAATATGATTTGCTTTTGATTGAAATTGAGTTGAAATGGAAGTAGGAATGAAGAGGAAATGAAGTAGAAAAGATGATCTATGTACAAGATGTGTTAGATGTAAAATGTAGGAGTTAAAAATCTGGAAAATTGAAAGAGAATGGTTGAAATATGTTAGCTGTAACGTTTCCACTGAATATGCATCTGTATGTTAGCCATATCTTGATATGTACATATCTAAATGAGATGATTTTAAGTTTAGATTAAACTAGAGACATATGGTTACAATTTTCCTTAAAGAATCAAATTTTAATTCTGTCTCTAAGAGTTTCAAAATTTTGCTTGAAATTGAGTACAGAGTACTATTGCAATTTGAGTATAGTCTGAAATATTGTGTATAACTTGTAAAATAATGAACCAAATTGTGATAACTTGGTGTCATTAGAAACTTAAGAATATGTGAACATTTTTTAAAAGAAGGTGTTGCCTAAATGCTTCATTTTCCTTATCTTAATGACCATGCAAATGGACTGAAATCTTTTTAGAAAAAAAAGTCTGGAATGATCGAATGAGTTATAAACTTATAATAAATTTGTTTTATTGAGGTGTAGACCTAAGTTCAAATTAGATTTATGTAAGTTTCGATATATGAGTGATCATGTGATGAGAATAATGGAAATATACCTAGGATTGTCATTGAGCATGCATAATGCATAATCCATGTGCAAGTTCAAGTGGTTGGCTAGTAGATCCAATATTTTTGAAGGAAAGCGCATTTGACTTATTTACCTTTTAAATGCTTAAAAAACCTGAGTGCTTTTGAACTTTAAGGTCGATAGTCCTCTTACTAACTTGTTTTGGACAATTTTGATATAATGCTCATTCTAGCATGTCTAAATCTTCCATGCGGATAAACAAATCCTTTTCTAGAGAAATAAAACACTTAACACTTTGTAAGGACATGTCTTCCATTGAGCACAATATATATTTTGATTTCTAGGACCATCAAACAAAATATTATCATTATGAATATCGACAATTTCACTATGAGATGTATAAAAAATAACTTTATAACCTTTGTCACATAGCTGACTCACACTTAACAAGTTATATTTCAAACCATCAACAAAGAGAACGTTGTCAACAAATATACAATCAGAATCACCAATTTTACCAATTCCAATGACCTTTGCTTTATTTTGGTCTGCAAACATAAAATTACCTCCGTCTTTTCTTTCAATGTAGTTAAAGTGCGATATTTTACCTCCATTTTTCTCGAACATCCACTATTAACTATCTATTGATTCTCCTCGCTCCGCTTTTGAAACATATATGCAAAAGCATTATCTCATTTAAGGTACCTAGATTTTCTGGATCCTTTCGAGTTAGTAGTTTGACCTTTCGGTCTCCAAACATACATATGAGATAATTTCTTTTACTTAAAATTACAAGAATGACTAGTGTGACCATATTTACCACAAGAATCGATAAATAGATGAATGATAGTTGTTATGATTTTTGCCACTTAGCGTGTTCCTACTATTTTGGCTATAGTTATTGTTGATTTAACAAAGAAGTTTTGTATGGCTTGATATCATTATTTTCATTGTATCATATTCGCCTCACAAAAAATGCATTTACCTCTACCAAATAATGCATTAAGATTCTTTCTTTTGTTAACAAAATTTCCAAATCTTTTCTAAAGATAAGATCTTTCTAGTACTTTTCTTCTTTTCAAATTCTAAGGTGAGACCTTTTCTTCTAATTGTCTTACCTTATAAAAAAATTTTAGCTGTGTATTTCCAACTTAGCTACTCTTTCTTCCAAAACTTCCTTTTCATAAATCTTTTACTTATAGTCAACCCCAAGAGACGTATTCCTGGTCACCAAATTCTTATTCACATATTCCAATGATTTAATCTTACTCTTTAGAGATGCATCATTGCTTTTGGACTTCTCAATTTCTTTGAAATACTTAACTGTCAACCTTTTGTAGTGATCATACAATTCATGATATGCATTTTTCAATTCGTCAACTTAAATATTAGAGTCATAATAATATACCTCATTATCTCCTGATTTTTCCATGACACAAAAATTGCTGACTTCTTCTAACTTTTCTTCTTCATAGTTTTCATAATTCTCATCTGACTAGGTTGTAGTCATCAATTGGTCTCAGGATTTTTTGTTCTCTAACTTGTCCTTTTGAAGAAGAGGACATTGTGGTCTTGTGTGACTAGGCTTCTCATAGTGATAACATATGATTTGATTATTTTCGTATTGTTATTGCTATTGTTACCTTTTAATAAGAACCTGTTGTTTCCATTTTCTTGTTTCCTTCTCTTTTCTTCATCGCTTTTATGTAGAAGCAGACATATTTTCTGACCATAAAGTTGAATTCTTCATCTTCATCTATTTGCAACTCAATGTCACTTTCATCACCGCTTGATTCGTCATTGCTTTTTTAGTGCCATTGCCTTTTATAGAAGGATCCTTCATCTTGCTTAAGCTTGGTTTCATGGATCATCGATTTTCTCGTAGCCTCGAGTGAAATAGTGTCTAGATCCTTTGTCGCTTCTAGGATTGTCAACTTAGGTCTCTATTCCTTTAGTAGTGACCTCAAAATCTTCGTTACAAGCTCGTTATTGGGATATATCTTTCCCAAGTTCTTTAAGGTCGTGATGATGTTGTTGAAGTGTTCGAAGAATTCGTCTACGGTCTCTCCATGTTTCATGCCAATAGTTTTGTATTGATGCACTAAAGACTTATTCTATGCTTCTTTACCTCATTCGCTCCTTCAAATGTGACTTGTAGTTTGTCCCAAATTTCTTTGCTATAGAACAATAGGATATTTTCTCATATTCTTTCGAGGATAACGCACATATCGATGTTTTGCTTTAATGCTTAGCTATGCATTTCTTCTATCAACATCAGTCCATACTTCTACGCTATCTAAATTAGGAAATGTAGCTCCAACTTTGATGGTTTGGCAGACTTTGATATCTACAAATTAGAGATATATGCCAAACTTTGATATTTACAAATTGGAGATATATGGTCATTCTCTCTTTCCAGTATGAGTAGTTGTTTCTATTGAAATATGGAGGCTTTAAGACAAATTGTCCTTCAAAACTTCTCAAGGTATTTGCCATGATTTATTACATGTTGTAAAACATAAAATGTTAAACTTCGCTCTAATACCAAATGATAAAGCAAACACATGCAAGAGGGGGTGAATTTTATGTGATTTAAAAAAATTTCGCAAGTTACTTTCAATTCGTATAAAGACAGGGGCCTATTAAAAATTAAAACAATAGTGCCTATCAGATGATTGTAGCCTATTAAACGATGAGAGCCTACTAAAGTATAAGTCATATTGAAAACAATAAAAGGAAGGCACCTTTTAAATGAAAGGAACTCAACAAGTTGAAAATAGAAGGGCCTATTATAAAAGTGAAGGAGCCTCTTGTTGAAATGAACACACACAATATAATGCAAAATATAAATGAGAGAGAGAGAGAAGGAGATAGTCGATTTATACTAGTTTAATTTACAACCCAAGCTTACGTCCAGTGCTTAAGTGTCCAACTTGACTGTTTCACTATAAAATCAAGTAGTAATTTGACAAGCCTCTTCAAACTCATTAATACATAATTTTCAAAGTTCTCTAACCTTCCACACTCGAAGTATATAACAAGTTTCTAAAATCTCACAGAAAAATAAAAATTCCAACAATGCCCCCTTCAACCACACACCCATGATCCACATCACATCTTGCCAAGATACACATAGGTTAGAGATAGAACCACCCTATCACAACTAGAAGATTATCCCTAATAGCTTTTTGAATCTAAATCAAACAAAGATACTTGATTAGCTATTATCATCCAATTAATAATAAATATGCCAAAAAATAAGAAGACATACCATATATGTTGAAAACCAAGGGGTAGAAGTTTCGAAACTTTTCAATTTTATTGTATTCGCTCAAAGCACAAACAAAAACAAAACAATAAAAACGAAATAACAAATAACACCAAAATTTGTTAACACGCTTCAGACATCTTACTTACATATGCGTATGCTCACCTAATTTAATACTTTCAACAAGTACAATAGATTAACCTAAGGCTTTACTAAACCGACACCACTCAACCCTTAATATTATTTCTCAACCTCACTTCTGTGAAATAATTTCACACCAATAGTATGACCTCCTCAGTATTAACCTCAACAAAGGATTTTCTTAATCAATCTTTTAACTAAATAATCCTAATGGTCAAGCTTATTTATACCTTTTAATCTAATATTATTTTTACTTTAATCTTTTGATTATTAAAATTTTAATTATATTTGAATTTTATTAACTATTTCATATTAAATTTTTGGTTAACTAAAAACTCAAATTTTCGCTATTTTTTAATTATAGCTCAAACTAAAAAAAGCAATAAAATACAAAAACTTTTATTTTTTTCAAGATTAGCCTAAACTTTAAAAAGTAGCAATAAAATATTCAAACTTTCAATTTTCTTTAATTCTAGCCTGATCTTATCAGTTGTTCTTTTGATACCCTCAATCATTTGTTTTCTATTGTTCTTCTAACCTTTCAAACTACTATGACATTATAGCGTATTGCACCAGTAAACTCTTTATATTTTTAGTTCATTCTCTTAGTGCCCTTAATGTGAAGATATCGAAGATGTGTAATCTAAAAATTGAAGGGTGAGAGTGTCAAGAAAATAAAGGAAAAAACTGAAATCAAAGCGTAAGGTCGTTAAGGCTGCGTAATTTGATTTAGATCATTTTTAAACAACAAAGTTGTTTTAATTATGTGATTAAACAATGTCGTTTCATTAATCTTTGTTTATTGTGTTAATTTTGGCTAACGTGTATTAATAGTTAAGGTTTCTGAAATACGTAACAAGTTACGTCAGCAAACTTAAGAAAAACACTAACGTTAGGCTAGAATAAAAAGAATTGAAAATTTGAACATTTTATTGCTACTTTTTGAAGTTCAAGCTAGAATTTAAAAAATTGAAAGTTTGATCATTTTATTGCTACTTTTAAAATTTGAGCTATAATTAAAAATTTTGACTTAAAGTTTAGATTTTTTACTAATTAACTCTAAATTTTACTTAATATTCAAGTTAGACACATTTTTAATTGTATGTTCAACTTGACTTTTGTTAATTGTACACAAATTTTGTTTAAAATATTAATAAAATGTTCTCAATAATTAGAAAATTTAAACAAGAAAAATATTAAATTAAAAATAAAAATAAAAATAAAAAATTGATATCTAATAATAATCATACCAAATTCTTTAAGAATATTGTTGATTTATAAGTATCAGGCATTTTAGAATTAAAATTTTGAAACTTTTGTGACGGTATAGCTTAAATATTGCATGGCTCCATGTAAAACAGGGATTTGGATGAGATCGCAAGCTTCACGTATTATGACTTTGCTGTAAAATATTATATTCTTAAAAATAGATATTATGTTCCAGAAGGAGAATATTCTTTAAAAATAGATAGAAATTATGTTAGCCCTAAATAATTTCTATGATTAGAAAATAAACTATTTATCAAGCTACAAGGCACTCCAAATTGGAAATTAGACTCAACTTTACTTCTAGAATAGTAGACTGGAAGAAAAATCCTCTACTTGTGACTTTTATAAGGTAATTATTAATTAATCATTACTAAAAGAGTTAATTTCACCCTACAATTAATTATTAGTCAAAATATTAACTCTCCTTTTATTTAATTTTATTTATAAAAAGAAAACAGAAAATTTCCTTTTAAAATCAATTGTTTTTATATTTTAAAGAATAAAATGATAATATTTTATTTTTTTAATAAAGGGTTGTTTTATATCTTTGCATAGGTGTTGACTAGCTTTTTTTTTTTTTTTCTTTTCAGTATTGGTATTGTTAAACGGTTAAACTACCTTAAGCCATTCTAATATACTTCTTAGTTTCAACACAAAAGTCTTAGTTACATATTTATTAAACCAACCTAAACATACCCCTTTTTTCTTCTGATCATTAATCTCCGAAACGTCATGAACCAAAATCTCAGCAGAGTGATTAAGCACTTCTAGAAAGTTAGAATAATCCTTTTGGCTACTTTGAAAAATGAGCAATTCAACTTATACACTACAAAGTATAGTGTCAAACTAGCTAGTGTGAAATTTATGTATTGCATGCGTCACCCAACAAGTGGACAGCTAAATTCACAAACAAAATAAACTCATTTATGTATAAACATAACTCAAAATGCCTTTTATGCGTTATTCATTTATTTTGCAAATTAATTAAATAACAAAAGAAAATGCTTACATAAAACAAATGATAAGAAATATATGCTGAACGGAATAAAATTCAATGGAGTGTTTAAAATTTGAGTAAAACCTCTCATGAAGCTTAGAAAATTTCAGAAAATCCTCTAATCTTTAAATTTCTATTAAAACTCCTTTTAATATTAAGATTTTCAAAAATCTGTTCTTCTTATACATAAGATAAAAATAAAACATAAAATAATAATCTTATCTATAACATAACTTTTAAAGTCGAACTAAAATAATTAAATATATCACAAACAAATAATATAATTATTAATTTAAACTAAATTTAATTCATTTTAGTCGGATTTAAAAGCTAAGATAAATTATGATATTAGTAATATTTAAATAGTTCAAAAAATATTTAATTAGTTCAGATGTTCACGTTACGAGACACCTAAGAGAAGGGTTTTTCCAACTTCAGTTCTTGTTTGATGTGGGGTTGCTTCTCTTTTATATCTAGAGAATTCCCTTCCCATCCTAATTCTATCCGATGTGGGTCTTTGGGCCTTGAGATTTGAAGGCAGTATCACCCTTGAAAAATGAGGCAGATAGAGAGTAAATAATAAGGTGCGGAGAGAGTTGAGGTGTTACGAAAGAAGATATTTTAAGTGAAATATTGTGAGTTTTTGCATGTAATTAGGATAAAGGGTTGAGAGAAAAATATTAAGTATTTTTTAATTTTTTAATTTTTCTCTTAGTAAAATCTCTTTAATTGTTTTCACCCGTAAACGTAGCCCATCTAAAAAAGGTGAACTATGTAAATTTCTTGTATCTGAATTTTTTACACATTTTTTCTCTACTTGTTGCTCCATTATTCCATTCAACTTTCTCAAAGAAAATTCTACCATCCAACACTTTTCACAGCACAAACCACTGAGCCTATTGGTCTGGTCCGTTGCTTGATGCTACTATTGCAGCCATGATTTATATATGATATTATGCTACAGTACACGATTTTTAAGAATATGGTCTTCTTTAGGGTGGTTTTCAGGTAGATTTGAGAAGAAATGAAGCTTCTACTTTCAGTCTTTTGACCGTTATGGGTGTTGTTTCAATTTACTACCAGTAACCCGTGAAGATATGGAATCAGTTGTTTGAAATCGGAAGGTTACATATAACCTTCCTGTTTGTTCCGCAAAACACAAAGCTTTAGGTTCTGTTTGGTTGAATGTTAATTAATAGAATAAAATGTAATAGAATGGAAAGAAATGGAATGATTTATAATAGAATTGAATGTAATATAGTAAAAAATTGTTTGTGAAGAATAGAATGGTTCATAATGTAATGTAGTGAAATATATATATATATATATATAAAGGTTTTCCTTGGTATACTATATGTTACATCTCAAAGAAAAACTAAATGTTACTTTCAAAGAAAGGCTGCAGGAACCTTCAGAGTTTGATTTTCTTCACATTGCACGCACACTTTTGAAACAATCCCTTACTTTCTTCATATTACCATCCATCTTGAATTAGATAAGATCATTGAACTTGAAGTTGTTAATATACTCTGTCACAAGAACGTAATAAGATAAGGGAAAAAAATTAGAATTCCTCCAAAAATATCAAATTAAATAGTTCTCTTATTGACAAAACTCATAACGGAGAAACATGTCTAACTGACCTAGTCTGAGCATTGAGCTTGAATAAATTTCATTCTAACTTATTCCATATTCCGCCTCTTTTTGGGCATACAGTGGAATAATCCCGCACTTGTGGCTGATCTTTTAATCTTAGACTTTCCTAAAGTTGGAAAGTCGAATGTTTCGCAGAAATTATCCTCATCTTTTTGGGCATACAATGGAATAACCCCACACTTCGTAACTATATTCTCGACTGAGCTGGTAAACTTAACAAAAACTACATCCTCTTCAGAGTTACCATGTTTACGTATCCATTCACAAAATTCTTCCCTAATCCAAACTATCATATGCTCTTTATCTGCTCTCGGGATGTGAAAGGAATCAAGAATGGAACCATCAAAGTAGCAGTGGTAATTGTCTCCTAAATAGCAATCGTATCTATAATTACCAACACCTCCATCTTCATAATCCACAAAATTAACGCACACATAGAAAGCAAATCCCAAAAAGAGATGATTAAACCAAAGAGAAGGAAGGTGGATTTGAACGGAATCACCCATGCTTTGATACTTGACCCACTCTGGTATTCTATTTCCTGGATAGATCATTAGAAAATGATCCTAAGAAAACAAATTTATAACTCCAATTAGTGATTATATAGACCCAAATAGAGAAAGAGAGAAAGACAAAGAGTTACGTACCAATGATTTCTGCATTTGATTTCTTGTAAAAGCAGTTATATGATTCCTTAACTGTGCATTTGCAGCTGCTTGACATTCATCTTCATCCAACTTTAAACAATCACTCAAATCAAATATGTTCCAATGCTCTTGTAAGTCAAGAGACAGTTGTTTAAGGGTCCATATTTGTTTTAGTGATATACAACCAGTGGCTTCTAACAAAGAGACACTTGACGGAAGTTCTGGCAATGATTGAAGCCTTTCACAGTTGTTTATATGAAGATATTTCAATAGTGAAAGTTGGTTGATGGTTGCAGGAATTCTCTCAAAATTATTTCTACTAAAATCTAGACTTTTTACCGAAGATAAGAAGCTCAAGTCCTCAGGCAATCTCCTTAGTTTACAGTTGGAAAGGTTTATGCATCCTGAATTAATCGAACTTTCTGAAAAATACACAAGCCTGCGACAACCAAACATATTTAAATCCTTGAGCCCTTTAAGATTGCCAATAGAAGATGACAGCTTCTCTATGGCTGTCTCGTTTAATTCAAGACTCTCCAAATTATCCATGGGCTGCAAGATTTCAGGAAGTTCCTTAAAACATGAGGACCCACTCAGATCAAGTTTTTCGAGAGATGTTAATTTGTTAAAAAAGTTGTTTGGAAGGCTTTCAAGCACTCTACAATACCTCATCTCTAATTTCTTTAACTTGCTGAGGAGTTCAACTGATGACGAAGGTATATGTTTTATAGCAGTCCAAGTTAAGTTTAGCTCCTTTATGTTGCTTGAAATTTCTGGAACGTACTCAAATTTGAACAACCTCTTAGATCAAGAACTTCAAGAGTTTCTAGAAATCCACTTCTACTATATGGAACATGAGTTATGCTTTTGTTGTTTACGAAACTTAAGGAACTTAAATTGCCCAGTTGATTTCCACAAATGTACGAGGGAACTTTAACCAAAGTACTCCAAAAACCATTAACAATCAAACCTAACGCTCCATATGTCATTTGAGATGTCACTGAATCTTCCTGTAATTAACAAAAATAGAAAAAGATTTTAATTAAATATAATCTAATAATAATTTCAATCTTTATCACAAGAATAATAAATGAAATACCTTGGCTCCTTTCCATAATTGTTTAATCTTGCTGTTGGGTAATTCAAGCACCACAAGATTTTCTGGTTGAAAATTACTTGGAAAGTATTCTAAGGGATATTCTTCCCAACAAAGATACCTTATCTTGTTAGGAAAAAAATGAAGACCACGAGAAAGATGTAGATTACCATTTTTATTAAATCTTTTACAAATTTTGAGAAACTTAAGATTTGGCATTTTCATGAACACTTTCGGGTTCAAATCTATCTCCCTTATCTTACTCGCATCAAGAATTATGCTTTCCACTGCTTCTGCTGCCTAAAAAATTATTGCCAAATATGTATATGAGTTACTATAACAATAAATAATAAACTAGAAACTATATAAGAAATTATTAATAATAAAACAAAATATTAAATATCTTTCAATTTTACTTCATTATTAAAATAAATAATAAATCAAAATTATAAGAAATTATTAATAATAAAAATAGTATAAAATATCTTTAAAATCTTACCTTATTCTCCACAAATACTTCATAAATATCTTTAGGATCCCATAACCTACTCCGTTGACTTGGATACTTAGCTTCTTGACGAACAATCTCCTTTCCCAATTCTTGTAACAAATCATGCATTATTAATTTGTCTCCACAAACAGTCACAAGGCACTTGTCTACAAGACCATTAATTAAAATATCTGCAACAAATCCACAACTTTCGATTACTCCCTTCACCACATCTGCTTTATCACGTTTGAAGAAGCATGCAATGTCAAGAAAGACATCCTTTTCCATCTTATTTAAGCCATTGTAACTAATTTGTAACACACTTTGAATACTGTTATCCAAAACTTTTGACAATTGATTCAATACACTTTCCCACTCTTTTTTCTTTTTCCCAATAAGTGAGGAGCCTAGAACCTTTAAAGTCAAAGGATTGCCTCGTGCATATTTAATGATTGAATTTGACAAGGACGCATAATCATCTCGCGGATATTTTTGCTTGAAGACACTCTTCATGAAAAGTTGAAAGGCTTCATCATCATTTAATAGTTCAACTTTATATATAAAATCAGCCCTTCCTTCAAATACTTGCTTATTTCTACTAGTGACGATAATCATACTTCCCAAATGGAACCAACATGGATCTCCAATCAATGATTCTATTTGTAATGGATTATCCACATCGTCAAGAACAATTAACATCTTCTTGCGACCAAGTCTTGTTTTAAGAAATGGTTTAGGTCCAGCATTGAACATATATTTCACTAGATTTTTCTCACCCAATGCTTTTGAAACAAGTTCTTCCTGCAATTTCATCAAGCTGCCTGCTTCTGCTTGTTGCCTCACGTTATGTACAAAGCAACAACCTTGAAATTGATAGGACATCATATTATATATGACTTCGGCTATAGTAGTTTTACCACTACCGCCCATCCCCCAAATTCCTAAAAGACAAACTTCCAATGGCTTAATAGTGAGTACCTTCTTAATTTTCTCGATACGCGAGTCCATTCCAACCAAATTCTCAAAGCCATCCCATGTCATGGATTGGTTTAGTTTTTCCAAAATATCTTCAACTATTTTGTTAATAAGCATATGATCGTTCCTACCAATTATGAAACACAACAAAAATGAATGAAAAGCAAAACATACTTGATTAATTGACCATAGAAACTAAAACATACCTGAAGTCCTTAGAATCAAACCCACGTAGATTGGAAGCTATAGTTAAGGCATCCCTCCACCTTTGGACTTTGTGTGTATTCTTGAGATTTTGCTCATGTTTTACAAGAGCTGCTGCAACATTATGGGACTGTTTCTTTAAATGAGATGGATCTATCTCGTAAAAGATAGGTATGACAATTTGTCTATGGGTTTCATGGCATTCAATGATCTTCACAAGTTCATCTAGACACCAAGTGGAATGTGCATAGTTTTTTGAGAAAACGAGGATAGCAACAGTAGAATCTTCGATTGCTTGTGGAAGTGATTGGGGAATTTGTTCTCCTCTTTTGAGTTCATCATCGTCAATGAAGATTTGGAGATCCATTTGGCTCAAAGCAGCGTTAAGATGACTGGTGAAATTGCGACGAGTGTCTTCACCCCTGAAGTTCAAGAAGACGTCGTACTTGCATGGTTGAGAGGCGAAAGAAGTAGAAGAAGAAGCCATTATTGTTGAACCAAGAGAATAACTACGCCAAAACTTTCATGCAGTATTTAACATAAAAATCCCCTGACTTGAAGACTTGTCTTGATGTGATAAGAGTTGTTACTTTCAGTTTAATTATTGCGTTTAATTATAAGGGGATGACTTGGTCCTGATTTGATAACGGTCGTTATGTTGATTTGATAACGCTTCGGACAGCTGGCATAGCAGAATAGTAAACTGAAGCACACAAAACCAAGCGCCGCACTAAAGCAGCAAAGTCAACTGCACACTTATCCAGCCGACCTACCACTTAGACTTTTATTCGGAAGCACATGAAAATTTTCAACTCTATTTCATTATATATTTATATAAAGTTCATAATATAGATAAGATTTAATGAAACATTATATATGCACCTTCTCTGCACATGGAGGGCACTCCTTAATCTGATGGAAAAAGCAAATGTATGTTGCTAAATTCTATAGTTGAAACTTGTTTTTTCATTTCATCATGTACGACATCATATCTGTTGTTTTCTCATTGGAACTACAACCAATCAACCAAGATTCTTTAGTTTATCTGGCTAATACATAAGGCAATTCCAAAGACATTTAGTTTGTGGTCTTCCTCTATATATCAATCAATTAAAATTTTCTTTATCCACAAACGGAGGATCTGTTCGTATTCGAAAGTGGGACCGTCAAGAAAATCATGATGAATTCTGTCAAATGTTCGACTTTCCTACTCCAATGTCTACGTCGAAGATAGAAGAAGCTGAATGAAATGATAGGTCATTGCTTAAAGTTGGAGCCTTCGTAGATGGCGTGACATGTACGTACTATGCTTTTTCTTTTTAGGATTCTTTTCCTGTCATTAGTTCCAACTTCTGTCTATTTCGTCATTTATCGATTGAGCTTCAGAAGTCTAACTAAACGGTAAACAAAAATCACAAGCATGCATCTTAAAACACAAGTTCATTTACGTGTACACAATATAGATGTATGTTATTCACCATATTTAACAACGGAAGCATTACAGAAAATACCTCCAACCATTGATTTGATGATGTCCAGCAACATCTCTGAAATTTTTTTGAATTTTATAACCTCTGATTTCCACAATGCGATAGTGTCTAGTATTGTTACATGAAAAGGAGGACGGGGACTCAAAATATATATTCTATCATTTCATCACCTGTGCCCATCACAGAAGATGAAATTGATAAAGTATGGGCATTTTCGTTTGCGTTGTTAACTGGTTAAACATTAAATGGACTACATTCTAAACAGGTAGAACAGTAGGAAGATTTCAAGAAAATCTTACAAAGGCAGTCTTAAACGAGCATATCAACTTCAAACAGTCATAAATTTTAATTTGAATGCATGCCAACTGTGTAAGTAAGGTTGCACCGTTTCGGAATAAGATTGTTTTATTTTTTATTTTAAATATTTATAATTTAAAAGGTATTTTATATTTACTTTTCGGCTTTGACAAATCCTTAAAACAAAATTAAGCACTTGCCTTATTTCACGTTTATTTGACACCATTTAGTATTGTCTATGTTTCCATATTTGTAAATGATTCTTGAATTTGGGCGAGTGGGTTCAATGGCACTCGTATCAGATTAGCTCATATTTGCATGTTTGTTCTGCCAAAATCTGTAGTATAGCTATGAATACCCAGCTTAATTTTGATTCTACCACAGCTTGTTCTTTGGCGGATCAAAATCTGCCCTGTTTTCTGCATCTGCTTAATCTGTGCTAAAGGAAGGGAATCAATTTATCCGAGTTTTGCTCAGTTCACTCTAAAGAATAACATGAGAGATGAATCTCTCTATTTTTCTTTTAAAGGTAAATAATAAGAATTTTATTACTCCAAAGCAAGAACTTCAACAATAGGAGGAGGTATTTCGAACCACTCTCCAAGGCCATAAGTGAATAATGCCCCTGTAGCTAAGACGTGGGCAGTAGAATTTGCCTGACCTAAAGCCAAAAATGCATTTAGCTATTCTAATCTCATTCAATAGAGATTTACAATCACAAACTAACAAACCAAAAGAGGAAGAGTCTTCATAAGAGTCATCATTAATTGCTTGAACCACAATCTTTGCATCCGATTCAATAATAACTCTATCCCAATTCTGAAGCTTGACCCAACTAAGGACTTCTTTGATAGCGATTGCCTCTGCACTTTTAGCACTCATTCTACCTGGAAACCTCTACGATTTTGCAGCTATAAATCTCGAATTAGAGTCTCGTACAACAGATTGCAGCAATATGAAATTGGAGTTGCTTCCTGTGGCGTGTCAACATTAACCTTCAGCCAACCCACTTGTAGAGGTTGCCAACACACCGCTCTTATTGCTGGTATTCCCGGATCGATAGAAGCATGAGCAAGTCGCCACTGCTCCAAGGTTCTCTACGCAAAACAAACAATGGCATTGGCTGATCTCCATTTATTTTTCCACACAACTCCATTTCTACTCTGCCAGATTGCCCAAATTATCATCGAATGGTATATCGTCGATCTTCGATGCAGGTAGAAAGAAGGACACAAACCAGTCGAGCAAAGAAATTGTTCCTGGATGCTGCTAGTTCTAGAGAACTCTCGACCAGATCTGCTTCGTGAGTGGACAGTCAAGAAACACATGTTGTAATGTCTCCTCTTCTTGATTACAAATCGGGCAACACACGTTGACATCAATTTGTCGACTTCGTAACACCGATAAGCACGGTAATACACCATTTAGAACACACCAAATACAACTAATCACCATTGGCGGAACCACACAGCTCCATATCTGCCTCCATACCTGCTCATAACTTGGCAAAATTGTATCCGTAAGGGGACACAAGAGTTTATAAGCGCTCTTCACTGTATAGTGGCCTTTATACACCAATCGTCTCTCGCCGGTCATCTACCCAATGGTATTGCCATAATCCGTTCACAATCATGGCTAGAGAAAAGTGAGCGAATTAAATCAAGATTCCATGAAGCATTCTCCAACAAATCCGCAACCAAGAAAACATTTGAATCAGGGGGCCTTGAAGAAACAATAAAAGAAGTCTCCTTATCATTGAGCTACGGAAAGTCCCATATTAGAATTTGAGAACCATCTTCTACCTTCCAATGCATACCCCGTTGTAACAAAGAACGAGTTTCCCAAATACTTCGCCATAAATAATTCATATTGCTTCCTAAATCTGCTGATAAGAAAGATGAACATGTAAAATAACGAGCTTTAAGAACACGAGATACTAGTGAATTAGGTTGAGTCATCAACTTCCAACCCTGTTTTCCCAAAAGTGCAAGATTGAACTCATGGATCTTTTTAAAACCAAGACCACCGAAAATCTTATTCTTCGTCAATCTCTGCCAGGACATCCAAGTAATTCCTTTCTCATGATTAACACCTTTTTCCCACCAAAACCGAGTCATGATACGTTCCAATTCAGTACATAAAGTTTTAGGAAGAAGAAATAAGCTCATCATATAAGTGGGTATCGCTTGTAACACAGTTTTCAACAACACAGCTGTACCCACCTTAGAAAGTGATCTTCTCTTCCATGCATTCAATCTTTTCCACACTCTGTCTTTTATAAAACCAAATACCTCCTTCTTGTTCCTCCCTATATGAGAAGGTAGCCCAAGATAGGTACCCAAAGACTCTTTTTTTCGAAACAACAAGGATGGCACAAATAGACTCCCTCATTATATTTGGGCTATTTGCACTAAACGTTATGGAAGATTTTGTAAAATTAATGAGTTGTCCTGTTGCTCTCTCATAAATTTGGAAACACCTTTGAACTTCACTAGCTTCCTGTGCATTAGCCTGAAAGAAAATAAGGCTATCATCCGCGAAGAATAACTGAGATAAGACAGGGCCTCTAGTCGAAACTTTACATCCTTGTATTCTACCAAATTGAAAGTGAATGATCAAATAATCTTGATAAACCCTCGGTGCGACTTATCAATGATAGATAAGAGAGGGGTCACCCCGTCTCACACCCAGCGTAGGAATCATCGGTCCAATTTCAAATCCATTATGAAGAATCTTATAACTAACTATTGAGAGACAATAAATAATGAGATCCACAAACTACGGCAAAACCCATTTTTACCATAATTGCCTCAACAAAAGTCCATTCCATGCGATCGTATGCCTTACTAATATCGATCTTTAGAGCTGCAGAATATTTCTTCCCCTTAGTACGGCGATGGAACGCGTGCATCATTTCAAAAGCAATAATATAATTATCCTCAATGCTTCACCGCTACAAAGCACTCGATTCTCAAATAGTCAAGGCAATAAACTTTTCAAACTGTAAGCCATCATTTTAGTAATTATCTTCAAAAGTACATTGCATAAAGCAATAGGACGGAAATCACCCATTACCTTAGGCTCAGAATTTTTTGGAATCAACACAATTGCCGTTTCGTTCAACTCTCTAGGAAAATTGCCCGAATGAAGATAATCAATACAAGTTTGAGCTACTTCACCACCTATGATATCCCAATATTTCAGATAGAAACCTGAGTTAAAACCATCAAGCCCAGGTGACTTGTCTGACATCATAGAAAACACAGCAGCTTTTACTTCTTCTACAGTATAAGGACGAAGTAGTGATTCATTCTGATCCTCAGTAATCAACTTCGGGATATGTTCTAGAACCGGGCTATCATCACAAACCTAAGATTGAAAAATGTTGGAGAAGTACGAACTAACCACAGATTCCAAACCAGTCTCCCATGTTTGCCAACTTCCATTGTCATCCTGAAGTCGCTCAATCCGATTTTGCTTTTGTCTAATTGTAGCATCATTGTGGAAAAAATGAGTGTTTAAATCACCTTCTTTAAGCCAAAATTCCTTCGCTCTCTGTTTCTAGTACACCTCACGTTGACATAGTAACTCAAAGTAGCTATTTTTAGCAGCAGCAAAATTATCCATATCCTCCTGAATCCTAGACTCTCTCAACAACGTCATAGACGTCAAACAATTATCCATCTCCGTCTTGTGCACATTTCGAAGGTCCTTACCCTAAGTTGACAACAATTGACTGCATCTCTAGAGTTTATCTGAAAGTGGTAGTTCCACGTTATGATTCCAACAATCAATGATAAGTTCCCGACAAGAAGCTTCCCTCATCCAATGGTTCTCAAATCTGAATCTGTATGCTATAGGTCTGGGCATAAGAAGTCGTATTTGAAGAAAGAGAGGCAGGTGATCGGATGAAGAGATAGGCAAGACCAATGCACTTACTTGTGGAAATAACTAACACCAAGCTTCTATTTTCAAAATGCGATCAAGCTTTTCTTCTATAAGCTGGCTAGAATCTCTTCTGTGCTCCCACGTAAATTGATAGCCAGTCATAGGAAAATCATAAAGACCAAATCGACATCGCATCTTGAAACCCAAGCATAAGAGACAACGGTTGAGGTCTTCCACCTTGCTTTTCATGGCCATAAAGAATATCATTAAAGTCACCAAGGCATACCCATGGTTCCACACTATATGAAGCCAAAACACGTAATAACTACCATGAATTTGATCACCTAGATTGGTTAGGTTCACCATAGAAACTAGTAACCCTCCAAGCACCCACATTAGCAATATCTACTAAAGCATCAATATATCTATCACATGAAGTAATAAAAGAAATAGTATTTATAGACTTCCAAACCAACGTAAGTCCACCACTATGGCCTCTACTGTCAACCGAAAAGAAACCATCATAATGCAAGAGATCTTTTATTTCATTAATTTTTGAAGAACTACAAAAAATCTCAATAAGAAAAATTAAAATCGACCTTTTAAGTCTAACAATTTCCTGCAACGAATTTACTGCTCGAGGGTTGCCAAGCCCCCGATAGTTCCAGCTTATGCAACTCATTTCTGTCAGCAAGCCTGATTCACAGTGCCCACCGTTGGTCCGTTTTTTAAACCAGTACCAGAACTTGTAGCATCATTGTCCAAAGTACTAGGCTCCTTTGTTTTCTTTGGCTCCTAGCCCATTCTTCTTCTTTTAGGGTCTATAATAGTAACACCTATATCCTCACCCTCCAGATGACCTCCACTTTCCATATCCATCGCCTCACCCATTTTCGAATTCTCTTATTCATTGCCAGCAGAATCTGCACCTTCTTTATCCATTTGGCACCCATTTGAATTTTGAACTTCACTCATGCCAGACCTACCAATCCCGTTCTACATGGACTCATCTCCCACCTCCATCGTTCCCCCCTCCCTTAGCCACCGTGACCTAAGAGTCATGGGATTCCAGTGAGTTGTAGCTCGGATAGACAACGTAAGTTTCCAGGTAAGAGGACCATTATTCTTGGTAAGCAGTAATCATTAAAAATTCTCAGTATGCCCTAAATATGCACATAGGAAACAGACACAGGGTAACTTCTCAAACTCTAAAGCCATAGTAAACCACTCCCCATTATCCTTCTTTAATGCATTGATTGACGAATTGGCCTCCTTATATCCTGTCGATACCTCAATTGCATGAACTTCTTTCTCGACTTATCATAATTCTTAGGATCTGACTCCACAAACTCCCCTAATACATTGCCAATCTTCTCAGCCACATGCTATGACATAAATCCAAAATGCAAACCATGTACTTGTACCCACAAAAGAACCTGAAATAATGGGACCTCAGAAGGATGAGAATAATCGCCCATCCTCTCCAGTAGCAGCAGTTGGTTATCAAATGTCCAAGGGGACATCTCCATTACCCTACTCACATCCACTTCTTGATAGAACTGAAATAAATACGTGTCATCCTCCTCTTCATGAATCGTAACCCCCATGAAAGGCCTTCATAGGGATGCCAAAGTATGTTTCATAGCGTTGAAGTTGATATTCCGATCCAAATGAAAGCGTCCCACCAAACACATAAAATAATCAATTCCATCCTCCATGATCTCCTTCCCTTCATTCACCACTCCTTCATCCTCCTCAGCTTCAACAGAAAGATTGGCCATGTCAATAGAAATATTGTCAGCCATGATCGAACACAAGATAGTTAACAAAAGACAAAAGGAAACTTGTCAATGACAAGAGAGAGAAACCTCCTCTATTGATTTCTTTTGGCGGTGCTTTCAATGGTTCATCCACGAAACTTGCGGTCTCTTCTTTGTCCAATGGTAACGTTGTCACCTACAATCAAATATATAAAAAGAAACCAACTTCCTACAATACAAATTAATATAGTAGTAGAAAGTAGGGATCGTTCACACGAGGAATCTATTGGTAAATATTATACGAGTAAAAGCCTAAAACAAATTGGGGTTGAATTAACATGATTTAAAAAATAAAATGACAAAATTGAAAATAAACGAAAATATTCAGATCTGGAAAATTAATAGCAAACTTTAGTTTGGTCACCTCGTTATCAAACTAATATGGATCATCGATATAAAATTAAATCCATTAACAAACACTCATTGGGTGATATTTTCTCTTAAGATTAAATGAATAAAAACATGTATTCTAAATACTCTTATTAGTCAACAACTTAGATACGATCTTAAGTTTGATTGATTAATAACTTTAAGAACTAAGAAAATGGTAACCCTAATTGCCACTTTGGATTAGCAAAACTGAATGTCAAATTTTACTAATCTAGCTGTAAATTATGTCAATCAATTCCTAGTTGCGCACCCTAGAGATCAATCAATTCAATCATGAAAAGCAATTCAAAAGATACATAATTGACCACACGTTGTTACGCTAGTTAAAATAAAATAACTAGACTACTATTATAATAGTGGTGAGTCTAGGTCGATCCTACAGAGTATGTGTAAAGTTTATGAAATAAAATTAACCGATATTTAGGTTTAACAGGGGGTTTTGTTTTTGGAAGAAGAAAATAAAATGAAATTGAGAAATAAAAACAAAGTACAGAAAACATGTAAAAAATTTATAAAGGTGGGGAATTCAGTAGGGACCCTGTTCTTTGGTTCAATCTCGGCTTACACACTAATTAAGCATATTTCATTTATTTGTTATTCTTTAACCTCTCCTAGAAACTATTAATCGTGGGTTAACAATTAACCCAAGTTTTCTCTTAGGTTTTGTTTAATCAAAATACGATCGTTATTTAAACCTAACTACCGAACATCCTAGGATATGATCTCTATATTTAATTAGGTAGTAGCATTATGAATTAGGAAAACCAATTAATCAAGACAATAACCACATATGATGCATCATTTAACCTAGGTCATGTTATCCCTAATGATTACGAATCATTAGTCGTTACGCATGAATTTCAACATAACAATTACAGATTATATCAAAATTCTAGCAATGGGTTAACAATTTAGGATTCAATAAATGCATTAAAATCATCAACTCACAATAGCCAATTGGTTCATACAAAAATAACTTAATAATAACAAAAATCTGATTATCTATACACAAAACCCAAATCAATTAACATAAAATAACACAATCAATTCCTAATGAGAGAAAGAAATAACAAAATAATTAAAAAAAATACTTAACCTGGGTCATCGGCATTGATGTCACCTCCAAACCGGCGTTGGGATGCCTAGCCCTTCATGAGTCTTTCCCGAAAAAATGTTTCAGCCCCCATTCCAATACCTAGTCAAAAACCCTTTGAGTTTATCCTTCACGTAGCGCTCGTCTGTATTTAACGCAGTCCACTGAGCTAAACGCAGCTCACACTACTCTTAGAACTGCACTAAACATAGCTCTCACTGTGTGCTCACTACTGCTTGTTGATTTGTTCCTGTAGCATCCTGTGCCTCTGTTGTAGCTTCCCCACTGTCTATTGATTAGACAATTTAACTTTGCAACTCCCTTAAATCCTTCTCCACAAGCCTCTCTTATGCCCCTCTATCGAGCTCTTGGGATGTTGCGTTTAATGCAGCATTAAACACATGCATTAAATGCAAACACTAAATGCAACATTAAACGCAACGTTAAACACTTTTGTGCTGTGTGTTTTTGCTTATTATTTGCTGCTCCTTGCTTGGTCAATGACACTGCCATTTTGCTTCATTCCAGCTGCTGTGGTTCCACTTCTTTTGGGATAAATTTGTTCACTTCTTGCTCCGATTTTCTTTGTCTTGCTCCATGAAGACAAGTAAAAATTAATCTTCAAAAATTAACCCAAGTGCAGTTCTTTTGACTCACTTTAATTTTTTTGCTTCCAAATTGTACCTAAAATCATATATAAAGTTCCTTTGAAGCTTCTGTGCTTCCTCTAGGTCTTTCATTTCAAAATGAGAATGCAATTCAGCCTTAACCTCTTGAATTTTATTCAAATCCTTCCCAGTGATGATGAGATCATCTACATAGACTAACATAAACATTGCTTTAGTCAATCCTAGATCTTTGTAATATAGGCAGTAATCATATAGGCTTTTAATGAAGTTCATACTAGCAGCAACCTCATGGAACTTCTTGTTCCATTGTCTAGGAGCTTGCTTAAGCCCATATAGGGATTTTGCAATAGGTAGACATAGTCCAGCTTGTTTTTGTCCTCAATTTCGATTGGTTGCTTCATAAATATGGTCTCTTCTAGCTTTCCATACAGGAAAGCTGTCTTAACATCCATTTGATGGATTTCCCAATCATATAAAGTTGCCAGGACTAGAATAAGCCTAATTGTCTTGAATTTGACTACTGGAGAGAATATCTCCTTGTAGTCTATTCCTTCTTTTTGCTTAAATCCCTTAGCTACAAGCCTAGCTTTGTAAATTCTAGGTTCTGCTTTAGTTACTCCTTTCAATTTAAACAGCCATTTATTTTCAATTAATTTGGCTTTGTAAGGTCTAGGAACTAAAGTCCAAGTTTTATTCTTCATTAATGAAGAATATTCCTTCTCACAAGCTTCTTTCCAAATTTTAGCATCTTTGCTTCTCACGGCTTCATCATATGTTTCTGGAGCTTTGTTTTCTACATTTTTAGCCATAAAACATGCAAATTCAACCATGTCTAGTTCAATATACCTTCTGTTAGGTATTTTGATTCTTGGTTGCCTATCCCTTGTGAGTTGGTAGTCTTGTAGATTTTCTTGTGCATCATCAGAAGGTGGGTGTAAAGCTTCTCCTTTACCGTCATCTTCTGCCTCTTCTCTCCTTTCTCCATACTGTGTAGTGCCTTATGCAGACTCCACAGTTTCAGATTGTGAATCACCACCTTCTTAAGAGTCTGGTGGTATATAAAATAGGACTGAATGGTTTGATGTCCCTAAATTATCCTGAATGTCACCTGGGAGGTCAAAATTTTGAGAATTCTTGTTCAGTAGAGGAAATTCAACTTCTTTAAAGATGACATCTCTGCTAATGATTGTTTTACAGGCTCCCTTTTGGAGTAGTAGGAGTTTATAGCCCTTCATACCTTCTAGATAACCTAGAAACACCCCCTTGACTACTGTAGGCTCTAATTTTCTCTCTTTTTGATGTGCATAGGCTACACACCCGAAAGTACTAAGGTGTGATAGTCTAGGCTTCTTACCACTCCAAATTTTCTGAGGAGTCTTGTAATCATTTGCTGAGGTTGGGAGCCTATTAATTAAATAGACTATTGTCCTAATTGTTTCCCCCATAGGGAATGAGAGCAACCTGAAGAGAGAAGCATGCATCTAGTCTTTTCTAGGAGGGTTCTATTCAATCTTTCAACTACTCCATTCTGCTGTGGAGTAGCTCTAATAGTCTTATGCCTTAGGATTCTATTTTTACCATAGTATTCCTCAAATTCCTTGTTGCAATACTCCAATCCATTATCAGTTCTTAGGCATTTCAATTTCCTCCCAGTTTGATTTTTCATAAGAGTATGCCACCTTATGAAAATCTCTAGAGCTTCATCCTTCCTCTTCATAGGGTAAACCTAACATTTCCTTGATTTATTATCAATTATGGACATAAAATACAAATTCCCTCCTACTGTGGGGACTTGAGCTGGCCCCCAGAGATCACTGTGAGCATACTCCATGATCTCTGTGGCTCTCTTAGCTCTCCTTTGAAAAACTAACCTGTGGTGCTTTCCTAACACACATGATTTACAAAATTCCAACTTCTGTAAGTTTTCTTCAGGTATAAGACCTTGCCTAGAGAGATGGAGCAGGCTTTTGTTCCCTGTATGATCTAACCTAGCATGCCATTGCTTAGTTGGTTCAAGGTTTCCACTTTCTGAAATTTGATTAATTTAAGTTGAGCCTATAACATAGTATAGGTCACCCCTCTCTACTCATCTAATGATGACTTTCCCATCCCTTAGGATTTCTCTAAGTCCATCTTTAGACCTAATTTGAAAGCCTTGTTTATCGAACAAGCTTTCAGAAAGTAAATTTCTCCTTATTCCAGGAACAAATCTGACATTGCTTAGGATCCTTCTTTTTCCATCAAACATGTTGATAGAAACACTTCCTATGCCCTCTATCCTTTGCTACCCAGAATCTACCATTTTAACCTTGACAGTGACTGGTTCAAATGTTGTGAACCAATCCCTATGAGGAGTTACATGCATAGTGCACCCTAAATCAAATATCGATTCCCTACGAAGGTCCTCACAATCCTCAGTCACAGCTAAAATTTCATCTCCACTAGAATCTTCAGGTTTTTTCACATTACCTGAAATTCCACTTTCAGTTGTCTTGTCCCTCTTCTTTTTCCTACAATCTCTTGTAAAATGTCCTTCCTTATCACAGTAGAAGCATGTCTTAGTTTTTCCCTTTTTCTTCCTTTCATTTTCACCTTCCTTAGGGTATTTTTCTTTCCCACTTCCCTCCTTCCACTTTTGTTTCTTGCTGTTTTTCTTATGAGATTTCTTCTCATAATTATTCTCTACAAACATCACTTCAGCCTCTTTTTTAAAAGGATTAAACTCAACTATTTCTTCCATTAGAGAATCTAAAACCCTCTTAACAGTAAGTGATTCTCCACTAGCATGCTTAATTACCTTCTTGAATGCATTAAATTCAAGGTAATGCCTTTAAGATCACTACTGACTTGATGTTCCTCACTTATTTTCTCATTTGTAGCTTCTAAATCTTATACTAGCTTAAAGAAATAATCTAGGTTATCATCTAAGGAGACTGAAGTGTTCATTTTGTAGTTTGCAACATTGTGAAGACTTGTCATCTTGTTAAGAAGACACTTCTTCACATACAACTCATCTAGTTTCACCCAAAGTTTCTGTGCAGTGTTACAATTCTGCACTTTTCTTATCACTGTTGGTGACAAGTGAAGCATTAACTTGCAATGAGCAAGTCTTTGCATCTTAACTTCTTTATAAGATCAATCTCTAGGTCATACAAATCATCTATGGCTCTATAACAATCATAAGATTCAAGAAGAGGTTGCATCTGGAGTTTCTAGATGGTAAAGTCTTCGTTACCAGAAAATATGTCCATTTCCTTGCCTACCATGATTGTTGTAAAATAAAGAATGAAAAGACTTTTACTTACTGACTTTCTTGATGAATCTTGATGAATCTACGATGATTGAAGCGTCCAAGAATTGCCCTAAGAGGTCTTGTATGCTCTGATACCACTTTTTGTTGGGTTTTTACTACTTCTATGTTATCTTTACAATAAAAGAACTTGACAGAGTTTGTTAAATTGTAGGAATGTAAATGCTGAAAGTAAAAGAAGACACAATTTACTTGGTTCGATGGTGTAAAAACTATCTACATCCAAGGTTCCCACTTAACAGTGGTGGAGAGATTTCACTAATGCAGAAGAAGAAGCAAAATATACAGAGATTGAGTGTTTCTATAAACACTTGCAAAAAGAGTCTCCAAACTCCTCAGTACCTAAGGTCAAGACTTCAAGCTCTCTCGACTATTTTATCTCTAATTTTCTCACTCTCACAATTGAATACAATGAAAAATCAAAGATTGAATTTTATGTGTGATGTGTTCTGTGACTGAAGCTTCTGTCGTTTTTATAGTTTCTGGAGAAGATGACTTTCAGATGTTTATTGCTTGAATCAGACAACCTCCATGTGCCTTCCACGTGAGCCTTTTAATAAATCCCCTTTGCTATTCATATTGTGTTATGGTTGTTGCGTTTTGTTGTCTGCTGATCATGCTAAACATAACAGTATAAAAGAATCGTAAGCTGCAAACGACTGTGGTTTGAGCTAAGGTCAAGACATGTACAAAACGACTTAGTATTGAGTTTTAACACTTCAGACATGTAAGTAGACTTAGTCCCCACATGTTTTAGACTTTAGCCTTTTTTTAATTTTTCAGCTCACTGATGCTTCGAGAAGCATTTCACCTTCTCTCTTTGACATCTCCTTCAGACACACACACACACACTTCACTTCTGCTTGTCTTCTATTCTTCTTGTCTCTCCTGCATTTGTAGGTTCCGTGTGTAGATTATTGGAGAATGACATGATTTTCATCACAATAACTTTTAATGGATTTGAATGTAAGACATTTTTGTCCATGTCTCATAAAGTTGGACTAACATTAATTGCAATTTTGGTTTTTAAATAAATTACCAGTTAAGTTACACCATTTGATCCTGATAAAGATAATAAAGTGACCCAATAAATGATCTAGATTAATGGGTCGAAGTTCGGGTAAAAATGGATCCCTTTCAATGTGGACCTGGTCCTTATCGGCCTTGTGATGGGAAGCCCGATATGGAAGCTATATAAAGGTAAGGTATCCTGCATTTACTCAAGAGAACATTCATGAGCATAAGGATTCCTGACCTGTTAGGGAAGCTTGGAACTTGAGGAAACTGTAGAAAGGCCTTGCTCGTGAGTCGGTGAGCACTTTCTACTAAAGGCCTCGGGAGATTCGGAGACATTTGGAGTTCGGAATCAAAGATGGACCCAAAATCTAGGTATTCTGCATTACCTTCGTTTTTAATTCTTTCATGTAGATCTGGGGTACATAATAAGGCTCCCACTACGTACTAACATGTGGTATCAGAGCGGTTACGTGATCGGATTGCCGGAAACAAAGGTTTTTCAGTTTTTCATCTCATTTGGTTTTCCTTGGTTTTTGATTCGTTTTTCAGTTTTTTACGTATATAATTTCGTAAAAGTGGTTTACATAAGGTTAGTTATGAAAAACAGGTTAAAAACGGGCCCAACGGATCGAAAAACAACCTCCCAAAATGTTGGAAATCGCCTCCGACGTCAGGCGCGTGTGTCACTGCTGGTGGCCTTGGGGCCCGTCTGTACGGATGGCGCGTGCGATGCACGTGCCAATTCCGACACGCCACATCGCTCCAGTCAGCGAACGATGTCACACGCGCGACTCGCAACTTGCACACCAACCCGCGTGGAACGGCGGGTGCGTGTCGAGCACGCGTCAATCTTGGTCATCCACGTAGCGGACACGTGGCAATGATGATGGAGGACATGTGTCGGCGCGTGCAGTGTGATGCACGTGCGTAAAGCTACCCCGAGGTGTTTTGGATCAGTTTCCGGGTTCAGGAAATTTATAAAGTAACCTTTTTCTATTTTTCTGGATTTATTACATTAGTGATAAATTAAAGTTTAACTCCAGAAAAATGAATTAAGGTATTCTGAATCCGATTTCGATTGAATTTTCATGCTTTGGACTTCGTATAAGGGAGATGCATAAGGTCTCGTGTCTCAAGTCTCATTTTTAATGTTTGGGATTGCATGATAATCAATCAGAAATAGGAATTGAGACATTCTGAAGCCATTTTTAGTGAATTTTCGTGCAATGAACTTGCCATAAGGGAGATACATGACGCTGTCGTATCTCAAGAGGTCGGTTCAGTATCCGGTGATGCACGATAGTCACTCTACTAAGATTTTTCTTTTAAGAAAATCTCTAATGAAGTTTTTGGAGAATGTCTTCAACACATATGTGTGACAATGAGAATGTACATTTGGATTTTGCATTTATTGAGGTTACATTGACATATACAATATGCCCATAAAGAATGTGAGGATGACATAAAGATGTATCCCTTGTGCTTGTGGACTTTTTGGACGCTGATGAGAATGTAGTCACCAAAGTGGCCTTTCAAGTCAGTATTCTGAATTATTTTGCTTGCATGTTGGGGGATGTCTCTAATTTTATGTTTGGTTATTCTGCCTAAAGGTGTTGGCCTTACATAAAATTTTGGGATGTACATAAAGGCATTAGATGGAGGGAGGCTGTTGCTCAAGTGATCTATTCACCCACAGGTGTTAGTGTCATGAGAGTTGATAGTTTATACTCCGATCGCTTTTATGTGTGAAATTCTAATTGCATATATTATGTATTCAGCCCAAAGGTGTTTCATAATATGTGTTATCGGATTTTCGAAAATGATACTATTCAATGGTTTTAGTATCGTTGTTGTCCTAAATTAGTGCTGAATTAAAGTTTATCATCATGAAGTCACCTTTTCAGTCAACTAAATCGGTGTCGTCATTGAAACCCTTGCTGGTTTCAATATAAAGAATTAGACGAAGAATTGGATAGAGGATGTTTTGAAGGTTATGGAGATAGCTGTAGTTGAAATGGCCATATGGACTGGTAAGCCATCTCCAATTACATCCATGAGTTGTCAAGCTCATAAAGCAGCCTATGAAACCTAGAATCGATCGTTTTTTTTAGTCAGAAACCTAGGATCGGTCTAACAAATTATATCTGACGACCATTAAGAATCCATACCTAACCATCTGCAAAGTGAACTTCCGAACACAGACATAGCGAAGGAGTTTCTTGGTAATGTCTCCCAGAGGTACACAGTCTCATCTGATGTTGAGACAAGTGCCTTAATGAAAGTATTATTCTCCATAAAATATATAGAGGAAAGGGGAGTAATGGAGTACTTATTGAGAATAATTCATTTTCACAGTAGGTGAAGATATTGAGACTTCAATGCTTTGATTTCCCATTATGTTGCTGAGGTGGAGAAACTCAAGCTGTTAATCCTACAGTACTGGAAGCAGCTTAAGGGAAGACAAAGATGAAGCTCATTAAGTTCAAAGGTAGAAAGCTCAAATCTTCTCCACTTGCTGATGCAGGTCAAACCAGTCCTGGTAAATGTCCAAGGACATAAAGAAACCAGTAGTATGAGGTTTAAGGGAAGACTAAGACTATCAGGTTACTCTTTGGTTTATCCATTATGAATCTAATTGCGATAGTCGCATTAAGTATAAGTGACTATTTAGTGGAATATCTGATCAGGGTGCTTCCACAATGCAGTAGTTCATATCTAGGATGAAGTCAAATAAAGGAAAGGAGGAACTAATAGTTCACAGCAATAAAGATGTGGAAGTGATATTTATAGGGGGTGTATATATTGAATTTTATAGTAAGATTCATTAGAGTATACATGACACATTTTATATACGATCTTTTGATCAGTGAAGGACACTGAAGGTTGACGTTTTGCATTTAATACTTCATTATCTGAGTTGTGGTTTAATGCAAAACATAAAATCTAACTTTCTTGTCATATGGTTTGTATAGAATGTGTCCTATCCCGGGTTAGATATATACTTCTTCGTATCATGCAAAACAAGGTATGAAGGACCTGATGAATGAGAAGTCATACATGGTGTGACATAAAAGGTTAAGCCACATTTCCAGAGCTAGGATTGAGAGATTGATCAAGGAAAGCATTTATCAATTCTAGATTAAAATGATTTGGAACATGTACTGACCGTCACAGGGGTAAGTTGACTAATAAGGACACTGGGGTCAACTCATACTTCTAACTTGTTGAGTTTGATACATAAAGATTTTGGTAGACCTCATACAATTGCATTGTGCAATTATAAGAGTATTCTGACATTTTTTGATGATTTTTCACATCAAAGTCATGTGTTCTTGCTTAAAGACTGAAGCTTGAGAACCAGTTGGAAAAATTCATCAAGATAGTTAGATTTAACCATGGAGGAGAATATCATAGCAAACATGATGTTTCAGGACTTTAAAAAGTCCATTTGCCAGATATATGAAGTCAGTTGGAATAGTGACTTAGTTCGTTATGCCAAGTAGTTCTGAGCAAAATGGTGTGTTGTCGAAAGGCATAGCTCTACCCTAAAGGACTTAAAGAAGTCAATGCAGAGCAGGACTAATCTACCTATCTAGAAGTTAAAGAACTCAGCCTTGCGCACAATCGCATAAAGGGCTGCCCTACCTCAGTAGGAGGCTCAGTAGGATAATCTTTATAAAGAAAGATTGCATACTCGTTCCTTCATTGCTATTTAGTAAAATATCTCAACCACTTAGGGCTACAGATTTTACTGTAGATAAGGAGGGACCAGAATAGTGGGATTACAAGCAGCTAAGTTTCTGGAATACCATGTCTATGATGATGGTAGGTCTTTTGACCTTTCGGATGATAGTAGGGCGGATGCTACAGTTATCCCGTACCCGCTACTCATACAACTAGATCTGGTGGATCTAGATCTTCATACTGTACCTATACAGGAACAGGAACCCATACCTGTGCACATAGAGGGATTCCTGGAGGTACAATGTTGGACCCCACACCCCACTCGTAGGTGTTTGGGGGTTATACCCTCGGCGTGCGTTTGCGGGTTATACCACGGCATCTAACCTTGTCGATATTGTCCCTACGGCCTCAGTGAGTTCAGCCCTCGAACCCAGACCTCGGGGTTTGTTCCACTTTTGTGGACATAACCTCACGAAGTCTTCGAGTTGAAACTCACCGAGGCCGGAGGGACACATCTTGATGAAGGTTGATGCTTATAACCCACAAACACACGCCGAGGGTATAACAACCAAACACCTAAAAAATGTGGGGTCCAATATTAGGCCTTTTAGCCTCTACTGCCCTCACTCAGTATATGCCCTCTTTGGCACTTGTGTAGTCAGGCGACTTCGAACACAGACCTCGAGTTTTGTTGCACTTTAAGTGCACGCCTCTTACCATTGAGCCACTTGACTCAATGGTAAGAGGTGTCCACACAAAGTGGAACAAAACCCTGAGGTCTTGGGTTCGAGGGCTAAACTCACCGAGGCGGAGGGACAATCTCGATTAAGGTTGGATGCCGCGGTATAACCCGCAAACACACGCCGCAGTATAACCTGCAAACACCTACGGGTGGGGTGTGGGGCCCAACATACAAGATCTAATAAAGTTAAGTAAATCCACTAGATTGAGACGACCTGCTATCCCATCTGACAATATAGTCTGTCAGGTGTACTGGACTATGCTATTAGATATATTGCAGATCCAGTTACTTTTACAAAAGCTATTTTTAGACCCAATGCGGATGTGTGGTGGGATGCAATGAATGACGAGATGCAAGCCATGAAGCATAGTGTTGGGACCCGATCCGGGAACCAGATCCCAACCGAAAGACGGAACGAAAAAATAGAAAATCGAAAAGCGAGAAATCGCTAATCGGAATACAAATCGAATCATCGGAGCCAATCAAATACTCGGGAAATTTTGAATCGGACCGAATCAGATCAAACCGAAGGTAGCGAAGCGGATCGAATCGGAAAATGCAAAGCGAAAGCGGAGACAAACACTTAGCAAGCGGATCCGACATCAAGAACCAAAACCGAGAAAATGATCGAGCGAACATAATCGCGTTGGAAACCTTATGACATTTCAAATCCGGTATAACATTTTTTTCTTATTCTTTCCTTTTCTCTTTAATCAAACTCATTCAACATATAAACAATCCCTACATTTCTATTCTTTCTCACTTCATCCATCTTAATCATTTCTTATACATTCATATAAATCCTCAAACTCATTTCTTTAAACCCATTTTACCGAAATTTTCTTTGAAATTTAAAGATAACTACTGTATTTGTAGCCCAAAAAATTAAAACAAAGCAAACGCACTTCTAATATCGTAATCCATCCAATAACAAAGCAACATCGGACCTCCCGTCAAGCATCCAAACATCGTCAGTAAACACAATCTTAATTCTAAACACTTCATAAATTCAATCCATAACCATCTCAACTCAAAATTTTAATCCATCCCAACCACATTCAAAATCCAATTTCATACATAAAGTATAATCATACTTATAACTCATTCCGAACACAATACAATCTTATACATTTACTGGCCACAAGCAAAACCATTCATATACAATCGGACTAAAATACACTTTACTAGCTTTCTAACTATCCATAAAGATCTAATACCACATCAAACTTTAAACATAATACGAACATGCACAAGTCGGACTGTGATCATACTCGTCTTCCATCCGATCTCTGCGTAAAACACGGAGATTTGGGATGAAAGGGGTGAGCTCGGAAGCTTCGTGGATAATACATTTATAAACCAACAATAAGCAAAAATATTTTCTTTTAAACTTTTCAAACTTTTCAAAATTTCCTATTTAAGCATTTATCCAAAATCTCATTTTCAAACTTTTCAAAACTTACATAAGCGTTAGAAATTTCATGATTATAAATTCTTGTCTTAATCTCGAACCTTTTCAAATCATGCACACTTTAAATATGAATGCATCACATTATAAACAAATCAAAACACATAACACATCGAATTGGTTTGGTTCGGTCCTAACAGACGTCGCACATTCATATAACGATCATGTGCGGTAGTGAATAGACGTACTACACTTTCCCGCATAACGGTCCAGTGTAGCCGTAAAAGGAGTCCGTGTCGGATCTCCATTGCCTATTAGCGAGCGGGAAGGCGAAGGCTTAAGCAGTAGAGGCAATGACTCACAAAGGACCTGACCAAACCCACTTAACACATAACGAAAACGGAATTCAGATTGCCCGAAGGCACCTTTTTAAAATCTCTTGATTTTTCATATTTTTCAACTCATAACATCAAATTGTGTCATAAATGACACAAGCATAAAATCACATAAATTCACATAATCATCTAATGCAATTCATAGCATCAAATTAATCACATAATAATCACATTCATGACAAAATATGCACTAATTTCTTTAAATCATAAATCAAATAATTTGAAACCCATGAAGTTCATAAGTCTTGTATTTCTTAAACTCATTTTCATCCTTTGAAATCATAATTTCAACTATTTACATTTTTTTTTCAAACATTTTTTTTCAACAATTGCTTTCTTTAATTTTGAAAAGTCACATATAACTTATAATTCAATAAATAAATATACTACCCACCTTATTTCCATGCAAGCAACTTGTCCAATGCTTCAATTTGAATTTTGCTTCTCTCTCTTCCAATTTAACAAAACCTAAACCATAATAATCCAAATTCACATCATAAATAGCATAATTTTCAAAATTAACTTAGGAATTCACCAATTTACCATAATTCCAAGCTATTTCAATCTCCAATTTTGAAAATCCCCAATTTTCAAAATTGGCCTAAACCAATACACCCAAATTCAATCTCATAAAACATAATTTCTTTAAAATTGATTTCACATTTCATCAATTCCTACTCTTAATTATGATTCTACACCATTAATTCACAAAAACCCCAATAATTCACAAAAACCCCAAAATTCCTAATTTGGCCTAAACTCCAAATTTACAAATTTACAAATTAAACTTCACCTAAAGCATAAACATCAAAATTAACTTAGGATATCTCAAATTCATCACTAATTCAATCTATCTAAATCATCAATTTCAAAAATCCCCAAATTTCACTATTCATCATCTTATTCACTAAGCTTTCTCTCTCTAAAATTTTCCATAACCAAAATTAAATATAACCATAGTCTAATCTCTTTAAATAATCATAGATAAACTCAATTCATATCCATTCCAAGCCAAATCAATCAACAAACTCATAAAAATTTTAAAATCAAAACTTTCTCTCTCTTACCTTTTTCTCTCTAATTTTCGAATTTCTTCATGTTGCAAGCTTCCATGTTCTTCTTCCTCCTCTTTACTCTTAAAACTAACGAAAATCACCCTTGAGAAACATGGAGAAAAAAAATTGAAACTTGCTTCTCCTTCCTTCTCCACTATCGCCCCTCTCCTTCTTCTCTCTTCTTCATCTTTTCTTTCTTTCATTTTGCTTCAATTTCGTGCATTCCAGAACACAAAACGACAGCCTCCCATGTGTTCTGCCACCTCATTAAAAATGGAGGGCAAATGACTATTTTGCCCTCACTTATTTGTCTAATTCCAAAATTACCCCTGTGCAGGATTTTGAAAAACTGATAACTTGCGTCCTGATTTCCAGCATCTAAACGAAATAATTTGGACAAACTTTCTTCATGAAAATTGTTCCTCTCGATCTTACGAATCCAACGCCACTGACGGCGCTCAAATCGGATCTAAAACGAAGAAGTTATGGCCAAATTACTAACTGACCTGCACAAAATCCGAAACTGAATTTTAACATAACTTCAGTCCAGAATTTGACAATCTTAGGGATGGAATTAAATTTCGATCCCTTCACAAGAGTTGTAGCCCTATCTCTTAACTTTATTTGCCCTCAAGAATCAACTCAATCGGAGTTGTACAGCTCCCGAAAATCGCAAAATACTGAACATTGTTCAGAAAATTATCCAACTTATAACCTATAACTCATCTCTTACTTTTGTTCAATCAATCTCTTTCCATATAATCTCCTAAAAATCATAATTCTTCATAAAAATGAACGTAATTGTCTTAGGAATCCAACGCTTCAAGAATCAAATCAATCGGATGTCGGACGAAAGATTTATAACAAAAGATTACAAAAGGGTCGGAGTTCAACCAAAAGTTACAAAACCTTAAATACCCACCTATAACTGAATTTTTCGAAAATCATATCTCTTAATTCCGAACTCGGAATTTGACGAATTTGGTTTCTATGGAAAGGTAAAAGGAAGCTCTACAACTTCCCTGAAGTACTCAAAATCAAATTAGGTCTCGAAAGAGGTCAAAAGCTCAATCACAGATTCTGTCCAAAACAGCTTTTCCTAAACGACTTCCAATTTTTCATCGCTCATAACTCCTAGCCCGATATCGAAAAATTACAAACTTTATGGCGTCGGAAAGATCGACATACAAGCTACAACTTTCAGTAAAGCCACTTTTCCAATTCGACTAAATCCATACGACGAGTGGCCTCAAGTACAGCACATGCAAATCTATACTTAATAACATTTTCAAAACAAAGCATATCTTCCGAAATTCATATCTCTCAATCTCGACGTCGAAAAATAGCAAACTTTATGTCCACGAAAAGCTCTCGACAGAGGCTACAAGTTTCACGTTGATCATTTTCTCGGATTTTGCCTCAATTAAAAAGTCAACTTTTTTCTCAAAGTCAAACTTTAAACGAACTTTGACTGATCATAACTCTCACTCCCGATATCAAAAATATCAAACTTTATATCTACTTAAAAGCTCTTGACATAAACTACAAGTTTCAAAAGACCATTTATCAAATTTTGCCTCAAACAAAAGTCAACTATCAAGTCAAATATTCTCTCTCCAAAAGTCAAACTTTTAAATTCTTCAAATTTTCACACTTTTTCTCTTTAATTCTTGCTATTTAACTTTATTTCAATCAACTCATCCACTTTCCTCTCATAATCCATATAAGTTCACTCAAATATCAAAGTCCTCAAAAATTAAACAATTCTTTTCTCATAAATTATTTCTTAATTTCATCAAATTTCCTTAAATTCATAATTTTCTCACCAATTTCTTTCTCATTTAAAATTCATTTTAATATTTTTATTTTTCATCAAAAGTTCGGGGTCCAACACATAGTAAGGTCTAGGAGTTAGTTGATTTGCATAAGGAACTGCAAGCTCGTCAGTTGTAAATAAAGTTTGAGACCTAAAGGATTTCAGGATAAAGTCCAACGGTTTATGGGCTTGCTCAATTGCATAAGGGTTCACTCAGGAAAAAAGGCTGACTTTGTGTTACCTTTTCTCTCGTATCCTCGTAGGATACATTTTGAGTGATAAAAGCAATTGTAGCTTATGATGATATGGAGTTACATCAGATGGCTGTCAAAACCATCTTCCTGAGTAAAAACCTTTATGAAGTGGTCTATACGGTACAATCTGTAGGGTCCCAGGATCCAAGCAGTATTGACATGATTTGCGAGTTATGCAGATCAATATATGGTTTACAATAAACCTCCTGAAGGTGATACCTTACAATTGGTGAGGTTATGGCCTCTTCCGACTTCTTGGAAAGTAAAGTCAGAAGGATGCCTGTATTATGTAGTTGAGGGGAACAAGTTATCTTCCTATTACTGCATAAGGATGGTAAATTGCTCACATCAAGTCACTTGATCATGTTGTATGAGGATAAGCAACTTTTGGTCAAGAACCTTGACATAAAGGACCATAGTATAGCATCTTCTATTCTAGGTATTCAGATTCACCAGGACATATTTCAACACTCAACAGATCTCTCAAAGAATGCATACATTGAGTATGTGTTACAAAAGGTTTAATAAGGTTGACAGTAAACCTGTTGTAGCACCTGTCACTCACAGTGAGAGATAATCTTTGGTACAATACCCAAAGAATAAAGTGAAGAGAGAGATTATGAGGAATGTTCCGTATACTAGTACGGTGGATAGCTAATGTATGCTCGGCTATGTACTAGATGGGACATTGCAATCACTTTTTGACTGTTTGGTCAATATCTGGTTAATCTAGTTATAGACTTTAGGAATGCAGTCTAATAAGCGTTGAGATACTTGAAGGACTTAAGGATTGTATGTTGACATATAGAAAGGTCAATAGACTAAACCTCGTAGGGAATTCAGATTTAAAGTTAGCTATGTGTTCGGATGATCAAAAGTTCACTTAAGGTTACAGTTCAAGTTTGCAGATGGTACAATGTCGTAGAAGTGTGACGTTGAGACACATGTAACTTCCTCGACTAGGCATGCAGAGTGCATGCTAAGGGGCTACTTCGTAGACAGTTTAACTCAGAAATTTAATTTCTGAGTGGCTTGTGGTCTATTCAATGGCTAAACCCATCTGGTTTCATTGTGACATTCTTCTTACAGTGTTGTTTAATGACAATGAAGAATATCACAGGATCATAGCAGTTAAAGATCGATTATTTGGTCATAAAGGTGTTGACATGAAAAGTGACATTAAGGTTTGGAGCATTTAAAGACTTAGGAATTGTAAGCCGATCCTTTAACTAAAGGACTTCACCCACTTGTGTTTATAACACAAGTATACAGTATGGGTGTTTTGATGTCATTAGACACTGCCAATTAGGGGATCATTGTGTTTGTTCCATGTACATTTGTACAATTTAAGTATTATGATCGTATGATGGTTATTGATGAAGATGATCATTGTTTATCCTCAGTATTGCATGTCATCATACATTGTCATAGTACGTATGAAAGTCTTAATATTTGTGTCAATCTTAAGCATTTGAAGGTCATTGGGCATATATCTGATTGACCTTATGCCTATGTCATTTAGACGCATCTGATTTAACATAGATATCTATAAAGTTTTACATGACCTAGGGGTGTTAAATGATAATGAAAAATAAACAAAGGCATATTGGGTTTGAATATCTTTTTCATTGATTTCATTGATGTACATTGTGATGTTTTTATAGATAGATTTTGACTAGTGTTTATGTAGGAAACTAACTCCTATAGAGATAATCCTAATATGATTTATACTAGTGTTCATATACGAAACTAACTCTTATAGAGATAATCCTAATATGACTATGCTTTTGACTTCTTCTAACACTCCCCCTCAAGTTGGGCGGTAGGGTCACCAACACCCAACTTGCGTAGAGCTTCATGAAAAGTTCGTCCCACAACTGCCTTAGTCAAAATATCAACTAGCTGGTCTTCCGATCGAACATATGGTAGGCTGACAATTCCGTCTTCTAACTTCTCTTTAATGAAATATCGATCAACCTCCACATGTTTGGTTCTGTCGTGCTGTACTGGATTCTCCGAAATGCTGATAACTGCCTTATTGTCACATAACAACTCACAAGCACTTCTAGGCGGAAAACCCAATTACATCATGACTTCACAAACCGAACAATTACATCATACCTTTAGCTATGCCCCTGAACTCTGCTTCCGCACTCGACAACGCTACCACCTTTTGTTTCTTGCTTTTCCAGGTTACTAGGTTCCCTCCAACAAGAGAGAAGTACCCTGAAGTTGACCTTCTGTCTACTGGATTTTCGGCCCAGTCTACATCAGTGTAAACCTTCACTTCTAGGTTTCCATTCTTTTGAAACAAAACGCCGTTCCCGGTTGTTCCCTTCAAGTATCTGAGAATTCTGATGACGGCGTCCATATGTTGCACCTGTGGCTCGTGCATAAACTGACTTCGACTACATTGCATATGCTATATGCGTGCGGTATGGGCGAGTTATATTAGTCGTCCTACCAGTCTCTGATATCTTCTGCGACCAGCAGACTTTGCTTCTTTTTCAATTTTCAAACCATGATTCATCATCATCGGTGTCTCAGCTGGCTTACAATCTAAAAGCCCAGTTTCAGCAAGAAGATCCAACACATACTTCCTCTGAGAGATAAATATTCCTCTTCTTGACCTCAACACTTCTATGCCCAGGAAGTACTTGAGTCCTCCCAGATCTTTCATTTCAAATTCTTCGAACAAGTGCTCCCTGAGACTTCTTATTTCTTCTAGGTCATTCCCAGTGAGGATCATATCATCTACATAGATGATCAGACAAGTAATATTCTCACCTCTTCTTTTCAAGAACAGAGTATGATCAGAGTTACTCTGTTTGTAGCCAAGACGTTTCATTGCTACCGTAAATCTTCCGAACCAAGCTCGTGGCGATTGTTTCAACCCGTAGAGTGCTTTCTTTAGACGGCATACCTCATTCTGTTGGGATCCATGGGAAAAACCAGGTGGTGCTTCCATATAAACTTCTTCTTTCAATTCCCCGTGCAGAAAAGCATTCTTCACATCAAATTGGTGTAATGGCCAATCTAGATTCGCTGCCAAGGAAAAATTACCTTATAGTATCAAGTTTTGCAACCGGATCAAGGTTTGAGTAATCTACCCCGTATGTCTGAGTATACCCTTTCGCCACCAGTCGAGCTTTGTATCTTTCCACTGTTCCATCTTCCTTGTGTTTGACGGTATAGACCCATCTACACCCAACTGTTTTCTTTCCCATTGGCAGCTGACACTTCTCCCACGTACCATTCTTTTCTAAGGCACTCATCTCAACATCCATTGCTTCGCACCACTCTTTTTTTTCCTGCGCTTCTTCAACTGTTCTAGGAATTGCTTCAGCATACAATGCTGAGGTAAACGCCTTAGCTTCTTTAGACAAGCTCCCCCTTACTATATTGGCAATCAGGTATTTGAACTTTCTGGAGACATGCTCAGGTGAGTATCTTATGGGTGGTATTCCTTGTGTACTCCGTGGCGGCAACGCATACCCCTGGGTAGACTCTGTTGCTTCGGTTTCTGGTGTGGTTGCATAAGACTAGTTAAAATGTAAAACAACAGAGTTATTCTGAATAGGGGTTGTTACCTTTGAAGAAACATCAGACTGAGGAGTTTGGGGTGATTCGAGTTCATTGATGGGCACTGCTACGTCTTCTGAGGTGGTGGCTAGTCTGGTGGGCTCAAGAATTGATGAACTAGGACTTAAGAGCCAACTCGATTAATGTCGACTTGAGACTTCTCCCCACGACCCTTTGGGTTGGGTGGAATAGAAGTATTTTTTTTCAAGGAAGTCGCAGCCCATAGTGGTGAACATGCGACGAGAAGAAGGATGGTAACACCTATAACCTTTTTGATTAACCCCGTATCCCACAAACACGCATTTAAGTGCACAAGGATCAAATTTAGAATGCTCAGACTTAGGAATGTGGACAAAGACTGAGCAGCCAAAAATACGAGGTTGGAGAGACTGTGGGGCTGGTTTTTGGGTGTGAGCGGAGAGCGTGTCGAAGGGAGCTTTTAGGTCAAGTATTTTGGTAGGTAGGCGATTGAGGATGTATATAGCGGTTGCAATGGCTTCTGGCTAGAATGAACGGGGTATATGGGATTCAAGTAATAGGGCTCTAGTGATCTCAAGTATAATTCGATTTTTTCGTTCTGTCACCCCATTTTGTTGTGGTGTATTTGGACAGGTGGTTTGATGTATTAACCCTTTTTCTTGGAAGAAGGTTTGCATGGTCTGATTGACGTATTCTCCTCCATTATCAGTTCTAAGGATCTTTATGGCTTTTTGGTGCTGAGTGTGAATCATATTGTAAAAGTGGACAAATTTTTGTGGGACTTCAGACTTGTGTTTAAGGAAGTAGACCCAAGTCATACGGGTACAATCATCCAAAAAATCAAAAAGAATTTAAACATATTATTTCCCGTGTTCGGGGCTGGACCCCACACATCCGAATGCACTAAATCAAAGACATGTTCCACCCGAGTGTTACTAGAAAGAAAAGATTTCCTATGACTCTTTGCTAGTACACATGTATCACATGAATCATTATTGGATAAATAAGGAAAAAGTACTTTAAAATAGGCAGGAGACGGGTGACCTAGACGTCGGTGTCAAAGCCAACTCTAACGGTTTATGGTTCTAGATAGAAGGGTGGTTCCTGTTTGAGCTACCTCATCGACGTAGTAGAGCCCATCTCGCTCGATGCCACGTCGATGATCTCCGAGTGCGAATATCACTGTAATAAGCAAAAACCAGGGTTCATAATCACTCTACAGTTCAATTCTCGGGTTACTTGGCTTATGGATAGTAATTTGCAGGTGAGTGACGGGACATATAGACAATGAGATAGTTTTAGTGTTGGAGAAAGTTCTACTAATCCCGCACCTTGAACAGATGCGTAATTACCATCGGCGGTTTGGATTTGGTTTTTTAAGGTGGTGATGGGTTTAGGATATCTGTATGGTCAAAGGTCATCGTATCGGTGGCTCCACAATCAAAGAGCCATTGAGTACATTTCGGATTATTGGGTTTTTGGACAATATATGCAGTTTTCTGATTTTTTCGAAAAGGTAATGGGTGGTTGGAGTCAATTTGGCTATTCTGAAAATTTGGTGGGCTACAATTATCATAAAAACTTTCACTTTTAAAAAAATTGGGGCTAGAAATTAAAGGGTTTGGGGATAAATTACAAACCCCAAACCCTATACCTGATTCATTCGTCCCTTTCAACGAGCCGCCGCCTTTTATTTTTCCAAAACCTGCCGCGACAAAAACTCCATGCTCTCTAGTTTCTATGGCGTTGCCGTTGGTGGCCACATGGTTGCCCTTAGCGGTAGCCGCCTTACTAAACCGAGGCTGTTTGCTTCGATTTTTTCTTTTCGGGTTGTTCGTCCACTATTCTGGAAAACCTACAATATGAAAACACTCGTCCTTAATATGTCCGGTCATATTGCAGTGAGAGCACTTTAAACCCGACCAATCTGGACGCTGGTATGAAGACCTGCTAGATTCTGACCAGCCAAAGTTGGATTTTTTAGGGCTGCTTACGCTCATAGTTGATGGTTGTGGTTATGACAGATGAGGTTAAACCAATGGAGTCCTTCGCAGGATCACAATAATGGCTTTGATACCATGTTAAACAGATAATGAAAAAATAGACAAAGGCATATTGGGTTTGAATCTCTTTATCGTTGATTTCATTGATGTACATTGTGATGTTTTTATAGATAGATTTTGACTAGTGTTTATGTAGGAAACTAACTCCTATAGAGATAATCCTAATATGATTCATACTAGTGTTCATATACGAAACTAACTCTTATAGAGATAATCCTAATATGATTCTGCTTTTGACTTCTTCTAACAGGGGGATATAAGTTTTTAATCCCATAAAGGTTCTCTAATGCAATTTAACATTCAGCTGGAGAACATAAAGGTTTTCTCTAATGATGTTTAGCATTCGGTGAGAGAAAACATAATTTCTCTAATGCAATTTAGCACATGCAATTTAACATAAAGATGGAGAAATTGAGACCTTCAAACAAAGATGATACAATTAGATCATAAAGGTATCATCGTAGTTTGCCACACTCCATTTTCCCATTCATGTTAGTTAGGTATTAGGTATTCGTGATTGTATTGGATCTATGTCACGTAGGACACATGCATCTGATGCTTTTCAATATCGAAAGTATTGCGACACCGAATGATGGACTTTCGTTATCTTTGGATCAAATTTTTGTTTTTAAAACTTAGTCGACTATACAGTTGCGTGGCTTAACCGAGTTTTTGAATTATTTTTAAACTATAGTCCACTGCAATTAATGCTAGTCCAAAGGGGAGATTGTAAGACATTTTTGTCCATGTCTCATAAAGTTAGACTAACATTAATTGCAATTTTGGTTTTTAAATAAATTACCAGTTCAGTTACACCATTTGATCCTGATAAAGATAATAAAGTGACCTAATAAATGATCTAGATTAATGGGTCGAAGTCCGGGTGAAAAATGGATCCCTTTCAGTGTGGACCTGGTCCATATTGACCTTGTGATGGGGAAGCCCGATATGAAAGCTATATAAAGGTAAGGTCTCCTGCAGTTGCTCAAGAGAACGCTTCACGAGCATAAGGATTCTCGACTCGTTAGGGAAGCTTCGAACTTGAGGAAACTGTAGAAAGGCCTTACCCGTGAGTCGGTGAGCACTTTCCACTAAAGACCTCAGGAGATTCTGATGGGTGTCGAATCCACCAAAAATAAATCCCAAACACCAAACGAAAATAAATTGCGCACGATGGTAAATGGGTCGATCCACGAAAATGGAACAATTGATTTTATTCAAATGCCAAAGAACGAATGAAATTAAATAAAAAGGGTTTTGAAGTTTTCGACTAAATCTACTAATTAAAATAACAATGATAAAGGTTAGCATAAATTAATAAAACAATAACTAACAAAAACGCAAATAAAATTGATAAACTCAATAAACGACAACTTAGCCAGAAATTCCAAATTATGCTTAACCACGATCATCGACTCAAATATTTTCTTTGGTTTAATAATAGGTTAGCTATAGTTACCAACTACCTCTGGCTCCCTCGTTTCTTCTTAATTTTAGAATAGTCGCAGAAACTCCTTTGAACTATTTCCTAATTAATTAATAACCCCTTCGAGACTCTCTCCGAGATTCATTAATTAACAGCAATAAACTCTAAAGAAACACTAACCCTAACCGACTACGCACGTACTCATGTTTCATCTAGTTAGATCGCAAGTTTCTCCACGAAAATCGACAAGTATTATGCCCTAGTGTCGATTGCCACAAACACCAATCACCCAGATTAGACTCCACCAAGTAAATCACATGGCGATATGCAAATTAACTAACTCTACAATCAGGCCTCAATCGCGAATTAATTAATAAACAATGACAAGAAAAGCGGAAACAAGATGCGAATATTATAAACCAAATAATCGTAACAAACAAGGTCTCACGAGTCACCGCATAACAATTAGAATTTCCCAACTAAAACAGATTAGCTACTCATACGAAAATTAAATAAAACAAAGTTCTTAATTAACATTGTCTAAATAACAAAGAAGAAGAAAGAAAACTAGGAAATCTCCCTAAAGTACGCTGCTGTCTTTCTCTCCCTCTGCGTGCATTTCTTTATCTCCTTCTCCAAATTACCACCTTCTTGTCTTGTCTTTGCTTTTGTTTCTTTTTTTCTTGTTCCACGTCGACCCTTAAAGACATGACACTCCTTCCTTCTTTGTTGTGCGTCGTGACTTTCCGCCCATCAACCAATTCCTCCTCACGTGCGTTTCTTTATTTTTCAGTCCACCCAAAATGGCTCCTTGGTCTTGTGCTACGTATGTGGCTTCTTCCAAGTTCAGTCCACCTGCGTGAATCCCTCTAAAGCTGCCGTCACTTGCTATATTCCTAGGTTTTTGTCTTTATCTTTTAATTGCCATGGGCCCACTTCTTGTCCATGTTGCTTTAGTTTGTTTTTGAGCCCATTAATTGGGCACTCTTCAATCCTCTCTATACTATTGCGTCGTGACTCCTTAAATCAGTTGCCTCGTGACTAATTGATTATTGCTCCTTTGTTGTGCTGCGTTTTGTCCTTGCATATACTGCTTTTTATTCCTCCCTTAATTCCCTTCATGAAAGTATTAAATCAAATTAAGTCCCAATAATTAAACCAATAAGAGGAATAAAAAAGAATAATTAAAACACAAATACTAGACAAATATGCACTTATCATATTCGAAGAAGTTTGGAGCTCAGAATCGACATCGGAATCAGAGATGGAACCGAAATCTAGGTATTCCGCATTATCTTCATTTTTAATCCTTTCATGTAAATCCGGGGTACGTAATAAGACTCCCACTACGTACTAACATTGAATTCTAGACATGGAAATTGTAAAAGCCATGAATATCATACATTCAATTTACAGAAAAACGAGTCTAAATAAAACACTTCCAAATTTGATTTAATAGAGGTCAAATAAAAAAATTAAGAACAAAAGATAAAATTTTGTAAAAATATGCATTTTCCATAGTCTACCATCTCAAAAAATTAAATGTTGTTTTAAAAAATTGTACGAAACTTCATCTTTTGTCTGTTTTTCTTCATATTTCACAGTTTTGAAGCAAGCTCTCTTACTTTCTCTTCATGTGTACCATCCACCTTGAAAATTGGAGCATTGAATTTGAAGTCTTCAATCACAAGAACAAAATATGATATAAGGAAAAATAAAAACTCCTGCTTTATAAAGTTAAATTAAATAGTCCTCTTAATAACAAAACTAAGAACAGAGAAACATGCATAGCTTACCTAGTGGGAGCATTGAACTTGAATTAACTTCATTCAACTTTTTCCATCTTCAACTTCTTTTTAGGCATACAATGCAATGACTCCGCACTTGTGGCTGATCTTTTCAACTTGGACACTTCTGAAGTTGGAAAGTCAAATTTTACATAGAAATCATCCTCATCTTTTTGGGCATACAGTGGAGCAACCCCCCCACTTTCTGATTCCATTCTTAGTCGAGCTGGTGAACTTAAAAAGGGCTACATCCTCAAAGTTATCATGTTTATGAACCCATTCAAAAAATTCTCTACTAATCCAGACAACCATATGCTCTTTATCTGCTCTAGGGATATGTAACATTCCACAATCAGGCATGGAGAAATGGTTATTGTCTCCAAAATAGCAATCATATCTAAGATCTCCTTCGACGTCACACTTCACATAATCAAGGCATAGATAGAAAGCAAATCCCAAAAAAAGATGACTAAACCAACGAGAAGGAAGATGAATTTGAATGGAATCACCCATGCTTTGATACCTCACCCACTCTGGTATTCTACTTCCTGGATAGATCATTTTAAGACAATTCTGACGGCACAAATTTATAACACAAATTAATGATTACATAGATCCAAATAAAGAAAGAGATAAAATGTAGAGAATTACCATTTGCTTTCTTCTAAAAGCGGTTAGATAACTCCTCAACAACTCATTTGCAACTACCTGACATTTATCTTCATCCAACTTTAAGCAATTCCGTATAACAAGAACTTCTGACATGGAATGCACCCTCGGGGCATTGCTTATGAAAAGTAATTTCAATCGTGAAAGTTGTTTGATAATTACAGGGATTCTCTCGAAAGTATTTTCCTCAGGCAATTCCCTTAATTTATAGTTGGAAATGGTTATGTTTTGTACATCAGTCAAACTTCCTGGCAAATAAACGCGCTTCCAACCCTGATCCACATTAAAACACTTGAGCCCTTTCAGATTGCCAATAGATGATGGCGGCTTCTCTGTGGGCTCTAAGATTTTAGGAAGTTCCTTAAAGCGTAAGACGCTTAGATCAATTTTTTCAAGAGATGTTAATTTGTTAAAAAAATTGCTCGGAAGGCTTTCAATCTTGTCGCAAAACATCATCTCTAATTTCTTTAACTTGCTGAGGAGTTCAACCGATGATGAAGGCACATGTTTTATAGCAGTCTCACTTAAGTTTAGCTCCTTTATGTTGCTTGAAACTTCTGGGAATGTATTTAAATTTGAGCAACCTTTGAGATCAAGAACTTCGAGAGCTTCAAGAAATCCACTCCTACTGTTTGGAAGATGAGTTATGCTTTTATTGTTTACAAAATTTAGGGAACTTAACTTGCCAAATTGACTTCCGCAAATGCAGTTGGGAACTTTAAAAAAACTCAAAAAACCATTAACAATGAAACCTAATGCTCCATATGTCACTTGAGATGTCACTGAATCCTGTACTTAACAAAAATAGCAAAAGATATTAATTAAATATAATCTAATAATAATTTCAATCTTTATCACAAAAATAATAAATGAAATACCTTGGCTCCTTTCCATAATTGTTTAATCTTGCTGTTTGGTAATTCAAGCACCACAAGATTTTCTGGTTGAAAATTACTTGGAAAGTATTCTAAGGGATATTCTTCCCAACAAAGATACCTTATCTTGTTAGGAAAAAAATCAAGACCACAAGAAAGATGTAGATTACTATTTTTATTCAATCTTTTACTAATTTTGAGAAACTTAAGATTTTGCATCTTCATGAACACTCTTGGGTTCAAATCTATCTCCCTTATCTTACTCGCATCAAGAATTATGCTTTCCACTGCTTCAGCTGCCTAAAAAATTATTGCCAAATATGTATATGAGTTACTATAACAATAAATAATAAACAAGAAAGTATATAAGAAATTATTAATAATAAAGCAAAATATTAAATATCTTTCAATTTTTACTTTATTATTAAAATAAATAATAAATAAAAAATTATAAAAAATTATTAATAATAAAAAATAGTATAAAATATCTTTAAAATCTTACCTTGTTCTCTACAAATACTTCATAAATATCTTTAGGATCCCATAGCCTACTCCGTTGACTTGGATACTTAGCTTCTTGACGAACAATCTCCTTTCCCAATTCTTGTAACAAATCATGCATTAATAATTTGTCTCCACAATCAGTCACAAGGCACTTGTCTGCAAGACCATTAATTAAAATATCTACATCAAATCCACAACTTTCGAGTACTCCCTTCACCACTTCTGCTTTATCACATTTGAAGAAGCATGCAATGTCAAGAAAGACATCCTTTTCCATCTTATTTAAGCCATTGTAACTAATTTGTAACACACTTTGAATACTGTTATCCAAAACTTTTGACAATTGATTCAATACACTTTCCCACTCTTTTTTCTTTCTCCCAATAAGTGAGGAGCCTAGAACCTTTAAAGTCAAAGGATTGCCTCGTGCATATTTAATGATTGAATTTGACAAGGATGCATAATTATTTCTCGGATATTTTTGCTTGAAGGCACTCTTCATGAAAAGTTGAAAGGCTTCTTCATCATTTAATAGTTCAACTTTATATATAAAATCAACCCTTCCTTCAAATACTTGCTTATTTCAACTAGTGATGAGAATAATACTTCCCGAACGGAACCAACATGGATCTCCAATCAAAGACTCTATTTGAAGTGGATCATCCACATCATCAAGAATAATTAACATCTTCTTGCGACCGAGTCTTGTTTTAAGAAATGGTCTAGGTCCAGCACTGAACATATATTTCACTAGATTTTTCTCACCCAATGCTTTTGAAACAAGTTCTTCCTGTAATTTTATCAAGTTGCCTGCTTCTGCTTGTTGCCTCACGTTATTTACGAAAGAACAACCTTGAAATTGATAGGACATCATATTATATATAACTTCAGCTATAGTAATTTTACCACCACCGCCCATCCCCCAAATTCCTAAAAGACGAACTTCCAATGGCTTAATAGTGAGTACCTTCCGATCTTGTGTGTATTCTTGGGATTTTGCTCATGTTTTACAAGAGCTGCTGCAACATTATGGGACTGTTTTTTTAAATGGGATGGATCTATCTCGTAAAAGACCGGTATTACAATTTGTCCATGGGTTTCATGACATTCAATGATCTTCACAAGTTCATCTAGACACCAAGTGGAATGTGCATAGTTTTTTGAGAAAACGAGGACAGCAACAGTAGAATCTTCGATTGCGTGTGGAAGTGATTGGGCAATTTGTTCTCCTCTTTTGAGTTCATCATCGTCAATGAAGATTTGGAGATCCATTTGGCTCAAAGCGGCGTTAAGATGACTGGTGAAATTGCGACGAGTGTCTTCACCCCTAAAGTTCAAGAAGACGTCGTACTTACATGGTTGAGAGGCCAAAGAAGAAGTGGCAGAAGAAGAGGCCATCATTTTTGAACCAAGAGAATAACCGCACCAAAACTTTCAAGCATTATTTAACATAAAAATCCATTGACTTGAAGTCGTCCTTCGATTTAAACTTTTTGGCCTTTTCTTGTTGATTTTGGAGCATCCATGAGCTTTCCGGGGACCAACATACCGGAATTTTCTCTGTTTTACTTTAAAGTGAATTTATTCCACTAAAAGCCTAAGAAAATCATGACGAATTCCTACTCCAATGTCTACTTCGTAGATGCCGTGACATGTACGTCCTATGCTTTTTCTTTCCAAGATTCTTTTCCTGTCATTATTTCTAATTACTTCTGTCTATTTCTTCATTTATTGATTGAGCTTCACAAATCTAACTAAATGAGCATATCAACTTCAACCAGTCATAAATTTTAATTTGAATTCATGCCAACTGTGTACGTAAGGTTGCACCGTTTCGGAATAAGACTTTTATTTTTTATTATATATAAATATTTATAATTTAAAAGGTATGTTATATTTACTTTGTTATTTTGTTATTATTATTAATTTTATTATTCTTATTATTATTATTATTAAGTTGATTATTTTTATTTATTTATTTATTCCGAAACCCAGATCTGAGGAGCGTGACCCATCATTGACCTCGTCGACGTTGAGGAGCGAAACCCAGATCTGAGGAGAGATGGGAGGAGTGACGACCATATCTAAAGGGAGAAAGAGCGCAGGTCCACCAACTCGCCAGCTCCCGTAAACTCGTAGTCGCATTGTCGCCCTCTCGGAGTCGCACTCGCCAGCTCAACTCCCTGCTCTCTTGGGGTTGCGCAAGGGGGAGCAGAGACCCACTTCCAGCTGAATCATTTGGAGGATCAGAGACCTATCTGGAGCAACGCAAGTGGAGACCCAAGAGGCAAAGTGGATCTGACAAAAGGAGACAAAGCGGGGCAAGGTGGAGCAACTGGTGATAACGAACTGATGATAGCGGGTGACTGCGGTGCAAAGGGAAATAGGGGAGGTCACCCCTTCTTTAACCCAAATCCAGATCTGACGAAGACGGCCCAAACCAATGGAGAGACAACAGAAGCAAGCAGCACTAAAATTCATGGGAGCTCTACAGTAGCATCCATGGAATTAGATTCTGCTACTACCGATGATAGTGGGCTGGCTATTCAAGTGGTGGAGGCGTTTCATGCTCTCTTGCATGAAGTTGCTCAGAGAGCTAAACCTGAAGATGACGTCTCTGGAGTCTCTAAGACCAGTAGATCTGCCCCGACTGCTGGTGCATGGAGCAAACAATTTCAATTCCAACAACATAAGATCCAAATGAAGCATTATCTTGATGTCACGAAGGATGATATTGTCCTCCCTTAAACTCCTTCAAGCAGGGAAAGCATGGTCAAATACTGGGATTCTTCTGGAACAAATGTCCTGCATTTTCAATAATTAAGACTCAGGCTAGTGCACGGTGGAGTAAACAAGATTTGGAAAAAAATTCTACTCACTGATGATGACATGATAATATTTAAATTTGCTTTGGACAGTAATCTAAATGATATAATTAGGATGGGTCCTTGGTATAATGGGGGACAACCCATGTTCCTACGGAAGTGGAAGCCAGGGATTGTTTTTAATAAGGGATGTGTTGAATCCTCCACAATTTGGATCCATTTCCATAATTTACTGCTTGAATTGTGGACTGTGCAAGGATTAAGTTTTCTTGCTAGTTCCTTTGGTAAACCGTTGGGTATGGATGCACAGACATCAGGTATGGAAAGGATAGGATATGCAAAAATATGCATAGAAGTGAGTCGACAGGCTACACTACATATTGTCTTCCAATTATGCACCTTAGCCCTGTTTGGTTGAGGGGTTAGGGAGAGAAGGGAATAGAACGTAACATACTTTCATCGTTTATTTAAAGGTTTCATAATAGAATGAAATTGAATGAGATACAAGCGGATGATTTTATGTTACGTTTCATTCCATCCTAAACAGTGAAAATAAGAAACTTTTGATTTGGGGGGTTTAGAATGGAACGTAAACTAATAAATACATACTACCTAATATACTCCTAATAATTCCTCTTACCAATTATTTCTTCTAACCCTACCCAAACTCATTTATTATACTGTACACAAGCTTATCATTTCGAGATTTCTCTTTCCATTTTTCGTGTTCTACCACTTCTCATTCTTCTCGTGTTGTTTATTGCCGAGGAAGCAAAAGAGGAGCTGGAAGACTTAGTCACTGGTGAGTCTTCTTCTTTGTCGAAACCTTCTTTTTATCCTATTTCTGTTTGTTGTCGAATTTTTTTTGAACAATATATGTCCATTGCTTTTATTATTAGATGCGTTTTATTTTGGGTGAGGAGATTGTACTATGTTTTCCTTCACTTTACATATGGATTCACACATATGGGTCACCGAAGTGAACATTCTCTCTCAGTCTCCCTTCTGTGTAGTTGAATAGAGAGAGAAGTAACTATGAATTTTGGCTATTTTTCAATGTCGTTGTCTTCTTTTTCTTTGTTTTGTCATTACTTTACTTGAAATTTCAATGGGGGAATGATTTAGATGAATATTCCCTTTTAACGTTGCTTCTTATTGCTTTTATAACAGCAAAATAAATGGACATATCCATGTCATATTTGTTATATTTTGATTTTCACAATCTAAAAACTACTCCTATTTACATATGGTTTCACACTTATGGGTTTACCCATTGTTCACTCTCTCCCTTTCTGCATAGTTCAACAGAGAGAGGAGAGAAGCAACTGTGAATTTTAGGTATTTTTCAATGTGGCTGTCTTCTTTCTCTTTGTTTTGCTATTACTTTGCTTGAAGTTTCAGTGGGGGAATGATTAAGATGAAGATTCCCTTTTAACATTGCTTCTTGTTGCTTTTATAACACCATATATAAATGGCATATCTATGTCGTATTTGTTATATTTTGATCTTCACAATCTAAAAACTTCTCCTATTGTTTTTGTACATAAACAGTGAAGGTAATCGAATGAATAATTAAAAAGGAAAATTGATTCGTATACATCAATTAGCGCTTATTAATGTTGCTTGTCTTGTGATCTATTGGTGGGTGTTATGTAAGAGACATGCGAACTATAAACTTTAAATGCTTACACCATCGGAGAGATTGCAATCAAGGGAGAGTATCATGAGAAGAATTTTATTTCATTCCAATGGGAGAAATATAATCAGAATGCAGCCTAAACCATTTGGAGAATTATGTGATTTATTAGCTGGAAAGGTGTGCTTCGGCCAATTGTACTTGCAATTATTGAAAAACAAGTAGCGAAGTTTCTATACATATTAGGGCATAATGTTACCAATCAAGAGATTGCGTTGTGGGGAAACTGTAAGCCGTCATTTTCATAGTGTTTTGAAAGCAGTTATACAACTAGAGGATACGTTTCTAAGACAACCTAATGTATTAGAAACCCCATTGAAAATATTGAACTATACTAGATTCTACGCATTTTTAAGGTGATTTTTTTCCTAACTTACTATAATTATATTAAACACACATAATATTTGAGATTAATATATTTCAATGTCAGGATTGTGTTGGTGCAATTGATTGTACACATATCCGTGCGAAAGTACCTACTCGAGATGCTCCTAGATTTCATGGGAGAAAGGATTATCCAACACAAAATGTATTGTGTGCTTGTTCTTTTGATATGTAGTTCACATATGTATTGGCTGGGTGGGAAGGAACAACATCTGATTTATGAATTATGAAAAGTGCACTTACCAAGCAATTCTCACTTAAAATTCCCCAAAATAAAAATAAGGCTCAAATTTTATTAACTAATAAATTTCATAAATTACAATTTGACATAGTTTTATTCATGATAGGAAAATACTATCTTGTTGATGCTGGATTCAAGTTGAGAAGTGGACTTATTACACCGTATAGAGTGGAACGATATCACTTGAAAGAATATTCAAGGAATCCTCCATGAAATGCTCATGAATTATTCAATCATCGACATTCATCATTGCGTAATGTTATCAAAAGGGCATTTGGTGTGTTGAAAAAATGATTCCCGATTATAACATCCACCACAAATGTAGCGCCCCCTTACCATAGGGTACGCACCGGGACGCCCGTGGGTCGTTCCGACGCATATCCTACAACAAGGAAGTGCTACACTCGCAACTATCACTAAATACTCGCATGGCATCAATAAAATAAACCACAACATGCAATTCACTAATATTTAAAACTACAATATTTCTTTCATTTCACAATATCAATCCAAAATATAGACCAGTCTATCAGTCCCCTACAATCATACCACAATCCCAAAAGGAAACCGATAAAAGCGTCTATACTAGGTCATCCCAAAATATAGTCCCAAAAGAAGTCACCCCAAATGACCGACCTGCGATCCATCATCGCACTTTGATCACGAACGACACCTGCGAAACGCGTCGACACGGAGCTAGAGTCCCATCGACGTGTCTAAAAATATATTGCAATGTTGGGTGAGTTTGCGAACTCAATGAGAAACCATCATCGATGGTTCACCCAACTCATGATATACATCTAATATATATCTCATAGATATATTTTAACACAATTTATAACACTATAAACACTTTACACAATTTACAGCTACACTATCACATATCAATTCACACTATGCACACATCACACGTATTCACAATTTCGCTACTCGACAAATGCATAATGTATGCAATTTCTCATTTATGATGTTGTTGTGACTGAGCGGCAATATTCACGTTTTGGCAAGTAGGAGAGCCCTCGGGGTATGCCATCGCCCACTCACTTTAGGAATAGGAGAGCCCTCCGGGTATGCACTATTTCCTTTTGGCCCAGCCCATTCACCGATATCGAGCTTAAAGCTCGATCACTAAGCTCCACCACAATTGATTAATTACCACTTATGTTCATGCTTAGCATGCACTAACACTTGCACAGATCTCTAACACATTTATCTCACTTCACCGCTAATCACAATCAAAACACTTACTCACAATTTTATCTGCTGATTTTCATTCACTTCACATTTATATCACTCACTTTGACACTTAATTCACACACATTCACAAAGACATTTAATCACATAAAACCGAGGAACCAACTAGGTTACTCACCAGAACTTCAGAGTTATTACGGAAGTACCAGCAATGTCCGTGGTCCGTCGATCCAACGGCGCCTCTATAACAATTCAAATGAATTATCATCACCACTTGCTCGATTAATTCAATTCATCGATGCACATGTCTTAATTCAAACTATATGATGCATGATCATGATTTCCCGACACTAAGACCCAAATAGCTATCTCTCGCTTCACAATCATAATTCACTATTCACTAGGTCAATAGCATTCCTTAAATTCAAATTCACTCACTCAAACTCTAATCATACTCCGCTAGTTACAACATAACTCTTTGGTCACATTAGAAACTATAATGGACTCTCTTTCGATAATTGCAATCCGTAAATTAAAATTCAAACTCTCAATCTTTATCACAATTATAGACCTCTTTCTCTAGTTCATAACGAATCAAGTATCACCTTAATTGGAATACCACGGACCAAGATATCATCACAATCTTGAACATGTTCAAGAAACATCTAGTTCATGTTCCTCCACCAATACCCTTACTTTGATTCAATCATTCATTTCCAATTTAATACTAAAACCATAAATTGTTTGTGGAGAGATAAGGAAATGTGTTAGAATCCAATGCTTGAATCAGGTCATTTGGAGCTCTATAGCTCAAGTTATCCTCAAAACATCGATATATGCATGCATTGTTTTCCTTCCGTCGATTTTTGCTTCAAATTGGTTTTCGCTTCAGCTGATTTTCCTTCAGCTGATTTTCGCTTCAGCTGATTTTCCTTCAGCTGATTTTCGCTTCAGCTGATTTTTCTGTCCAGAACATGTCCACTTATATAGATCATATCACCGAACACCAAAAGTTTTCTCAACAACTCACTTAACACTATAACATAATTTATTTCTCCCCAACTACCCAGTATTTATGAACAAACATATGAAATACATTTTTTCCATGAAGATGACAGAAATCTCTCAACTTTATTTCACAAATCCCTAACAGCAAGGGATTTCTCTAACACTTACCTGTTGAGAACTCAAACAAATCTTCAAGCCCTAAACTCCACACGAAAAGATCGACTGTTTCTCCTTGAGAGTCGAAACACCAATGGCGAGAAAGGTTGGTGAAAGAAAGGAAGAACACCAAAGTCCTTAGAAGATATTTTGGGTGGAAAGCTCTATGTCTCCGAGAGAGAAGTTTTGAAAGAAAGGAATAAAGAAGGCTTGACAAGACTTAACCCATCACCCTCAAGGAATAGTGACCACTACTCTAGCTAGAGTACAAAGTCCAAGTACACATGTCACTTTCTTAATGAATAAACTCTAACTTAGTTACTTTTGAACTAACTCAATTTAGTTCTCCCCTTTCCAATATAACCAAACTATCTCCAAAACTTCTTTTAATTTATTTCTTGCTCCCAACTATAAATATATCTTTCAATACACCATAACTTTACCAACATATACAAATACAATAATTCCACCAAAATTCAAAATCGCAAGATTTCGCTAACCCAATTATTTCAACATTTTTAATAATCACAATTCACAAAATCATCTCAATTTCACTTTTCCAAACACAATCACTATCAAATGCCGGAACAATCATGAATGCATGTCACTATGTATATGCATGTGCAAAATGATCTATCTCTAAAATCAAAGGCCACAAAATACTCGATCACAAATTAAGCACTAAAACTCTACACTCATAACACGATGCTCATCGATCGGTAACGGATCTACAATTCTCCCTCCTAAAAGAAAATTTCGTCCGAAATTTCATACCGACCGGTCGAACAGATGAGGGTCTTGCCTCCTCGTGTGCTCCTCGGTCTCCCATGTTGCCTCCTTCAAGAATGGTTCTTCCATAGGACTTTCACCAATGGAATCACCTGCTCCTCAATTGCTTGACCCACGATCCGATAATCTGCACCGGCTCCTCAACATAACTCAAATCACTCGCTATCTCGATCTCTTGGCCGGGATCACATCGTCGGGTGCCGAGCGATATCTCCGAGCATACTCACATGAAACACATCATGCAATGGGACATCTCACTAGCAATCTCGGTCTATAGCCAGCGGTCCAATCCTCTCATGTCTGGGATCCCTATCGACATAATCGATCTCGAACCCCATGCGATCGCACAATCTCTCGCCACATACTTACGGGCCAACTGATCAAGAGTATTATACATCTTGGTGACACCGGGATGCATCGCGTAAGCAGCCACATGCTCCTCCTCGAGAATCTCTCGTCTCGGCTCATCCACATCAGCACACATAATCTCGACCCATCCAAAGAGTCTCATCTCTCAACTCAAAATCAACTCGGCCACTCTAACTCTATCCATCAATCTCACTAACACCGGATCCTCGACCTTTGAACTCTCCCGATCCGATCACAGAACATCGGCCTCAATCTCGAGTAGCTATTAAGGCTCCATCCCGAGCCAAATCCATCTGCACATTAAGTGCCCTCAATCAATCAAACGGGCAATCTCTCACTGAATCTGAAGTTGCCGCGACATGAGATTTCCTACTCAGCGCATACGCCACCACATTGGCCTTCCTGGATGATACTCAATCGTGCCCATAATCCTTCAGCTCAATCCACCTCCTCTCATCTCGGGTTCACTCTCCGACTCAACAGATATCTCAAACTCTTATGATCCGTGAAGATCCGGAGCGTCTCACCATCGAGATAATGTCTCCAGATCTTCAAAGCAAACACGATGCATGAACTCTAAGTCATGCCTTTGGATAATTCCTCTCATGAGACCTCAACTCTCGAGGCATACGCTATCACTCTCCCGTGCCGCATCAACACACACCCAAATCCTGCCATGAAGCATCATGAATACCTCAAATCCTCCGGACCACGGCAAAGCCAACACGGTGCCGTGGTCAATCGATGCCTAAGCTCCTCCGACACTCATCCGCCCATCCGAAAACCACATTCTTCCTCAGAAGTTTCGTCAAAGGGGTCGAAATTATCAAAACCCCTCGACAAACCTCCGGTAATACCTCCTAGTCCGAGGAAACTACGTGACTCGATCGTTCCTCTAACCTCCCAACTCTGCCTTCGCCTCAATCTTGTGAGGATCTGCACCCGATACCCTCACCGCACACAATATGCCCTAGAACACTACCTCATCCACCAAAATTCACATTTAGTGAATTTGGCAAACAAATCTCCTCTCTCATGTCTGCGACCTGATCCTCAAATGCTCTGCATGCTCTGTCTAGACCTCGAAAACATTAGGATATCATCGATGAATACAATCACAAACCGATCCAGTAGGCTGAAATACCTTATTCATCAAAGCCATGAAGGCAGGGGCATTAATCAACCCAAGCGGTATCACTAGGAACTCGAAATGCCCATACCTACTCCCGAACGCACTCTTGGGCACATCGGCCTCCGCTTATCCTCAATGATAATATCCTCGACCTCAAGTCCAACTTGGTAAACACTCGAGCTCCTCAAGAATGATCAAATAGATCATCGATCCTAGGCGGTGGGTACTTATTCTTGACAATAACCCGATTAAGTCGCCTATAATCGATACATGATCTCAAAGTCCCATCTTTCTTCTTCCTGAAACAACACCGGAGCTCCCCACTGCTAAACACCGGTCTAATAAACCCTTATCCAATAACTCCTGGCCGAGCCTTAAACTCTCTCGGTTCCACTTGGTGCCATCCTATATGGAGGTATAGATATAGGGCTGCACAGAACGAGGTCTATCACAAACTCGCTCTCCCGTCCGTGATAAACCCGGTAATTCATCGGGAACACATCTGAAAACTTCACGATCACGGAACATCCTGCAAACTCGCTACACTCTAGAATCCACCACATGAGCCAAATAGGCCTCACAACCCCTCGCATCAATCTCGGAGCACTCATGATGGAAATCATCCTAGTGCACTTTGCTGGCTAATACCTCGAAAACGACTCTCTGTTGACCAGAGAATCTAACACGACCTCCTTGGTAAAGCAATCCATCACAAATATGGGCGATGGCGACCCATCCCTAGGATCACATCAATCTCTCTCAAAGACAACACTATAAGGTCCGCTCAACTCTGCTGATCAATCACTATCGACACACCTGCAGACCTCTCCCAACATCGTTATACTACTGAGGGTGTACTCACCTCTAGCCCACACCGCAATCTCTCTATCACAATGCAGTCTACATGCCACATGCGGTAATAAATGAATGAGTGGATCCAGATCCATCAATGCATATGCTTATAACCGTAATTAGAAGCATACCCGCAACGACATCTGGAGACTCCTGCGCCTCTGCCGAGTCATAGCATAGACTACGGCTGGAACCCCGCCTTGCGCTCTGTCCTCATATCTCACCACTGATCCCTCTGCTCGGCCTCGGCCTCTACCTCGGCCTCTCCAACCAGAACCACCTCCACGACTCGCCTTTGCAAGTAACACCGCTTTACCGGCCGCAGCAGATCGGCCTCCAGTGAAGGGGCACTCTGGGTGGTGGTCCATCGAGCCACACTTGAGGCATGCTCCAGTAGCCCTCGAGCACTCTCCACTGTGCCTCCTCTCGCAGAAATCACATAGCGGAATACTCTGTCCCGAACCTCTAAAGCCATTGCATGCGACCCTTACTATCTTGGGCAAATCGCCTCTGCCCCAAACCGAATCGTCTACCACCTCCAAACGACACAAAGGATCTTTCTGTAAGCTTCTTCGACCCTCTGCTATCATCGCTCGATCATCCTTGGGCCTCTTGCCCCGGTCCCGATCCGATCTCGAGGCGCCTCTGTCTCAACAATTGCTCAATCCTCAAAGCCGACGCCTCACCAATGTAAGCTACTTATGTCCGATCGCCCAGCAGGTGCGGATCTCAAATTGAGTCCACCCTCAGCGTCGACACTTTCACCTCGAAGCCACCAAAGAAGAAGCATACATTAACAATCGGTTGAGCCGAACCTCATAGTCGGCCATGCACAATCGCCCACGTCTCGGCTCTAAGAACTCCTGCAATTTCATGTCGAGATAAATCTTGGGCATGAAATTATCCTAAAACGCCTCGTAAAATCCTCCCAACTCGAGTGCAGGTGCGGTGGTGCTTGCCGAACAGTCTTCCACCACCGATATGCGTAACCACAAGCAAAGACATCGCGTAGTCGAACCGCTCCTCGTAATCACAGCCCATTTGGTGAGGACTCTCTCTCCTCTCTAACCATCCCTCGGCCTCCGCAGGTCGGTTTACCATAGAGTCAACCGCTCCGCCACGCAAACAAATCATATCTCCTCTCCTAATAACAGGAACTCTGGAGGCATCTCATCGAGCGAGGCATAGGGGACTCTACTAGCTCCCACGGATCCTAGGTCAGCTGGTTGATCCACTTGCTCTCCAAGAACGGATGACCTAAAACAAACGAAAATCGATCAATTTACTTTTCTCCGAAATTCAAGCCTAAAGTACTCTATGCCCAAAAGATGCCAAACCATGCTCGATACCACCTATGTGGCGCCCCCACACCATAGGTGCACCGGGGCGCCCGGGTCGCTCCGACGCATATCTACTGACGAGGAAGTGCTACGCTGCAACTATCACTAAATACTCGCATGGCATCAATAAAATAAACTACAACATGCAATTCACTAATATTTAAAACCACAATATTTCTTTCATTTCACAATATCAATCCAAAATATAGACCACCTATCGGTCCCTACAATCATACCACAATCCCAAAAGGAAACCGATAAAAGCGTCTATACTAGGTCATCCCAAAAATATAGTCCCAAAAGAAGTCACCCCGGTGGTGACTGCAATCCATCATCGCACTTGATCACGAGCGCACACTGCGAAGCGTCGACACGGGGCTAGAGTCCCATCGACGCCGTCTCGAAAAATATATTGCAATGTTGGGTGAGTTTGCGAACTCAATGAGAAACCATCATCGATGGTTCACCCAACTCATGCATATACATCTAATATATATCTCATAGATATATTTTAACACAATTTATAACACTATAAACACTTTACACAATTTACGATTACACTATCACATATCAATTCACACTATGCACACATCACACGTATTCACAATTTCGCTACATCGACAAATGCATAATGTATGCAATTTCTCATTTATGATGTTGTTGTGGTGAGCGGCAATATTCACGTTTTGGCAAGTAGGAGAGCCCTCGGGTATGCACTATCGCCCACTCACTTTAGGAATAGGAAAGCCCTCCGGTATGCACTATTTCCTTTTTGGCCTAGGCCCATTCAACGATATCGAGCTTAAAGCTCGATTACTAAGCTCCACCACAACCGATTAATTACCACTTATGTTCATGCTTAGCATGCACTAACACTTACACGCCTCTAACACATTTATCTCACTTCACTCGCTAATCACAATCAAAACACTTACTCACAATTTTATCTGCTGATTTTCATTCACTTCACATTTATATCACTCACTTTGACACTTAATTCACACACATTCACAAAGACATTTAATCACATAAAAACGAGGAACCAACTAGGTTACTCACCAGAATTCCGAGCTATTGCTGGAAGTATCAGCGAATGTCCGTGGTGCAATCGATCCAGCGGCGCCTCTATAACAATTCAAATGAATTATCATCACCACTTGCTCAATTAATTCAATTCAACGATGCACATGTCTTAATTCAAACTATATGATGCATGATCATGATTTCCCACACTAAGACCCAAATCGCTATCTCTCGCTTCACAATCACAATTCACTATTCACTAGGTCAATAGCATTCCCTTAAATTCAAATTCACTCACTCAAACTCTAATCATACTCATTAGTTACAACATAACTCTTTGGTCACATTAGAAACTATAATGGACTCTCTTTCGATAATTGCAATCCCGTAAATTAAAATTAAAACTCTCAATCTTAATCACAATTATAGACCTCTTTCTCTAGTTCATAACGAATCAAGTATCACCTTAATTGGAATACCACAGACCAAGATATCATCACAATACTGAAACATGTTTAGTAAAACATCTAGTTCATGTTCCCTCCACCAATACCCTTACTTTGATTCAATCAATCATTTCCAATTTAATACTAAAAACCATAAATTGTTTGTGGAGAGATAAGGAAATGTGTTAGGAATCCAATGCTTCAATAATCAGGTCATTTGGAGCTCTATAGCTCAAGTTATCCTCAAAACAACGATATATGCACGCAATTGCTTTCCTTCCATCGATTTTTGCTTCACCGGTTTTCGCTTCAATGATTTTCCTTCACTGATTTTCGCTTCACTGATTTTCCTTCAAATGATTTTCGCTTCACTGATTTTTCCGTCCAGAACATGTCCACTTATATAGATCATATCACGAACACCAAAAGTTTTCTCAACAACTCACTTAACACTATAACATAATTTATTTCTCCCCACTACCCAAAGATTTATAAACAAACATATGAAATACATTTTTCCATGAAGATGACAGAAATCTCTCAACTTTATTTCACAAATCCCTAACGTGAAGGATTTCTCTAACACTTACCCGTTGAGAACTCAAACAAATCTTGAAGCCCTAAACTCCACACGAAAAGATCAAACACGGTTTCTCCTGAGTCTAAAACACCAATGGCGGAGAAAGGTTGGTGAAAGAAAGGAAGAACACCAAAGTCCCTTAGAAGATATTTTGGGTGGGAAAGCTCTATGTCTCCGAGAGAGAGAAGTTTTTGAAAGAAAGGAATAAAGAAGGCTTGGACAAGACTTAACCCATCAGCCCTCGAGGAATAGTGACCACTACTCCTAGCTAGAGTACAAAGTCCAAGTACACATGTCACTTTCTTAATGAATAAACTCTAACTTAGTTACTTTTGAACTAACTCCATTTAGTTCTCCCCTTTCCAATATAACCAAACTATCTCCAAAACTTCTTTTAATTTATTTCTTGCTCCCAACTATAAATATATCTTTCAATACACCATAACTTTACCAACATATACAAATACAATAATTCCACCAAAATTCAAAATCGCAAGATTTCGCTTCCCAATTATTTCAACATTTTAATAATCACAATTCACAAAATCATCTCAATTTCACTTTTCCAAACACAATCAAATGCCGGAACAATCATGAATGCATGTCACTATGTATATGCATGTGCAAAATGATCTATCTCTCTAAAATCAAAGGCCACAAAACACTCGATCACAAATTAAGCACTAACAACTCTACACTCATAACACGATGCTCATCTCATCGGTAACGGGATGCTACAACAAAACTATCATATGGCATTCAGACTCAAAAAAAATTATTATGGCTTGTTTCATTCTGCACAATTTCCTAATTGGTACAGATCCAGATGATCCATTTCTTAATGAAGATTACGATGGAGGGAAAAATGATAACCAAGATGGGTATGAAAATGATGACAAAGATGATGCACACAGTGGAGAAATTATAAGAGATAACATGGCTACTCATATGTGGGCTGATTATTCTTTAGGATAGATATTGTCGCATCCCAATTAATTTATGTTTTCCATAATTTTTTATTGCTTTAAAAATATGTATTGGCTACTTGTATCTAAATATGATGTTATTTATTAGCGCTGTTAATGCTTTCACATCCAATAGTGTCTTTGTAATGCTTAGTCTTTATTTTGGCCTTTTATATTATTTGGAAAATTTTAAAGCTTCAATATTGTGTATGCTTTTGATATAAATTTCAGATTTTGTACTTAAATTTGTAACATAAAAAAATGCCACCCCGAAGAGAGTCGTGCTTTTGGAATCAAGCTATGGATGATGCTTTGGTTGACACATACTTGTATCAGCATCGACAAGGCAATTGTGTTGGTGGGACTTTCACTACATATGCACTTGATACAATTGAAGTTGAACTAAAGGAAAATTTTCGGATAATGGAATCGATAAGGAAAAAATAAAAAGAACAAAATTATTAAGAATAAGTGGAGTAAGTGTTTTATTTATTTTCAAATGGAGGTAGTGGATTTACATGGATTCCATTAACAAATATGTGGACTACTGAGCCAGAAGTGTGGGAGGCCTTGATCCAGGTGAACTTATTTATTATTTTGTTAGAAGAAAATATGATATATGATGTGATTTGGATGATTCATTAATAAGTTTTTTTGTAACAAGCTAAACCAAAAGCTGTTAAGTGGAGACAAAAGCCTTTTCGTAACTATGAGAAGATGGTAGAGATTTATGGACATGATAGAGCAACTGGCGAGCATGTTGAAATAGCACAGGAGATAAGAAGGTGCACCATTTCTGTCGATAGTGAGTTTTCCAACACCATGGATGAAAATGATGACATATGGACTCAGAATGACTTAAGTTTTGAAGACAATGTAACAATAGATAATGATCGCACTGAATCTCCAATGGGAATGCCAACTCATTCAAAAAATGCAAACCTATGAACATCACGAAAGAGGAAAAACAGGGCAGATGATGGTGAAGATGTAATAAAAGATGGCCTTCGGACAGTTATAGATGCTATTATAAAATCTACTTCACTGTTAGTTAAACCACTTCCCATTTCAGAAGAAGAACTTTATAATCATTTGGTAGAGTTGGGACTAGAAGGATCAAAATTGTATGAAAGTTATCTTTTCCTTATTCGTATGCCCAATGAAGTTTAGGCATTACTTGGTGCACCAATAAATATTCAGAAGAACATATGACAACAAATTCCCCACATCAACCTTTGCTGCGCCTCGAGCAAACATATCAAACCATTACACTTAACCAATTCGTCCTACAAAAATCAAGTGCACACAATCCATCAACTTAGGTTAGTAAGATTCGATTTGCATCACATATCATAATTGCCTTTCACCAATGTAAATAAACAAAGTCAAAATCAAACATTTTTGTTCAAAAGCAAACATGAAATCAAAGTGAATTCTTCTCACGGATTTCTCTCTTACACTCAAGTGTTTGCGGGAAGGTGTTTCGCTCACATCTCACTCTATCATGTTGCACTACCATAGGCTTGTAGTTTCACCAATTCTCATTTATTCAAATCACATGGCCTAATAGATCATGAGGACTTTATCAAGGGTTGTAATGGGGCTAGGTTCATAGGTGAGGTAAAAAGATGACAAAGGTTTCGTCACAAGCTTTCACAAAGCATCAAGTAAAAGGGACACATAATTTCATATTCTGAGCTAAACATATGGCATAAAAGATAACTCATACTCTTTTTCTTCCTCTGAATTTTTCTTTCTTTTTTCTTTTGATTTTTTTTTCTTTTTGATTTTTTCTTTTTTTTTCTTTTCTTTCCATTTTTCCTTTTCTTCTTTTTTTTAATAGGGCTAAAAACAAGGGAAACAATAAACACATGAGTAGAAGCACCTATAAAAGTATCTCAGAACACAATGTAACACAAAAATCCCAATTTATCTAATGCTTCATTCAACTTGTGATAAGGGGAAAGGCTAATGGGGTCTTTGGGTTTTAATGCGAGGTGATTAATTGAAAAACAAGGATAAGGCTCAAAAGTGTTTACAAAGGGCAATTGAATAGGTGGGTCAATTTTTAGGCTAATGGTGTAAATCAAAGAAGGCCTTAATCACTTCTATAGCCCATCAAACAAATTCAAACCGGTTCCATGCAAGTTCTGAAGACAACATAAATAGAGGAGCATCACATAATTCAAAGAAATAATATGACATAAAGATGATGTCATTTAGGCTCAAATTTTGCTCACATGTTGATGTTAAGAATTCACCTTTATTTCACACTTTACCTCATCACTTAAATGTCAAAATTTTGACCAAGTTTATAAGATCAGCTATTGCAATTAATCAACATGTTCCATCTTAAAACTTACTTTGCCCAATTTAATTTCATGCATGTACTCAATCTCATCCAAACTAATATGACCAAGTGTTATGGCTCAACATGCAACTCCATACAAAAATCAACAAAACAGCAGCAATAATCCAAAAATATTCACACAAAAGTCCAAATTTTGCCACATCAAAAGTCTAAAGTTCCTCCCCCACACCTAAACCAACATTGTCCCCAATGTTAAAGAAGCATAAAAATTAAAGGAAAAGAGTTAAAGAAAGCTTCTCTATTGACAAAGTGCCCAATCAAGGAGTCACAAATTTGCGGTGGAGAAAAGTCAGCTGCAAATTGGATTGACGTGGGGAGCCTTCGGAAGTCACTTTTCATCCTGGGCATTTTTCCACACGTGAAGAGTGACCTACAAAAAAATCAAGATTATCGCAACACTTAAAAGAACAAAAGAAGGGGTTGTGTGAATGGTGGTGGAAGAAAGGGGCTTTCGTGGGTTAAGAAGGGTTTGGAGAATCGATGGATTATGTGGGATTAATAGACTGACATGCGTGGGTAGCGGCAGCTGAAAAGAATGGGGGTGGTAATTGAAAATTTTTTCTTTTTTAAAAAAAAATTCGTTTTTTTTATTTTCGTTTTTTAAAAGACAAGATAAAAATTAAAATTGCAGAATAAAATTATTAAATTAAATTCCTAACTAAACTGAATTAATTATAAAATAAAAATAAAAGAAAATTGCTAAAAACATAAAGGAAAGGATACGAATGGGGTGCCTCCCATTAAGCGCTTATCAAAGGTCATAAGCTTGACCCTTGGCATATGTACATCATCCATTATCGAATAGATGCTTGAGTCCAACAGGAAACATTCTCAAACTCCGTGAGGGGCCTGGAACAACTTACTCTGAATGTGGCTCTTTGTCAGCACGATGCTCCATGTCTTCTGATGAGTGGAACTTCATCGCTTCACCATCATACTTTAATGTCCACTCGTCTTTTCGGGCATCGCCTTTCTCACACCAGGATGGTCTCTGTAAAAATGCGCCAATGGTTGCGAGACTCAACATCCCTTGGCCACCTTGATCTTGGTTTGCTTACCCGGCTCTCTAAAATTGTACTCCTTGCGGCTCTTCCTGTTCTTCTTCTTATTGTACCTATAAATAACTAGGAAGAGGAAACGAAATTTGGTTAGCGATAACATAAACTGCATCACTTACCATAGGAGGTTGCACTTCCTCCATCTTTTCTCGAACTGCAATCTCTTCCTCTTCTAACTCTGCTGGAAAATTTTCAAAACGTTGTGCCTCCATTCGATTAACGGTAGCTGCAATTTGGCTTAGCTGGTTCTCAACATTCTTATATTGATTTTCCAGATTCCGAATACTTGCTTCTGTAGTCCGAATACTTGCTTCCGTAGTCCGCTGAAACGTCAAAGTATTTGTGATTAGAGTTTGCAACATATCTTTCAAAGAAGACTTACCTTCGATAATTGACGTCATATTTGGATTTTGTCGAGGCACGCACGGTTGTCTAAACTGCTGGGACTGAAGATTCCTCGTCTCCAAAATCATTATGATCTCCTCCAAAGACATATCATTAGCTTGTGGTGGCGATGGTGGAGGTGGAGGCTCGAAGTAAGACTGCTCTTCATAGTAATTCGGTGGAGAAGTGTATCCGTACTTTGTATTCTACAAACAAGAACGCGTACAAGAAGAACAACCCAGAAATGAGCAAACTTCACATACCTTAGCTTATTGGTCATCTCTCGGTACTTACGCGATTAAGGTGTGAAATCGCCACTTGACGCGGTCAAACACGGAAGGCGAAACTCTTTATCATAATAAGAATAATATGGATAATATGAATTAAAAGCGTCTTTGAAAGTGAGCCATGTCGCTAAAAGATCGAAAAATCAAAAAGAGCTGTGAAACTGAAATAAACAGAAGATAAGGAAATCAAAAGCAACGAAACCAAAAACACAAACAAAAACAAAAACATCACTAACAAAACCGTTAAGAAATTCCCGAACAACGGCGCAAAATTTGGTGATCTTTGTCCGCAACCAAATATAAAAGAAATCACTTCGTTAAAACAAATTAATGTAGTAGCGATGGCGGATATCGTTCCCACGAGGAATCTTTAACGGTAAAGGTTAGCGAATTTAAACGGAAAAACTAACAAAAAGGGGGGGTTGGTTTTGATTCACGAAAATATAAGAAAATCGAAGGAAAAATCTCTAATCGAAATAATAATTAAATCTGAAAATTCAATAGGAAAAATACCTTGGTTTCGGTTACCGATGTTACCATGCTATTATGGATCCTCGACATAAAATTGCAATTATTAATAAACATTCATTGGGGAAAGTTTCTCTTAAGTGTAATGACTAGAAACATGTATTCTAGCAATCTTATTAAACAATAACCTAGATACGATCATAGGTAAATTGAATAATAGCATTAAGAATCAAGAACCAATGACAAGTGATAAACATGTATGACATGCAACCAATCAGCGAATATCTTCTTAGAATTTTCCAACTCTAACGTAGAGAGTTAATCTAATTCTACTTATGATTACCAAATCTGAGCGTCATATTTCGTTAATCTAGCGGTTGAGTCAATTAATCTCTAGTAGCTCTCCTAGAAACCAACAAATCCAATTAGAAAGAATAGATCCGAAGATATTCAATGTTTATTAACAACATAAAAAGTATCCAAAAAATCTCACCATAATAATATGTAACATGGATCCTTAAACCAAGATAAGAAAATTAACTACTCATACTTGAATTGAAATCAAAGAAAACAACAAAAGAAATAGTCTCCATCCCTGGTCTTTAGAAGAAAGCTACGAAAATCCTCTCTAAAAGGTGCAGAAAACATAAAAGAACAAAACCAGAAGGTGCAGAAATCTAAAACCTAACCTAACCTACGATAGCCTCCTAATATGCTCTCCTCCTCTTTTACCCTAATACATATATATATAGGCGGCAATCATCCCCTTCTCCTATTTGATGTGAATCTCCTCTTTATCTTCTCTTGATTTTGTCTAGATTAGGTAGTCTTCTAATTTATGTGGAAGTCTTCTTGAAAAGAGGGCAAGAGGATCTTGAAAGATTGTGTTTTAATTGGAAACCAATTCTGGAAAATCTGCAGATTTAAAATTCTGTTCTTAGGCGTGCTTACGTCTAATCTTTAAATTTTGGCCAGATTCTTTTGCGCCTTTTTGGTCTTTTTCGTCCTTAGAGTGTTGAAAACCATCTGTAAACAATTATAGAGCAATTCCATCAAATTCGGATAATAATTTCAACACCTTAATAATAATTACACCCAAAATATATGCAATTTAAATCACTTAACAAGAACTTTATAATCATTTGGTAGAGTTGGGACTGGAAGGATCAAAATTGTATGAAAGTTATCTTTTCCTTGTTCGTAGGCCTAATGAAGTTTGGGCATTACTTGGTGCACCAATAAATATTCGGAAGAACATGTTGGATTTTAGGATGTCTTCTTAATTGAAGACAGGTGCAATATATGTTGATGACTTGATATCAAGTCCTTTTCCCTCTGCTCAATATGCACATTTTGTCATATATTTTTGTATATTTTTTTGATGAATTTATGACGAAGCCATGTAATTGAGGGAACTATGAGAAATTTAATGAAAGGTGTCTCTGGTTATTTTGCCACTCTTTTACAACAATCTAGCAATTATATTTCCTTTGGAAAATTACTTACAACAATCGAATGTTTTATCTCTGTCACAAGTTTATAGATTGTAAAGCAGGGGCAGGAGAGATAACTGATTAAAGCTCACCATCTAAAAAGTATGAAAACAATCAAGGATAACGTCTTAAGTGTTGGACCAATGGGGTTGACAAATTAAATCCTTTATGTTTTGATAATAATAAAATATCTAGAAATAGTTAAGAAATTATTTCAGGTATTATTCAATGAAAGGATTGAGTAAATCAAGATGAGCAAGTGTTTAATCAATGAGGAATCAAGTTGGGAGTTATCTACTAAGTAAAAATGGCATGAAGCTTAAGGATAATAAAGGATTTGGTAATACAAGTCGACTTACATCAAGGTTTGAATATAACAAGTCAATTAGAACAGTACAAGTCGACTTATATGAAGATGAATTAAGACAAGTCGACTTATAACACACAAGTCGACTTATCGAGGCAGACAAGTCAACTTATACAGCACAAGTCGACTTATTAGAGAGCGGAGTTACAAGTTTTACGTAAATGGTTGAAACAAGTCGACTTATTCATTCGACAAGTCGACTTATGGATGCATGATTCAGCTCCAATGGTCGATTTGCTAAAAATGGAATGGAGATTATCAAGGAACGGCTATATCCAATTAAGCAGCGGCTAGTAGAGCTCCAACAGTATATTTCTTCAAGTATAAATAGAGGATGATAGAAGAAGAGTAAAATAAGTTCTACAAGTTCAAATACTCTCATATTGCTTCAAATTGCTCACTATTGCTCTTATTTTGTTACAAATTGTATTGAGCATTTGTTCTTCAATATTTGTATTGTTTGTTACAATTGAGTGACGAGTGAGAAGGTCACGTGAGGTAGGATTTATCTTGGGAAGACAAATTGAGTGTAAAAGGTTACTTGAGGCGAATTCAAGTGGCATTGTAAAAGTTCACACTCAACTACAAAGTGTGCAATAAAGTGGTTGGCAAAATCCTAAGTGGGAGCTTAGGTAGAGGGCGTGGTCTTAGCATCGAACCTCTATAAAATGAGTGTTTGATCTTCTTCCTACACTTTTCTATTAAGTTTATCAAAATTATTTTTGTGTTTTAACTTCGATTTTCTTGTAGAAATTTACAAAGAATTTTAAAGATCTATTCAACCCCCTTCAGATCACTTACAATTGGTATCGGGCGAAGTATCGGGATGGCACACAACAACCTTGCGGAAGAAAGTAACACTAATAACCGTCCTCCATTGTTTAATGGTACTAATTATTCTTCTTGGAAAAATCCTATGAAGTATCACATCATTAGCGAGGGAGTTGAATACTGGAAGATCATTATCTTGGACTTCAAGCCCTACGAAAGAAAATGGTGAGTTGAAACGGAGCTGGAGTATGATGATAACGATTGGAGGCAAGCGTACATCAATGCCAAAGCTATGAAGCGATATATTGTGCATTAACGGTTGAGGAAAGAAACCGGGTAAATTCTTGCACCTTTGCCAAGGAAATGTGGGAGACTTGAGTTACTCATGAAGGGACAAATCAAGTCCGGAGACAAAATCAACATGCTTCTCCACGACTCACGAGATGTTCGTCATGAAAGAAGGTGAGTCAATTTCTCTGATGCTTGACCATTTGCAGAAATCATAAATGGATTAGGCAACCAGGAAAGCACATGACGGATAGCGAGAAGGTGAAGAAGATTCTTCGTTCACTGCCGAAGGAATGGGATTCTCAAGTCACCGCAATCATGGAGTCAAAGGACCTTAACCATTTGGAATTCAACGCTTTGGTGGGATCACTCATCAACTATGAGATTATTCTCAAATCCAGAGGAGGTGGAGGTAAGCCTAAAAATTCTATTGCTTTTAAAGCTAACACTAATTTTGTTGATGAAAGTGATGAGGAATTAGATGAAGACGAGGAAGATGAAGAAATCGCTATGTACGCTAGAAACTTAAGAAAGTTCAAGGGACTTCTCAAAAATCGAAGGAAAGAATTAAATGGCGAAAAACAGGTAGAAAGAAAAAGGTTTGGCGCGGAAAGAAAATCAAAAGGCTATGACGAAAAGAAAGGCAACGAAGAATGTTGGAGATGTGAAAAACGGGGACATCTTGCTAGAGAATGCAAAAGCTCATCATCAACATCAAACTTTCAGAAAAATGACAAATACGACAAAGGTAAAAAGAAAACTAGCTTAGTGGCAACTTGGAGTGATGAAGAGGATACATACCAAAGCGATGATGAAAACAATCGCACTTATGGCAAAAGTTCATCAATTGATGATGAAAATGAGGTAACTTTCAATGACCAAGATCTAAGAGATTCCTTTGATGCTTTACAAGCTGATTTTGAAGAAGCTATTGAGATTAACAAAAATTAAGAAAGAAAATCGAGAGTTGGTTGCTGAAAATAGTGCTTTACATGAAACAATTGATGATTTAGATAGTCGAAAGAAGATCATTCTGCATGTCTTGTTGAAAAGAAAATCTTATTTGTGAACTTGATAGAGTTAGAAAGGAATTCTCATCGTGGTTGGAAAATTTGCTAATGGAAGCGAAAAGTTTGAGAACTTATTATCTTTGCAAAGATACTCAATTTCTAAACATGGTTTAGGATATGATCCGTTAATGTAGATTGTTCCTTGATTTCAAAGTTCACTACGGATGGAAAAATTGCTCGATGTGCTAGATGCTTGAAAGATGGGCATATAGAAGTTGCATGCAAGAGTACTACGAGATGCATTAAGGTCAAGAAAATTTGGGTAGAAAAAGGGAATATACCTTCTAATGTGATTTACCTGACTAACCAAAATGGACCCAAAATGGCTTGGGTACCTATAAGAAGAAAGAATGTGTCTATTGCAGGTACAAGCAAGGGATGAAAAACCTCCAAACACATGGTATATTGATAGTGGATGCTCAAGGCACGTGAGTGGAGACAAAAGTTTATTCGTAGAAATTAGACCAAAGAATCAAGGTTATGTCACCTTTGGAGACAACAACAAAGGTAAGGTCATTGGCATTAGTAAAGTGGGTAAGGAACCTTTACCTACCATTGACAATGTGTTGCTTGTTGATGGTTTGAAACATAACTTACTAAGTGTGTCTCAACTTTGTGATATGAATTATATTGTATCATTTGAATCATCACATTGCTTAGTTAAGAAGGATGATCATGTTGCCTTTATTGGTTTGAGACATGGGAACACATACATTGTTGACTTGCATGATGATAGTTCGTTTAATGAAAAATGCTTGGTGACATTGGAAGAAAATGCATTTTTATGGCATAGAAAATTAGGACATGCACCATTGCCTTTAATTTCTAAGCTTTCAAAGAATGACATTGCAAGAGGTTTACCTAAGATTAAATTTGTTAAAGATCATTTGTGTGAGTCCTGTTTGAAAGGCAAACATGTTAGAGAATCTTTTAAACCAAAGAGAGAAATATGTACTTCTAGAATTCTTGAACTTGTGCATATGGATTTGATTGGTCCATCTAGACATGCTAGTCTTAGTGGTAAATTATATGTACTTGTTATTGTGGATGATTTCTCTAGATTTACTTGGGTAAGATTTCTTGCGATTAAAAATGATGTCGTTAATGAATTTACCAAGTGGTGTAAATTGGTTCAAAATGAGAAAAATTTGTCTATCGTTGCAATTAGAACCAATCATGGAGGAGAATTCGAATGTGAACCTTTCGAAAATCTTTGCGACAAATACAGAATGGAACATAATTTCTCGACACCAAGGACTCCGCAACAAAATGGTGTAGTAGAAAGGAAAAATCGCTCACTTGAAGAAATGAGCAGGACTATGCTGAATGAGTACAATCTTCCTAAATCATTTTGGGCGAAGCGATCAACATCAACATGTTACGTCATCAACTGGGTGCACTTACAAAGAGACAAAAATAAGACACCTTACGAGCTATGGAAAGGTAAGAAACCTAATATCTCTTATTTTCATCATTTTGGTTGTAAAGTTTTCATTCATAATAATGGAAAGAGCAATTTAGGAAAATTCGACTCTAAATCCGATATTGGTGTGTTTATTGGTTATTCTCAAACTAGTAAGGCGTTTCGAGTTTATAATAATAGGACTAAATGTGTCGAAGAAAGTATTCATGTCAAATTTGATGAAATAATTTCACCCCCGAGAAAGGTTTGTTTTGATGATGATGCAGGGAGTTCAGGTAATAAAGTTGAAGAAATTGAATCCAAGATTGAGGAATTGAAGCTAGACGAAGAAAAACATGTACCCGACATTAAATCATGGGAAAAAGCAAAGAATCATCCTATGGAGCAAGTCATTGGAGATTTAAATGTTGGTGTAAGAACTAGGAGAAATATCTATGAGAATATGAGTAATTCAGCCTTCATTTCGTTGGTAGAACCCAAAAATATAGAAGAAGCTCTTAAAGATGAAAACTGGCTTTTAGCTATGCAAGAGGAGCTTAATCAGTTCAAGCGAAATGATGTTTGGGATTTGGTAGCTCCACCAAAGGACAAGACCATCATTGGAGTCAAGTGGGTAAATCGGATTAAATATGATGAGAATGGTGAAGCGATCAAAATAAATCAAGGTTAGTGGCTCAAGGATTTTATCAAGAAGAAGGCCTTGATTACAATGAGACATACGCTCCTGTGGCTCTTTTGGAGGCAATTAGGCTACTATGTGCATTCGCGTCTCATAAAAGGATCAAATTAAATCAAATGGACGTCAAGAGCGCATTTCTAAATGGGTATATTCAAGAGGAAGTCTATATCAAACAACCGTCGGATTTGAAGATCACGAGCATCCGATTCGTCTACAAACTCAAGAAGGCAATTTGTATGGACTAAAGCAAGCACCTAGAGCATGGTATGAGAGGTTAAGTACTTTTCTAACTCAACATGGATATGTTCGTGGTAAGATAGATAATACTTTGTTTATTAAACATGTTGATAATGATATGCTTATTTGTCAAATTTATGTCGATGACATTGTGTTTGGTGCCACTAATGAATTTTGTGCAAGAATTTAGTGATTTAATGCAAGGTGAGTTTGAAGTGAGTATGATGGGAGAACTCAAGTTCTTTCTTGGATTGCAAATCAAGCAACAAAAAAATGGCATTTTTATCCACCAATCGAAGTATACCAAGGAACTTCTTAAGAAGTTTAAAATGGATGGATGCAAAGTGGCGGCAACACCAATGGCGACAAATCTGGTCTTGGAAAAACATGAAAATGAAGAAGACGTTGATCAAAAACTCTATAGAGGTATGATCGGCTCTCTTTTGTATTTAATCGCTTCAGACTGATATAATGTTTGTCACATGTCTTTGTGCTAGATTTCAATTTTGTCCTAAGATTTCTCATTTGAGTGCCTGTAAAAGAATTTTTAGATATTTGAGTAGAACTATTAATCATGGTTTATGGTATCCTAGTTGTGATTCATTTGATTTGTATGCTTATAGTGATGTTGATCATGGTGGCTGTAGAATTGATAGAAAAAGTACTAGTGGTTTATGTCATTTCTTAGGATCATCTTTGATATCTTGGGCTAGTAAAAGCAAGTTAGTGTAGCAATTTCCTTCTTGAATCAATATGTAGCAATTGGGAGTGCTTGTGCTCAAGTTCTTTGGATTAAACATCAATTGCTTGATTATGGTATTGTGGTCAAAAATATTCCTATCTATTGTGATAATACCAGTGCTATTTGTTTGAGTAAAAATCCTATACTGCATAGTAGAACAAAGCATATAGAAATTAGACATCATTTTATTCGTAATCATTGTTTGAAAGGTGATATTGTTTTGAAACATGTTTCCTCTAGTGATCAATTGGCTGACATTTTTACTAAACCTCTTAAGGAAGATGTGTTTGTGAATATTAAATTGACACTAGGCATATGTGATTTAAATTCATTTGGTTGAATTTATGTTTGGCTACATTCATATATCAAATGGTCAAAATCTGAGGCATTTGTGCAATCACATCCGAAGATACATTCATCGTGTTGGTTACTTGGGCTGAATAAGTGACTTATTTGGAGTTTTGGACACACCTTTTATGCCTTGACCAACATTTCGACTTATGTTTGTTTGTTTTATGTGTGTTTATGTGTTTGTGTTGGTTTGACATTTTCTTGTAATGACTACTACTTGTGTTTGTTGTTTGGTTTTCAATCTTCATTAATCTTCAATTGAGTTTATTTTCTCCATTGATTTTTATTATGACAAAAAGGGGGAGTAAGATTGAAATTGATATTTGATTAAGGGGAGTGAAAATTTCATTTGAACATTTCATTTATTTGCAATTTTATTGAATTCTATTCTAATCATTGATTTATGAATTAAGGGGAGTTAACTAACCAATCAAGACAAGGAAACCTTGATCAAATTTTATATCTTTCAATTTTCTTGTCAATTTCTAAATATTTTGTCATTATCAAAAGGGGAGATTGTTGGACCAATGGGGGTTGACAAATTAAATCCTTTATGTTTTGATAATAATAAAATATCTAGAAATAGTTAAGAAATTATTTCGTATTATTCAATGAAAGGATTGAGTAAATCAAGATGAGCAAGTGTCTAATCAATGAGGAATCAAGTTGGGAGTTATCTACTAAGTAAAAATGGCATGAAGCTTAAGGATAATAAAGGATTTGGTAATACAAGTGGACTTACATCAAGGTGCTGAATATAACAAGTCAACTAGAAACGATGCAAGTCGACTTATATGAAGATGTATTAAGACAAGTCGACTTATAACACACAAGTCGACTTATCGAAGCGAACAAATCGACTTATACAAAGACAAGTCGACTTATTGGAGAGAGGAGTTACAAGTTTTACGTAAATGGTTGAAACAAGTCGACTTATTCATTCGACAAGTTGACTTATGGATGCACGATTCAGCCCAACGGTCCAATTTGCTAAAAATGGAATGGAGATTATCAAGGAACGGCTATATCCAATTAAGCAGCGGCTAGTAGAGCTCCAACAGCTATATTTCTTCAAGTATAAATAGAGGATGATAGAAGAAGAGTAAAATAAGTTCTACAAGTTCAAATACTCTCATATTGCTTCAAATTGCTCACTATTGCTCTTATTTTGTTACAAATTGTATTGAGCATTTGTTCTTCAATATTTGTATTGTTTTGTTACAATTGGTGACGAGTGAGAAGGTCACGTGAGGTAGGATTTGTGCTTGGAAGACAAATTGAGTGTAAAAGGTTACTTGAGCCTAATTCAAGTGGCGTTGTAAAAGTTCACACTCGACTACAAAGTGTGCAATAAAGTGGTTGGCAAAATCCTAAGTGGGAGCTTAGGTAGAGGGCGTGGTCTTAGCAGAACCTCTATAAAAATGCAGTGTTTGATCTTCTTAGCTACACTTTTTTATTAAGTTTATCAAAATTATTTTGTGTGTTTTAACTTCGATTTTCTTGTAGAAATTTACAAAGAATTTTAAAGATCTATTCAACCCCCTTCTAGATCACTTACACTAAGAACAAGAAAGTTAAAAGTTGAAAGACTAGCATTAGTGTCACAATAATGCATTGTTTCAAAAAAAATTCATGAAAAATTATATACGTTTGCTCTGTTTTCATTGTTATTTCGTTGAATATTCTGATGATGATGAGTATTTTCACTAAACATGCTTCGATATTTTAGGAATAACTTGATCTGTAGTTAACGTTGGTATTTTAACCTAAATTTTGGACTTGTTTATGAATGTTCGAGTATAATGAGAGTCGAAAATGAAGAGAAAATGAAGAGTCGATATTTTAGAAATGTTAGATAGAGAGAAAGAAGAGATGTGTGAGTGATTTTCGGGTCTACTTTGCTTAATTATTCTCATCAGGAAAGTGAAGGAATTTGATAACACTTCCTTCATGAAAATTGTTCCACATTGTCTTAAGTTTCTAATGACACCAAGATCATTCAATTTGGTTCAGTAATCTGAAAGTTGTACTCCAAATATATCAGACTATTCATTAACTAAAACAGCATCCTATACTCAAATTTAATTTAGAAATTCGGAATTCTAGAGACAGAATTAAAACTCGATTTCTTCAAAAATCATTCCATTTGGATGACTAGAGAGAAGTTATAGGGAAAACAAGGAAGGATGTTTAGGGAGCAATGGCTCTCGGGTTCTACACGAATTAAGCATTTTGGATCTTTAATAAAATAAGTCACGACCAGTGCATAATTAACACGTGGCTATGCATCCCAAAAAAATGTGTCACGGTGTGCAACCATCACGCGCCTCATGCACTCCAAAAGTCACGGTACATGCAATACTTATGCTGCGGCCGTGCACATTCACTCGGTCCAATCCTTAATGAGGAGTGGATCATTGATTCTGATTGCTTTCATCATGTATTTGAAGCGATTCATTGCTTTCGAGTTAAAATGACTCAACAATAATCGAGTTATTATTACCAATAATTCAACTCATCCAATAATGAATGAAGGTATCGTGAAGATTGGTGTTAAGGATGCAAAAATTGGAGTTGTCAAATCAAATGATACTTATCACATACCAGGTTTGAAGAAAAATTTAATTTCTGTCTCTCAAATTACATACTCTGGGAAGTATGTTCTGTTTGGCCCAAATAATGTGTAGGTTCTTGATAATCTGGGAAATTTATTTGCTAATGTTGTTTGTGCTAGACAAAAGAAAGGTTCTATGTTTGTTATGTTAGCAGGAGAGGCCTATGTAAAAAGGACTCGTCAATTCGACATTGCGGCAATATGGCATACTCGTCTTGGCCATGTAGGCTATCAATTACTATACAAATTCTCTGCAAAGAAGCTATTAGATGGCATTCTAACTCTAGGCAATGTTTAAGAAACAATCATCTGTCAAGGGTGTCAGTTTGGCAAATCACATCGTGTTCCTTTAAAGAGCTCAACAAATTGAAGATCAACTATGTTGGAGTTGGTGCATATAGATTTGATGGGACCAATAAAAACTCCAAGTTACAATGGCTATCGATATGTCATGGTGTTTGTTGATGACTATTCCAAGTACACATGGGTTTAGTTTTTAAAAGAAAAAAAATAAAGCTTTCTCCAAGTTTGTTGAGTTCAAAGATGTTGTAGAGAAGGAATTTAAGTTGAAGTTAAAGTGCTTAAGGAGTGAAAACGGTGGTGAATTTATGTCCTCTGAATTTTTTATGATTTGTGATAAAAATGGCATCCAAAGGTAGATAACATGTCCTAATGCCCCTCAACAAAATGGGGTTATTGAAAGGAAAATAGTGCATCTTAGTACAACTAATCTATCATGGCTGCACGATAAAGAACTTCCTTGAGAGTTTTGGGCAAAAGCTATTAGGTGTGCTTATCATGTGACCAATCATTTAGCTCCTTGGTCAGGTAAACAAAAAAATCCCCATTTGAGGTTTTGAAAAAAGAAAAGCCAAATGTGAATTATTTTCAGGTATTTAGTTCTATTTGTTATGTTCCCATCTCTAAAACAAATCGAACTAAGCTTGACCCAAAAGTAAAGAAGTGTATTTTTGTTGGCTATGATTTATGCGAGGAAAGGATGGAGGTCGTGGATCCGAGTCAAGGAAGTTTGTTACTTGAGAGATGTGATGTTTGATGAAGTCTCAACTATGTACTCTATCAAGAACTTCAAACTTGTTGGTGATCAAGATAACCAAAATTTGATTCCTGTTGATATGCATCTATTTAGCGATGATGATCTTTGAATATGGAGAGGAAGGTGAGTCTTTGACTCTCGAGTTAGATAATTTAGATGCAAAGTTGATAATCAATTTACAACAAGATCAACAAGGAGAAAAGGCAACCTAGTTATGTTAAGTCATCAATTTGTGCTTATTTTGTACTTAATTATCTTTAATGTGTTGAAATTATTATATGAAATTAATGGAATTATCTTATAATTGTTTACAGATGATTTTCAACACCTTCAAGTCAAAATTAAATCAAAAGATGCAAATGAATGAAGAAAATCCAAAATTCCTAATTTGACAACAATTTTGTGACTAAGCGTGGGCACGCCCAAAGATAGAATAAATCTGCAGATCAACTTTCAAAAGTCAAAATCGAGATTCTCATAATCTTTGAAGATTATTTTTCCATCTTTCAAGGGTTGACTACCTAAAATTGGGGAATACATTATCTGAAGAGATTGAGGAAAGATAAGGGAAAAATAAGCATAAAAGAGAGGATGGTGGTTCACACAAGTGAAGACTTGGTTTTAGGATAGATTTTGGTTTCGCTTCTTTTCTTTTCAGTTTTACGCTTTTCGCACTTCATCCTTTAGCATTTTCGTATTTTTCAAGTAAAGGACCGGGGATGGAGACTTTATGCTTTGTTATTTCTTTCGTTTCGATTCTATTATGAGTAGCTAAACTTCTTTTCTTGGTTAAAAGGATCCGTGTTATCCACTAATATGGTGAGATGTTTTGAATAAAGTTTATGTTGTTAATAAACATTGAATATCTTCCGATCTACTCTTTCTAATTGAATTAGTTGGTTTACAGGTGCCTGTTACTAGGGATTAATGTGTTTAAGCGCTAGATTAACGAAATATGACGTTCGGTTTAGCTAATCACAAGTAGCAATTAGGATTGTCTTCTACGTTAGAGTCAGAAAATTCTAAGGAGATATTAAACGATTGATTGCATGTCGTACATGTATTTAACTTGCTCGTTGGTTCTTGGTTCATAAAGCTATTGTTAGAATATATTTTATATATTCTTTATTTTATTTTGGCATTTTTTAATTGGACATGGGAATTAATAATTTTTGAAGATATGCCTAAATTGGTGGTTGCGTTTTGGAAGGTGTTTGGGATTTGTTTTGGAAAGATAATCCTAATAAGCATGATTTTTGGATTGATCTTTATCTGATATTGTCCTTGTTTGAATATGATAAGGAAACAAAAACCTAGCAATATGTGTGGCTGAGATGCTTCTTGATAGCTCACGTGATTTTAGAAAACTAGGTCATTGTTTTTTTGTGTGGGTTGTACTTGATACTCTAGGAGTTTTGGTTTTGTGGCTTTGGTGAAGAGAAGATGTGTACTGCTGGATATTTGTGCTGCTTCTCTATTGATCTTTTGATCTTCTATTGGTGAGCTGATTGTGGATGTGACATTGGAGATTTTTCTGGTCTTGTGAAGGTGTCTGATTAGTTGTTGCACAAAGGATTATTATTGTCGAAGGCTGGTTGATCTATTTGGTGGAGCAACTTTGCAATTCTCTTGAAAAATTTCAGATCAGAAAAATTGTTCTCTCTTGCTTTATTTATTTTTTTTCTCAAGTAAAAACAGTTTGGAAAATCCTCTAACGAGGTTAACAGGAGTCGGTCGTGCTACTGGGCGTGAAAATCTTTCACGGGTAATTAGGTTGTGGGTTGGTTACATAGATTGGGTCTAAAGGGGTAGATCAATCGTGTGTAATTTTTGTGAACTACAGTGAAAGAATTTAATCTGGGTGAGGGCCCCGCAGACGTAGGCAAAGTGTGCTAACTACGTTACCAAATTTTGGTGTTTTGTTATTTTGCATTTGTGAGATTTTCGTTGATTGAGCGAAGAATAAATTTTGGATAGTCTGCGAAATAATTACTCCCTTGATTTTTCAATTGGTATCGAGCGAGTCACTATTCGAACTTGGTAGCAAGTTGGTGCGGATCTTAGATTCGCATATATGGCTACGAGAGAAGGTGCATCAATTACGGACCTCCTTATTGGATGGATCGAATTATCCATCATGAAAATCCGGATGAAATTCTTCATTCAAGCTCGGGGACAAGAGCACGGCATTGGTAGTATATGGTTGGACTCATCCAATGATCGTTGATGATACAGGAGAGACAACTCAGAAAGATCCATCTGAATGGACTAGACAGGAAGAAGAAAGTGCAATGGCAAATTCACAAACAATACATGCAATATTCAATGTTGTTGATGAAGGACACTTCTCAATGATTTCAGCATGTGAAACGGCAAAAGAAGCGTGGGACATGTTACAAACTATTTATGAAGGGTCTAAATCTATGATATCGTCAAAACTACAGATGTTAGTTGTGCAGTTTGAAGAGCTGAAGATGGATGAGAATGAGATCATTGGAGATTTTCATGAAAGATTGAGAGATATAGCCAATCAAGCACATCAACTAGGGAAGAAGTACTCTAATGTGAAATTGGTCAAGAAAACGCTGAGATCGCTACCACCGAGATTTATTCCAAAAATTGCAGCAATAGAAGAGGCTCATGACATTGATAATCTGTCATTGGAAAAAGTTATCGGCATTCTCACAAATTTTGAGATGAATCTCTTAAGAGGTAAGCAAGAAAGAAGTAAAGGATTGGCATTGAAAGTGAAAGTCGAAAAAGTGTGAACAATATAGAAGATGAGTCGGATGAGAATGAAGATATGGTGTTGCTCACTAGAAATTTCATAAATGGCTGAAAACAATGAAAAGGACGGACCGACTCTAGAAAATATGGTGGAAGTTCATCAAGTAATAACCGAAGACAACAAATCAAGGCACAAAGAGGCGAATGGAAGGAAAGAAGAATACAGTGTCATGAATGTCAGGGATTTGGACATATTCAATCCGAATGTGCTAACACGTTGAAGAAACAAAGAGGAAAGTCCTTCACAACCACCTAGAGCGAAAGAATCTGAAAGTGATTTCGGCAGTGAAGAAGAAATAGCAAATAATGCTACATTAGTTGCATTACATAGCAAAAGTCCAGTTACTTGCTTAACAGTAACTAAGAAGGAAGTAACTGATAGAAGAACAGGAAGAAAACTTGAAAATTTCGAAATCAGTTCAGCTCGAGATTCTATATCAGACTATGACAATGACAGAAGTGATCTTGATGATAAAAATGGGGATATTTATGAGAATTACAAAGTTATATATGAAAAATGGGTGAAGACGTGTAGAAAGAATGAAAGATTGGAGGAAGAGAATCTTTGCCTGAAAAATACCATACAAAATTAGAAAAGAAGTTGATGTTAACCCGGATGAGCTTAGTGAAGCTAGAATGAAATTAGTGAGTCTTGAAAAGGATTGAGGATGTTGAATGGAGGCACCAAAAACTTGATAAGTTGATAGAAATTGGTAAGGTTAAAGGAAACTTCGAAGGCATAGGCTATAAAGGCGAGTGGTCGAATGTAACACTCCACTCCCGCAAGACCCGAACCCGACATCGATAGTGATATCCGAGTCCGTGCCCTGCGAGGGTGACGTGTTACATCACTCAGTTCAAAAACTCAGTATAAATTTTTTTAACACATACACACATATTGTCATTAATGGGAAAACAATTTATATAAACAATTGATGGCCTTGGGGCCCTTTTCATAAATACAATTAATTCCATCATTGACTTTACAACTGACCTAATCAATAATCTGAGAATATCGAAAAATAAAAAATACAATAATGCAGACGAAACCGATCCCGACCTCTATCTTTCACTTGCATACAATACTCCGTGTCAAACGGGGTATTCTTCAAGACCTAAAAAATAGATGCAAATTTTGGGTGAGTTTTGTGAACTCAGTGAGGAACCATCATCGCTGGTTCACCCAATTCATGCATTACGCGAATAGCGTACAGATTATCACAATTACACATTCAGAATATCATGTAACAATTCACCGATTTTCATAATAGCATAATCAGAAAGATTTCAAAGCAGTATCACATAGATGCAAGGCATGTTGCCTCTTTTCCAATCCAAAAGTCAATTCAATGCATAATTACTCAAATACATCACATTTTCCATTTTATTTCAGTGATTCAGTGCTTTTCCCAAGTCACAGTACAATCACATACATGCATAACATTTTTCTATTACTTCCCATTTAGATTCTGTGTTGTGACTGAGCGCCTACACTGTCCCAATCTGGGCGCATTAATCAGTGAGCCTATGGCTCTAAACTGTCCCTTTTCGGGCATATTTAACGTTGAACATAAAGCTCTGAACTGTCCCTTTTCAGGCTCATTAAGCGTTGAGCATATAGCTCTCGGTGGCAGCTCCAGTCACAACTGTTATCAATTAAATTAATCATGTATAGAATTCATTTATCACGATTCTACAATATCACATTGAAAGTCAAATCCAATTTATCGAAACAGACATTTCATCCTCAATTAATCACAATAATTCTCAGTCACAGACTATTACATTGAAAACATAACAGTTTCTCAATCACAGGCAATTAACACTTCAATGTCAATTTCCCATTCCTCGGACCTTGATCCGTATTTCAATCATAACAGTCTCACATATCCATCATTTTCTCTACGAACTATCGGTACAAAATTTTAAACAATCAAAGATTGAGGAACCAACTAGGTTACTCACCTATTACTTCCGAGCTAATGCCGGAAGTCTACTCTACGTCGGTCGATCGGCGCTCGAGTTGAGCCTCTATAAGAATCGAGAATTAAGCGATCACTAATTGCTTCAATCCGAACTAGTAACGATGCACATGTAGGTGTAAAATGCATGTTCATGATATTCTGCCCTAATCCTATTTTTTCCATCATAAAATCCATCTAAAAATTAAAAACCTAATGGCGGTGATCAGACGCAACTCGGACCTCTATAGGTCCCCAATTAATTAAACGGTGACTAAATGAGACCTTTACGGTCCCACGTCAATTTTCCGTCCAATAATTCCCAATGTCTCGGAAAATGAAATTGATAAGTCATGAATCCGATGCCTTGAGAATCGGGTCAATCGGATATCGGACGGAAAAGTTATAAACAAAGAGTGGAGGAAGTCGGTTCAGAAAATACATGTCCTAGTCGACTAGGACATGTTATAGTCAACTAGGACGTCTACGGTGCCTCATCGGATACTTTCTTTTTTCCGACTTCCCAACTTACCTAGGTCATAACTCTTTACTTTGAACTCCAAATTGGACAAAATTAGTGTCTATTTCATAGAGAAAAGAGAGATCTACAATGTTCATGAAGAACACAAAAGCCAAATTCACCTTTAAGGGTGTCAAAAATCCAGTCAAAGTTTCTGTCCAGTAAATGAGTTCCTAACCAGTGCAGTATTTTGTAAATTCAATGAATTCCCATTTCCTTAGTCAAAAACTACACAATAAATGTGCGCAGAAAGATCAAAATGTTTTCTACAACTTTCATGAACAATCCACAAGCCAATTCAATTGTTAACTAGGTCAAATAATTCAACGAAGCATCTGCCCACTGAAATTTCCCAATCTGAACAGTAAATTTCAAACTAGTATATCTCATTGCATAATTGTCAAAAAATTCACTACCTTATATCAATGGAAAGATAAAATCCCACACTTCAATTTTCATGAAGAAACCAGACTCCAATTCCATCATTAACAAGTTCAAAGCTTCCATGCAAGTTCTTCTTTGAGCAGGCGATTAATAACCTAATGCAGGTTCAGTGTTTGAAAACTCATAACTCCCAAAGTTGATCTCCAAAAATAACATGCTATATCTCATTTTCAAGATAATTGTTTCCTATACAACTCTTCAGAAGATCACTCAAGCCAATTCAAGTCACAAAATTGCTAAAATTGCATCCAATCAGAATGTGCATAAAATTGACACTTAGGCTAGGTTTCACCAAATGGCACAAAATCAGGCAATAGTCAACAATCCATATCTCTCAATAGACAGATCGAAAAATTGCAAAATCAGTGGCAATGGAAAGCTAACAATATAGGCTTCAACTTTCATGAAGACCATTTTCACCAATTACTGTTCATACTGATCACAACAGTAATTTTCCAAGCCAAAATTCAACCTCTTAAGTCTACAATTAGACAACACCTATTTCACATAAAATTGTAGCCAACAAGCCAAAGTTTCATTTGGCACAAACCTCACCTCATTTGCATAACCACACAATGAGTTATGCTCAAAACAGTACAGTAGGTCAAAAACAAATTTTCAGCTTTAATACTCAACTATACTTCCTATCATACCAATTCACATTCTACTGCCATAAGCATCCCAATTGGACACAAAATCAGTCCCTAGATCATTCATACATTCACTTGGACCAATAACCACAATTGGGCAGCACTTACCTCTTGATTTCCATGCAAGAATAGTCATCAAAAATCAATCCAAAATCAAGTGAAAACACTTCAATCATACTACTTCATCAAGTCATACTCAAACATAACCTTATACCCACCAATTCAAACTTCACTTTTCATTCAATTCATGCATCAATAAACACAATAATTGCACCATAACTCCCATTGAATGCCTCTAACAATCATGATTCATAAAAGACATAATTAAAGCATAATTAAACACTTACCAATTCAAGCTTTCAACTCCTCACTTCACCCCACACAAGCACACACGATCATCTACCTTGGAAGGGGGTAGGAGGCTTGAACTTGTTTACATGAAGGGAAACACTTAGTGTGGGAGAAAGGAGTAGCAACTTGCTAGGTGAGTGGAAAAAAATTCAATGAAGAAGAAGAAGAAGAAGAAGAGACCATCGAAGGAGGAAAAAAAATATAAGTAGGAAGGAGAAGCAAGGCTACGGATGAGAGGAATCTTTTGAGCCTTCAAAGTCATTTTTTTTCTTAACTTGCAATGAAAGAGTCGTGGACAAATGGGTGAAGCATTAAATGAATGAAAGATGAGTCTCCTAATAAGAGAAAAAGACAAAAACAAGAAAAGGACAAAACATGTAATAGGATTTCTTAAGAAACCCTAATGAAATTTGACCCAATCAATTCCAATGGCCCTCATTTCAATCCCAAAATAATATACCCAATATTGTAGTGCCATTGGATAGAAATTTTCGCTATCGAAAATCAACCGGTTCGCCACTTGACGATTTGTCCGATCCGGGAATTTTCTCCGAAAAATCCAGAAAAATTCCTAAAAATTTCTTAAAATATAAAACACACTCTGGATCAGTCAAAATAATTTTTCAAACACAGTAACCACGTTAATCACAATAAAATTGCCTTAGGCATAAAAACCGGGAATGTCATGTATGCATGTACAGTAATTTCATGTGCACAAATGATACTACGTCCCAATCCTATTATGCATGAACAGTCCTCAGTCATTCCAATCCATCTCATCCTATGCTAAATTTATGATTTTACCCTTCCTGTCGGGGGTGGGATGTTACATCGAAAGTGAATGAAGAAAATTTTGAAATGTCCAGATTAGCCCAAGAAGTAGAAGCACCGAAAAAGAGTGATAGATTTGTACCTGCATGCCATTTTTGTAGAGTCATTGGACATATAAGGCCAAGATGTTATCAGTTATTAGAAATGATATTTCAAATGGGCCAAAATCGAAAATCTAGACGTTCTTTATTAACTTTCCAACAGCATCCCATGGTATCGAAGCAGGCTTAGATTAGAAAGGGTCAAGTACAAGCACAAAAATGTAGTGAAGGAAAAACCAGAAAATGCCCAGATTTGCAGTTAGTTACTACTGAGGAAGTAACTGCAGAAACTAAAGAACTTTCAGTTACATCGGATGATGAACCAACTAAAACAATGAAAGTTGATTTGAACCGAGGCTCTTTATCTCAAATCCGAAGAAACCATCCAACAGAAAATGTTATTGGGGATGTGAGTGAAAGAAGAAAAACAAGAGAAAGAAAAAGGGTTGATTATCAAGAACTTACAGGAAACTTGTGTTATACATCTTCATTCGAGTTAAAGAAAAACACCAGGTTTGAGATTCTTCGAAGGGCACAGGGACAGTGTGCTTTATATTTTTGAAGTATTTTTGTGTTGTTAAAAAAACAAAAATATAAAAAAATAAAACAAAAACAAAAACAAAAAAAGGAACATATTTTCTTTAGTTCTTTAGTTTTTTTTTTTTGCTATTGTCATTTCATCTTTTTATTAGTTTGCACTGTGACTTCTATTTGGCTCCACCGAAGACTCCTCAGCTCTCTCATCGACATGGATCTTTCTCGGGTATCTCTATCTCTTTCGGGCATATCTCTCGGTGTTTTGAATGGTGGTAAATTGTGATATTGGCGTGCTTATGATTCTTCCGCTGCATCTATTGGTGATTATTATGATTGTGATTTTGTTTCAAGAGGTAGACATCAGATTGTTTATGTTGAATGTTCCATTCAGGGGGAGATTTCAGGTATTTGTTTGACTATTCGTCTTACTTTTTGGCATCTTTGTGTCCCAAGGGGGAGAAATTTGAATGATTAGTGTTCTTTGAAACTTGATGCTTGATGAAGGGGGAGCAATATAAATCTTATCTTTATATGTCCAAATATGATCATTTATGTGGAGTACTAGAGTTGTGACAAAAATGCCAAAAAGGGGGAGATTGTTAGAATATATTTTATATATTCTTTATTTGGTTTTGGCATTTTTTAATTGGACATGGGAATTAATAATTTTTGAAGATATGCCTAAATTGGTGGTTGCGTTTTGGAAGGTGTTTGGGATTTGTTTTGGAAAGATAATCCTAATAAGCATGATTTTTGGATTGATCTTTATCTGATATTGTCCTTGTTTGAATATGATAAAGAAACAAAAACCTAGCAATATGTGTGGCTGAGATGCTTCTTGATAGCTCACGTGATTTTAGAGAAAACTAGGTCTGTTGTTTTTGTGTGGGCTGCGCTGATACTCTAGGAGTTTTGGTTTTGTGGCTTTGGTGAAGAGAAGGTGTGTACTGCTGGATATTTGTGTTGCTTCTCTATTGGTCTTTTGATCTTCCATTGGTGAGTTGATTGTGGATGCGACATTGGAGATTTTTCTAGTCTTGTGAAGGTGTCTGATTAGTTGTTGCACAAAGAATTATTATTGTCGAAGGCTGGTTGATCTATTTGGTGGAGCAACTTTGCAATTCTCTTGAAAAATTTCAGATCAGAAAAATGGTTCTCTCTTGCTTTATTTATTTTTGTTCTCAAGTAAAAAAAGTTTGGAAAATCCTCTAACGAGGTTAACACGAGTCAGTCGTGTTACTAGGCGTGAAATTCTTTCACAGGTAGTTAGGTTGTGGGTTGGTTACATAGATTGAGTCTAACGGGGTAGATCAATCGTGTGTAATGTTTGTGAACTACAGTGAAAGAATTTAATATGGGTGAGGGCCCCGCAGACGTAGGCAAAGTGTGCCGAACTGCGTTACCAAATTTTGGTATTTTTGTTATTTTGCATTTGTGAGTTTTTACGTTGGTTGAGCGAAGAATAAATTTTGGATAGTCTGCGAAATAATTACTTCCTTCGATTTTTCAGCTATTATTTAATTAAACCTACGATCATATTTAGGTTGTTGTTTAATAAGAATGCTAGGATACATATTTCTAATCATTACTCTTAAGAGAAAACTTCCCCGATGAATGTTTGTTAATGATTGCAATTTTATATCAAGGATCCATATTAGCGTGATAACATCGGTGACCCGAAACCAAGGTATTTTTCTCATTAATTTTTCAGATCCAATTATTTCTATTGATTTGTGATTTTTCTTATTTTTTCCCTTAAATTTCGTGAAGTGAAAACAGCCCCCCTTTTTGTTACTTTTTTTTAGTTTTAAACATCGCTAACCTTTACTGTTAAAAATTCCTCGTGGGAACGATATCCACTTACCACTACTACATTAAATTGTATTAACAAAAGTGGATTCTTTTGAATTTGGCTGCAGGCCACAACAGCACCAAATTTTGGCACCATTGTCGGGGAATTTATTAACAGTTTTTGTTAGTGATGTCTTTGTTTTTGTTTGTGTTTTTGGTTTCATTGCGCTTGGTTACCTTGTCTTCTGTTTGTTTCAGTTTCACAGCTCTTTCTAATTTTTCGATCTTTTAACAGTATGGCTCACTATCAGTATACTTTTAATTATGATTATTCATATTATTCTTATTATGATAATGAGTTTCCGTCTGTTGCGACTTCCAGGTTTGACCATCAAGTGGCAGATTTCACACCCTTAGTCACGCAAGTACCGAGAGATAACCAACAAGCTAAGTTATGTGAAGTTTGCTCATTTTTAGGTTATTCTTTTTGTACATGTTCCTTTTTGCAGGATAAAAAGTACGGATTCACTTCTCCACCGAACTACTATGAAGAACAGTCCTACTTCGAGCCTCCACCTCCACTGTCGCCACCCCAAGCTAATGAGATGTCTTTGGAGGAGATCATAATGAGTTTGAAGACAAGCACTCTTCAATTTCAGCAGTTTAGACAATCGTACGTGCCTCGACAAAATCTGAATATGACATCAACTGCCGAAGGTAAATCTGCTTTGGGAGATATATTGCAAACTTTGACCGCTAACACTTTAACGTTTCAGCGAAATACTGAAGCAAGTATCAGAAACATTGAAAATCAAATGAGCCAAATGGCAACTATCATTAATCGATTGGAAGCGAGAACTTCTGGAAATTTTCTAGCACAACTGGAGATCAATCCAAAACAGAGTGCGAAAGCTATTACATTGCGTAGTGGTAAGGAACTACAGGAACCACTTCCGAAAAATTCCAGAAGAGAGGTGGAAGAAGAAATCACGCATATAATACCTTCACAACCTGAATTGAAGCAAAAAGGGGTGCAAAACAATGTGCTTCTGCCTCCTTTTCCAAGTCGATTTTTCACTGTGAAGAAGGAAGAGCAAGCAGAGTTAGAAGAGGAAGAGATTATAGCTCGAGAAAAGATGGAGGATAAGCAACTTCCTAAGGTAAGTGATGCAGTTCAGGTTATCGCTAACCAAATTTCGTTTCATTTTCCTAGTTGTTTACAGGTACAAGAAGAAGAAGAACAGGAAGAGCCGCAAGAAGTACAGTTTTTAGGAGAGTCGTGGGCAAGCGAACTAAAGATCGAAGGTGGCAAGCAGGATGTTGAGTCTCCACAACCATTGGCATTACTTTTACAGAGACCATCCTGGTGTGAGAAGGGCAATGCCCGAAAAGACGAGTGAACATTAGAGTATGATGGTGAAGCGATGAAGTTCCACTCATCGAAGTCATGGAGCATCGTGATGAGAAGGAGTCGCATTCTAAGGAAGTTGTTCGGGTTTATCACGAGTTTGAGCATGCTTCTGTTGGACCCAAGCATCCATTCGATAATGGATGATGTACATATGCCAAAGATCAAGTTTATGACCTTTGATAAGCGCTTAATGGGAGACACCCATTCGTATCCTTTTATATGTTTTTTATATAGAAAATTTCTTTTATTTTCATTTTAGGTTTAATTCAATTTAATTAGGAATTTAATTTAATATTTTAATTTTGCAATTTTAATTTTCATCTTTTATTTTAATTAATAAAAACGAAAATAAAAATAAAATTATTAAAAAACGAAAATTTTGGCTTCTTGCCACTCCTTTCTTTCCTTCTCTAATTTTGTCCTTCTTTTGTTATGCCCATGTTCCTTCTCTCCTCCTCACTTCCCGTGCCAATACTCTACACGCACCCACTTTAGCCAGTCAATTTTGTCTTCCTACTAAGAATACACACAACTTTTATCTTTCATTGGCCACTCACCCATTAACCCTCACTTTTGTTTTTGTGTTTGAATTTTGAGAAATTGCAGGTGGTCTTTACAGACACAACACGATGTCAAGGAGAAACAAGTGAGTCACGAAGGTTAGCTACTCCAATCACGTCTTTGATGGCCTATTGGGAGCATGAAGGATTTCCACCGCCACATCCACCAACTCCTTGATTCGAAAATTCCATAATAGAAAAGCTTTCTTTAACATTGAGGACAATGTTGGTCTAGGTGTGGGGGAAAAGAATTGGACTTTTGATGTGTGAATATTTTCGATTTTTGTGTGGTTGTGCATGTTAAGCCATGAAGCTTTGTCATAGTAGTTTGGATAAGATTGGGTATGTGCATGACATTAAATTGGGCTAGGTGAGTTTTAAGGTGAAGCATGTTGATTGATTGCACTAGTTGATCTTATAAGCTTGGTCAAAATTTTGACATTTAAGTAATGAGGTAAATTGTGGAATTAAAGTGAATTCTTGAATTAAACATGTGAGCGAAGTTTGAGCCTAAATAACATCATCTTTATGTCATGTTATTTCTTTGAATTGTGTGATGTTCCTCTATTCATGTTGTCTTCAGAACTTGCACGGGACGGGTTTGAATTTATTTGATTACATAGGATATAGAAATGATTAAGGCCTTTTTTTGTTTTACACCCTTAGCTTAAAAATTGGCCCACCTATTTATTTTCCCTTGCAAACATTTTGAGCCTTTAACCTTGTTTTTTAATTAATCACCTCACATTAAAACCAAAAATCCCATTAGCCTTTCCCCTTCACAAGTTGAATGAAGCATTGAGTAATTTGGGACTTTTGTTTTATATTGTGTTATGAGATATTTTTGTAGGTACTTCTACTCATGTGTTGTTATTTTATCTTGTTTTTATTGTTTTCCCTTGTTATTAGCATTATTTGAAAAAAAAGAAAGAAAAGAAAGAAAAGGGAGAAAAAGGAAAAAGAAAGAAAAAGAAGAAGAATAAAGTGTAGTGGTACTAGTTAGTATTGAGTAGTTGTAGTCCTTTTAATTCATGTTTATCTCAGAATTTTAATTTGTGTGCCCTTTTTAATTGATATTTTGTGAATACTTATGATTAACCATTTGTTATTTTTACCTCACCCGTGAACCTAGCCCCATTACAACCTTGAATAAAGTCCTTATGATCTATTAGCTCATGTGATCTGAATGAATGATAATTGGTGAAATTGCAAGCCTATGATAGTGCAACATGTTAGAGTGAGATTTGAGCGAAACACTTTGCCCTCAAACACTTGAGTGTACGAGCGAAATTCGTGAGAAGAATTCATTTTGATTTCATGTTTGCTTTTGAATGAAGATGTCTTATTTTGACTGCGTTTATTTGCATTGGTGAAAAGCGATTATGATATGTGTTGCAACTTAAGTCTTACTTACCCAAGTTAATGGATTGTATGTACTTGATCTTGTGAAGGATGAATTGACTGAGCATAATAGTTTGACATGTTAGCTCGAGGGCGAGCAAAGGTTTGGTGTAGGGGAATTTGTTAAGTCATCAATTTACGCTTATTTTGTACTTAATTATCTTTAATGTGTTGAAATTATTTTCCGAAATTAATGGAATTATCTTATAATTGTTTAAAGATGATTTTCAACACCTTCAAGTCAAAATTAAATCAAAAAAATGCAAAAGAATGAAGAAAATGTGAAATTCCTAATTTGACAACAATTCTGTGACTAAGCGTAGGCACGCCTAAGGATGGAATAAATCTGCAGATCAACTTTCAAAAGTCAAAATCGAGATTCTCACAATCTTTGAAGATTATATTTCTATCTTTCAAGGGATTGACTACCTAAAATTGGGGATACATTATGTGAAGAGAATCAAGGAAATATAAGGGAAAAAAACAAGCATAAAAGAGAGGATGGTGGTTCACGCAAGTGAAGACTAGGTTTTAGGATAGATTTCCGTTTCTGCATCTTTTCTTTTCCAGTTTTTACGTTTTTCTACACTTCTTCCTTTAGTATTTTCTGTTGGATGCATTTTATCATTAGAATTAATGGCATTTTTCTTTAATTTCTGGATTAATTATTGGGTTATATATATATTTTTCTTGCTAAATTGCTTGGTTCGTCTAAATTTGCATTTATAATTGTCCTGTTTAATTTGTAGGAATGCACTTGATTTTAGTCGTAAAGTACCACAACAGCCCAAGGCAAAATCGCAGAGGAAGATCACGTCGACAGATAAAAAGAAAACAAAATTTACGCTACAATGGAGGCACAAAAATGACACTACAGTGAGAGGAGTTAGTGGCGATGGTTGCAAGAGCTTTTTGAGAATGGACAGAAAAGTGGGCTACAAGTTAAATTGTCACACATCAACTACAGTATAAAGGAAAATAATGCATACACCTTAGTTGACCCACACAAAAGCTACTCTACATTTACGAAAAAAACATTAGGAGGGCTTTTGGGAGCTTGACATTTAGTGGCTGATGGAGCACTAACGTGAGAGCACAATAGGGGGGCTCCATTTACTCAAGAATGCTCTCCACTCACTTAACATTTTGAGCTGTCAACGATACACCACATTCAGCACACGAGGAGAGTCCCACAAGGCAAAAACAACACAGCAAACCCAGCCAAAAAAAAACGCAACAACTAGAATTATTTGGCTTCTCTTTTAACAAAGACACCAGCGGGAGACACCAGCTAGTGGACAAAAGAGGCATGACCCATCACTAAAACAAAGAGGTCCATCCACGCTAGAGAGAGCTAGAGGAGAGACGTGAGGTGCAGCCTTTTATGAGACCAGCGTGAAGGTTTAAATTGTCCAATCACCAAAACAATGAACACGCATACACCAAAGGTGGAGCTGGCAGCTCAAGAAAACATTACATGTGTTGGCTAAAAAACAAAACACAAGTGGGATATTAGGGCAGGACGTGAGCTGAAGAGGGAGTGGAAGGACTGGTGTGCGTGAACTGAAGAAAAACCAAAGGGAGAGGGAGTTGTGCGTGGAAGGAGCAGAACAAGAAAAAAGAAATAAAAAAGATAGCTGAAGCTGCATGAAAACGTGGGGAGTGTGGTCTGGACAGAAGTAACGTGAAGTGTGTGCTGGGCAAAACCAAGGAGAAGTGTGCGTTACATGGGGGGCTGGGAGTGAACTTGTGTGTGAGTAAGTCAAGAAGGTGAGTAGCGTGAGTGTGTGTGCGTGAACTAAGTGAGTGTGTGTGCAACGTGAGGTGTGTGTGAGTAATTGAAAGAGGAGTAAAATAAAGTGTGTGCTGGGCAAAAACCAAGGAAAAGTGGGAGTTGGCTGGAGGGGTGAAGTAGAAAAAAAATAGAGAAGTGCGTTTCATGAAAGAGGAGTGCGTGGACTGATACATAAAAACAGAAGAAAAAAAAACACTCTAGCTCCAGGGAAATAACGCAGGAGACAAGCAACAGGAGGAGGACAAACATTACACCAGAGAGGAGCTCCAAACGAAATCAACGCTACGCCTGAAGAAAATCACGCATAAGAGGAGAGACCAGCTAGAGGAGCTTGAGGCGTGGACATCATTTTCGTATTTTTTAGTAAAGGACCAAGGGTGGAGACTTTACGCTTTGTTATTTCTTTCGTTTTGATTCTATTATGAGTAGCTAAACTTCTTTTCTTGATTGAAAGGATCCGTGTTATCCACTAGTATGGTGAGATATTTTGAATAAAGTTTATGTTGTTAATAAACATTGAATATCTTCCGATCTACTCTTTCTAATTGAATTCGTTAGTTTTTAGGTGCGCAAATAGGGATTAATGTGTTTAACTACTAGATTAACGAAATATGACGTTCAGTTTAAGCTAATCACAAGTAGCAATTAGGATTGTCTTCTATGTTAGAGTCAGAAAATTCTAAGGAGATATTCGCTTGATTGATTGCATGTCGTACATGTATTTCGCTTGCTCATTGGTTCTTAGTTCGTAAAGCTATTATTCAATTAAACCTACGATCATATTTAGGTTGTTGTTTAATAAAAATGCTAGGATACATGTTTCTAGTCATTACTCTTAAGAGAAAACTTCCCCAATGAATGTTTGTTAATGATTGCAATTTTATATCAAGGATCCATATTAACATAATAACATCGGTGACCCGAAACCAAGGTATTTATCTCATTAATTTTTCAGATCCAATTATTTCTATTGATTTGCGATTTTTCTTATTTTTTTCCCCTTAAATTTCGTGAAGTGAAAACAACCCCCCTTTTTGTTACTTTCTTTTAGTTTTAAACATCGCTAACCTTTACCGTTAAAAATTTCTCATGAGAACGATATCCACTTACCACTACTACATTAAATTGTATTAACGGAAGTGATTTCCTTTGAATTTGGCTGCAGGCGACAACAGCACCAAGTTATCTTAAAGACTATGAAGTGCAAACAAATCAATGTTCAGTTACCTCATACTTTCTTGGAGCAATAGTTGGATAAGAACCTGGGTGTTATAAAGAAGCCAAAGGCTATCCAAATTGGGAATTGGCCATGCAAGAAGAAATTAAAGCCTTGAGCGAAAATGAGATATGGGAGCTTGTGCTGAAACTAGAAAATTGTAAACCAATCACTTGTAAATGGGGTTATCGGTTAAAGAAAGAGACAGATGGTTCAGTTGATCGACACAAAGCTTGCCTAGTTGCTCGTGGTTTTTCTCAAAGCTATGGATTAGATTATGAAGAAACTTTCAGTTCAGTAGCAAAAATGGTTACAGTGAGATCAATGTTTTCATTTGCAGCATGTAGGGGCTAGAAATTATGGCATCTTGATGTATAAAACACACATCTTTATGGAGAATTAGATCGTGAAGTGTTTATGAAGCAGCCTGAAGGCTTTATCTCCAAGCAATTTCCTAACCATGTTTGTCGATTGAAGAAGGCGTTGTGCGGCTTAAAACCAACGCATGTGCTTGATATGGTAAAGTTTCTCAATATCTCGTCTTTTGTGGATTTAAAGTTTCAAATTCAAATTCCTGCCTATTTGTAAAATCAGATACAAAAATGCACTTGCTGGTTCTTTTGTATGTCAATGATAAGATAGTTACGGGGGATAATGATGCTGAAATTTCTCTGTTAACAAATAACTTGACTGTTAGATTTGAAATGAAGAATCTAAGTGAAGTTAGTGGATAAAACATATCAAGTATATTTCGTCAAAAAGGGGATATGTAAATCCTTATTGAAGCGTTTTGGCATGGAGGATTCAAAAGGAATGGCTACTCCTATAGAACCTCATTTGAAGTTCAAGAAAGATGAAGGGAAGTTGTTAAATGATGCTAAGAGATTTCAACAACTTATTGGTAGTTTAATTTATTTAACTATAATAAGGCCAGAAATCACATTTTTTGTTGGTGATGTTTCTCAATTTATGCAAAATCCAAGAGTTCCTCATTTAGATGTTGCTAAACGGATTCTACGTTACATTAAAGGTTCTATAGATTGTGGTCTTATGTATAAAAAATGTGATCATTTTTTGTTGAGTGGATTTACAGATGCAAATTGGGCAGGAGATGCAAATGATCGTCGTTCCATTTCAGGTTACTGTTTTAAAACTGGTTCAGCTGCAATTTCATGGTGCAGTAGGAAGCAATCTTCAGTTGCTTTGTCAAGTACTGAAGCAGAATATATGGCACCAACTATGGCTGCGCAAGAGTGCATTTAGCTTAAGTGTTTGATGGAAGATATTTTTCACAAGGTTGATTATGCAGTAACTATATTCTGTGACAAATGCCACTAAGCTTGCTGCAAGGAAAAAGTCTATAAATAGGAATTTTCGTTGGTTTACTATTAGTTAAGAATCTCATTTAGTCGTTGTTATCCTATAAATATTTGCAATTTATAAGGGATTTTATATTTACTATTCGGCTTTCATAAATACTTTAAAGACAAACTTAAGCACTAACCTTATTTCACTTTTATTAACTGTAACTTTATTTTCACATAATTTAGAGTAAAATCTAAAATGTACAAATGATCCCTTAATATTACATATATATGTTAATAATCTCACATCGGACAAGTGTGAGTATAATGGTGTGCAAATCTTTTCTCTCAAGCTAGCTTTTGAGGGTAAGTTAGGCCTTTCAATATGTTATCAGAGCCTGATTTTCTCGATAATTTGAGACGGTGTCCGGTTATGTCTTTTTGTCCAATATACCCAACAGATGTCCATCTCTATTTTGAGCTGAGGGGAGTGTATCAAGAATCTCACGTTAGACAAGTGTAAGTTCATTAAGTCATTTATAATAGTATGCAAACCTCTCCTCTTAAGCTAAGTTTTGGAGTGAGTTAGGTCTTTCAACAACATCTTAATATTTTCAAATGGTACAAGTAATATCCTATAACACTAACTGAATTAAATATTTTGGTAGCTGTTATCATATGAGTCATAAATTTAATATATATCATGTAAAAAAGTAGACAATATAAATTTATGTAATATTAAAATAATTCTTTTAAACAATTGCTAAAATTATAATTTTATCTAAACATTTTATAAAAGTCTAAATAAAACATTATCGTTTATTTTAGTAATAAAATTAATATTTTAGTAATATTAAGGTGCAATTAGTAATATTTTAGTAACGTAGAAATAATGATAATGAATAAAAATTGTGGAAGTTTTTAGTTTTCTATATTACGTTACGTTCTTATGATCAAGATGGATGGATTTTTCTTTCAAAGTTTTGGTTTCTAACATGATGTTTCCTTGCTTGACTTGGTAGATCAACAACTCGACCCTTTTTACACGACTCAAAAGTGGCTACTGAAAACTGAACCCCAATAGATAGTACACACGAATGTACTAATATTATATACAACTGTACCAGTTAGTCTATTCGTTATCTTGTTCAAAGTCAAATATTCTAACTAGAAAGTTGTTGGTTATGTGGAATATATTACTGACTTTTAAAGCCCCTTTCCTTTGACTTGTCGAATTGATTTCTTGTTCTGCTTTAACTCTCCTGCTTTGCCTAATCATTTATGTTCTTGCTCACTGGAATTGTACGTAAAGTTCTAAGAAGTTGCAGTTTAGACAACGGCAAATGCGGCGACTACAATGGCTTTAGAACAATTACTTGTAAACTTCGCAGGCAAAAGAAGCACCAAACAATTACTTCTAGACTTCGAAGACTAAAGAAGCACCGTCTTTGTCTGTACTAATCCTAATGGTCAAGCATATTTATATCTTTTAATCTCATATTATTTTTTACTTTAATCTTTTAATTATTAAAATTTTTAATTATATTTGAAACTTATTAATTATTTCATATTACAATTTTGGGTTAATTACTAAAAAATTCACATTTTGTCAATTTTTCAATTATAGCCCAAACTTTAAAAATAGCTATAAAATATACAAATTTTCAATTTTTTCAATACTAGCCTAAACTTTAAAAGTAGTAATAAAATGTTCAAACTTTTAATTTTCTTTAATTCTAGCTCAACGTTATCAGTTGTTCTTTTGATACCCTTAACCTTTTGTTTTCTATTTGTTCTTCTAACCTTTCAAACTGCTATGACATTACAGCATACTGCACTAGTAAGTTTTTTTGTTTTTAGTTCGTTTTCTTGATGCCTTTAATGTGAAGACATTGGAGCTGCGTAATCTAAAAATCGAAGGGTAAGGGTGTCGAGAAAACAAATTGAAAACAAAAGAAAAAACTTAAATCTCATGTAATCTAATTTAAGTCATTTTTAATTATGTAATTAAACAACATCATTTTATTAATCTTTATTTGTTGTATTAATTTTGGCTAACGTGTATTAATAGTTAAGATTTTTGAAATATGTAGTAAGTCACATTAACAAACTTAAGGAAAAACACTAATGTCTTGCTAGAATTAAAAAAATGAAAGTTTAAACATTTTATTGCTATTTTTTAAGATTAGGTTAGAATTGAAAAAATTGAACTTTGAGAATTTTATTGCTACTTTTTAAAGTTTGAGCTGTAATTAAAAATTGACGAAAGTTTTGATTTTTTACTAATTAACTCTAAATTTTTCTTAATATTCAAGTTAGACACATTTTTAATTGTATGTTCAACTTGAATTTGTTAATTCAAGACAAATCTTGTTTAAAATATTAATAAAATGTTCTCAATAATTAGAAAATTGAAACAAGAAAAAGATTAAATTAAAATAAAATATATCGATCTCTAATAATAATCATACCAAATTCTATTATAAAGGGTGAATATTGTTGATTTATAATTATCAGGCATTTTAGAATTAAAATTTTGAAACTTTTGTGACGGTATAGCTTAAATATTGCATGGTTCCATGTAAAACATGGATTTGGATGAGATCGCAAGTTTCACGTATTATGACTTTGTTGTAAAATATTATATTCTTAAAGATCATGAGTTTGATGTTTGAAATGTTGATTTATTATATTATTTTATACTCAAGTAAAGTCTTGACTCATGAGCTCGTTTTATAAAGAATATGATTTTGATACTCCCTACTATTATCTAAAGAATATTATTTTGATTTGATAGTTCATGTTTGAGCAGAAGATCAAATTTTAAATGATTGAAATATAAAATTGGTTAAATATTATGTTTATTATTTATTACAGAAATATAATCCTTATCATTTTATTTAAACTTAATTTTACCCAAAATATAATAATATCGTACAAATTTTAAAAATTAAAAATTTATCACTCTAATAAATAAAAGTTGAGATAAAATTATAAAAATTAAATATATTAGTTAACGCATTAAATTTTCCTTTTATTTTATCAGATAAAATGTTACAAATCTTCAAGCAGGTCATGATTGCACCCGTCCATAAGTTGATTTTTGAAATTTTAGTCTAGATTAGATTATGTTCGGATTGTTTTGCTTGAACTTAACTCAAATAATTAAATGATAAGAATAATATTATTTTAATGTTTAAATTAAAATTTCCCATCTAATTATAAAAATTTTGGATTCTTTAGTTTAAAAGTCAAAAGAGTAATTTAATCCGTAACATTTACATAAATCTTAATATTTCAGAGCGTTCAAATGAACCCTAACATTTATAAGACATTCAATATAAATCTTTATATTCAGAAAATGTTTCTAATAATTCTAAGATAGAATTTCGCGCTAGTTTAGCTTCTATCATAAGCTATTTTGAACGTTTTTCAAAATTTTATAAATATTAAAATTTATTTTGATCATATTAAAACATTAGAGTCTAACTCCTATTTTAGTGTGAACGATGGAGGTTAAATTGCTCTTTTCCTTGAGTTCAAGCTCAATTGAAATAAATTGTGATTGAAATAAAATTATGATTTTAGTTTGATATTTTAAATGTTCAATTAAGTCCAGTTGAGTTTAAATTTAAATTAATTTAAATTTTAATTAATACTCAAACTAGTTTACCATTCTTAATCAAATTTTCTTGATTGTTCAAATAATTTTCTTTTATTTCAAAGAGTTTTTAGTCATTATATTCTAAATATTATATTGATAAATTTTAATTTTCAGATATACATCAAATGAATTCTTAAGAATACTATTTTCAACCATACCTATTAAGTAAATTACACGCAACAAATTCTAACAATATATGCTTCTAGTAGATCACACGTAATAAATTTCACAGCATCCTTCAAGAAACTAGTTAATAAATCAACTGACTTTCAACTTTAGAAAAGTCGATTGAACCAAGTTTCGACGTAGATGTAGCGGACATGCTTTTTTTTTTTCATCATAAGGTATCCTAAGAAGATTTCAATTATAAAAAAATAACTTTAAATTATCCACTTTCAGACTTAAATGATCTTTTAATAATTGAGATTTGTAAAATTAACTCGGTTCAATCAAAAGGCCCGGTTTATGCTAATCGGATTTCAAATTCAATTTGGATTTGAATTACACAGTTTGACTTGGGCAAGAAATTTAAATTTTTAAATAATATCATTTTAAATAAAATAATTTTGTTTTCAATTTTTTAAATATATAACAAAATAGAACTTTGAACTATTGAAATCCGATTGGGCTGAACGTGAATCCTTAGGCCCATTTGAGATTTGTAAAAAACGTGAAGTGCATGACAACAACACCAATACTTGATTATAAGGAAAATTAATTTTAATTGTATAATTAATTATATATTCACCACTGTCATGGTCAATGACTTGATATAACCAACTTCACTTGGTCACCAACTACTACTTTATTTGCACCAATTCATGCATGTTCCAGAAGGAGAATATTCTTTAAAAAATAGATAGAAATTATGTTAGCCCTAAATAATTTCTATGATTAGAAATTAAACTATTTATAAAGCTACAAGGCACTCCAAATTGGAAATTAGACTCAACTTTACTTCTAGAATAGTAGACTGGAAGAAAAATCCTCTACTTGAGACTTTTATAAGGTAATTATTAATTAATCATTACTAAAAGAGTTTAATTTCATTTTATAATTAACTATTAGTCAAAATATTAACTCTCCTTTTATTTAATTTTATTTATAAAAGAAAACAGAAAATTTCCTTTTAAAAATCAATTGTTTTATATTTTAAAGAATAAAATGATAATATTTTATTTTTTAATAAAGGGTTGTTTTATATCTTTGCATAGTTGTTGACTAGCTTTTTATTTTTTTTCTTTTCAGTATTGGTATTGTTAAACGGTTAAACAACCTTAAGCCATTCTAATATACTTCTTAGTTTCAACACAAAAAGTCTTAGTTACATATTTATTAAACCAACCTAAACATACCCCTTTTTTCTTCTGATCATTAATCTCCGAAACGTCATGAACCAAAATCTCAGCAGAGTGATTAAGCACTTCTAGAAAGTTAGAATCCTTTTGGCTACTTGGAAAAATGAGCAATTCAACTTATACACTACAAAGTATAGTGTCAAACTGGCTAGTGTGAAATTTATGTATTGCATGCGTCACCCAACAAGTGGAGAGTGCTAAATTCACAAGCAAAAATCTACCCATTTATGTATAAACATAACTTAAAAACCTCTCATGAAGTTTAGAAAATCTTAGAAAATCTTCAAATCTTTAAAAAATTTAAAAATCCTTTTAATATTAATATTTTCACAAAACTCTTCTTTATACATCAAGTAAAAATAACAATGAAACACATGTAATATGAATATCATATGTAAACTAATCAAATGTTAATTATCTATAACACAACTTTTAAACTCGAACTGAAATAATTAAATCTAACACAAATAAAAATTTATTATAATTATCTTAAGTTATTAATTTAAATCAAATTTAATTCATTCAGGTCGGGTTTAAGTTAGATTATGATATTACGTGTATTTCATTGTTAATTTTAACCAAGTCTATGAGAAGAGTTTTCAAATAACTAAAAACTAGAAAGAGTGTTTTCAAGAATTTTAAAGATTGAGGAGTTTTCTAAAAATTGTAAACTATAGGAGAGGTTTATGTATTTTACTTTTAAAATTTAAAATAGTAAATACGATTTGTTAAAATAATTATCATTGTAATTCAAACAATTATCATAATTTGTTATAATTATATTTACAATGTCCAAAATCATCATAATAAACCCTCAAAGGTACCTTTTCTATGCTTCATTCATTTATTTTACGAAATAATTAAATAAAAAAAGAACACACAAATAAAACAAATAATAAGAGATATCTAATGAATGAAACATAAATTTCAATAAGATGCTTAAAGTTTTAAATTATAATTACAAATTATTAAAATAATTATCCTTAGAATCCAAATCATTATCATAATTATTTAGTATAATTATAACGATATAAGCCGCAATTATCATATAAACCACAATTGCGTTGTAACTTGAATCCGTAATTTTAAGGAGTTTATTTTTGTTTGGTGCAAAAGAAAACTAACCGAGAAAAAGGGTTTAGGAGTTTAGTCTGAAATCTCTAGCATACTATGTTATCTTCAATGTAGTAAGGCAGCTTCTAGGAAGGAGACGACTATGACACACTTCTCCACTACGTTTTATGACTCGTTCTTACTCGCCTCACGCGGTCATGACTCATGCCTACGTCTCTTGACCTCTCGATCGTTTCACACAACATCTACTTTATTTTTCTCTAAGCCCCTCTTTTACGTATCAACCAAGAAGCTAACTAGGAAACCAATGGCATCTCGAGAAGGACAACTATAAAAGTCACACGTTACATTACAATAACCGCCCCACGTAATTCCACTGTTATCTTCCTTCAAACGTAACACCTTCTTCTGATTCTGTTCTTGATCAGCAATGAAGAGAAGCTTTCATGAGACAGAGCTTTCAATGGCTGACTGCTTGATGCTTCTGTCTCAAAGAAGTGACTCGTCTTTTGCTTGCTATGAAGCTATGCGCAATTCACCTAGTCGTGTCTTCGAGTGCAAGACATGTAACAGACAATTCTCATCGTTCCAAGCTCTCGGCGGCCACCGTGCGAGTCATAAAAAGCCTAGAATAGTAGGCCGAGATGGGATCTCCGAGAGTCAATCGCCGGCGAAGCCTAAGACCCACGAGTGCTCCATTTGTGGGCTCGAGTTTTCAATAGGGCAAGCGTTGGGAGGTCACATGAGGAGGCACAGAGCAGCCATGAACGATCAGAACCTGCAAACACCATCACTGAGTCCTCCTAGAGATTCACATGTTGTTCCCGTTATTAAGAAATCAAACAGTCGAAGGGTTTTGTGTTTGGATCTGAACTTAACTCCTTACGAGAATGACTTGGAGCTGTTTAAGCTTGGACCATCAACTCCCATGGTTGATTGTTTCTTATAGATCTCACATATTGTTTTTACTGAATATAGGATCATCTCTTGTATGTTCGTATTTCTTTATTATTTGTTCATAGAAATACAATAGAAAATTGGTAAATATATTGAAATTTGGTTAGCTGTTCAAGTTTGAGATTGATTATGGCATCATCATGAGAGAATCATGATGCTGTTCTTGCATATCATTATAATCATAATCAAGTGGCGCCAACTGCCAGCTAAGAAAAAATAGCATGCCAGCTTTAGCAATTTTGACAAACTCTCAAGTCAAGAACACGAAAACAACCTCCATTCGGTCTCACAAAGATAGGAATGGGTTGAGATGTTCCTTAAATCCAATAAAATCAAAATTAAAATTACATTGTTTGAGTATAATTTATTAAAATACTCTTATTTTAATTAATAAAATTATTTTTAAATTTATTAATTTTTTGGATGTCATTTTAATAAATTATATTAACATAACATGGATCTATTCATTCAGATTAAGTTAATTATTCTAAATTAACTTAAGAGTCATTTTTTACTTTACCCGAGCCTATAAAATATCAGCACAAATTTCAAAAATGTTTTCCCGATTTCTTTCATTTGCTGATCTCTGTATCAACTTGCTTTCCACGAAAACGATTCGTAAAAGTTGATGCTTTGATCCGTTGGATGTGGAATTGTAGTTTATCCGATAAAGAAGAAATAAAAGAATTCGGCAAAATATATTTTTATTGATTCTTAATTATATATCGTATTGTATTACTTGAATGAATCAAGTTGATTACAATCAAATTAATTCACAATAAAACTAATTCGTTATGAATACATAAACTAAGAAATTAACTATAATCATCTCGTTGATTCTATTTTTAACATATATGATTTGAAGACATAAAATTTTTATTTAATCATATTAAGTCAAATCTAATGTACAAATTATAAATTATTTATTTCAATAATTAATTATAAAATCTTTTTATCACCGTAACTTAATTTTCAAATTCAAATTGTGTCTTTTAATGATATCCTATAGTAGACTCTTTTGTTGGCTAAAATAAGTATTTAGTCAACAAATCGGACTTATAGGATAAAATTAAAGATAAACTAAGACTTATTCTAATGGAATTTTAACAACTCTAAAATTTTGAACTAATTCTCAACATTTCTTCTTAATTCAAAATTTAAGGATGGATCATTTCTCTCCTAATGTAATGCATTTCTTATCATTGTCTTCAAATTTGTTAATACGTATTATTATCAACTTATAGATATTAGAGCACATCTCTCTATGGTGCACTTCTCACCCACAAATCTAAAAAAGAGTTTCTTCTTGTGTCACTTCAACCAAATTTGCATTTTCTTCTTTTTAAATTTGCAATTCTTTTGCAAATAATCAAATCTTTTGTAGTTATAGCATTGAGGATTTCCTTTGCTTCTTACTTTTCTTCTTCATGAGTTCTTATTTGATTGAGTATTGGATTATTTCCTAAAGGTGGTAATTCTCTTTTATTTTTTACCTACTGCTACAAGCTAAGACCTTTTAAGTGAACTTTCATCTTAACAACTTATACTAGATAATTTTCACCATTAAAACTTAGGGGTGAGATAATTGTTGAATTGTTGGCAACTATGGAAACTTTATTTTTATATTTTCTCACTCAATCTCACATTTTCTCAAAGATCTGAAACTCTGATACCATGATGAAAGTTTAGAACAGTAAACAAATATAGAAAAATAGTAAAGAAATATAATAGGAAAGAAATAGACTAAATTTGCTTGTTTTGTTGGCATCCATCAATATGAAAAATAACTAGCCTATAAATAAGTTTTACACTGCAACAAATCATCTAAAAAAGTGCAGAAAAATAATAGATATAATTTAGACTAACAAATTGAACATAGATGAGCAGATTTTGAAATTTATTCAACAACTAAAAAATTCCAACTAACTTTGAATTATTTTTTCCAACATTCTCTCTTAATTTAAAGTTGTAGAAAATTCAAACTCCATGGAGCACATTTTTACACATCTCTTCACTATATGACACACTTTTCATCATCTTTCTATTGTTGAGCACTTCTCCCAGCTAATTCAAAAAAAGGTTTTCCAATATCTTTTATTAAATGTCCAATTTCTATAATTAAAGCATTAATAATATGTATTAAGGGTTACCCCTCTAAATTATAGCAATAGGTAATGATTTATAAAGGATAAATTAAAATGATCAATATTACTTTGAAGAGAAATGCGAGGAAAAACCATTTGATTATCAATTCTGAAAACAAATCATCAACAAAAAGTTGCAGACATTCAGATATAAGAACATTGACAATCATTTCCTACTGGGTTGAATAAGGAAACTTGACTGGTTCAGGTTGCATAGCTTGTTGCAGTAGCTTGGATTGTTCATATTTATGAGCTTGAAAGAAACCAGTAGCAGTGGAAGCTGATGGAGGACGACCCACGTACTTAATATCCTCCCACTGTCCTCGATTCAGAGCTTTCATGGCTGTCCAAAGACGTGGTGCTATGTAAGTGTAAGCTCCCATGTTCATTGGCTCTTCCTGACACCAAACCACCTCAGCATCTGATAAGATAACAGACAGAAAAATTCATGGACGCAGACTCAGTCACCAACACCACCAACCTGAAGCCTGAAAATTGAAAGATTGGAGATAAAAACTTGATTTCTGATGTTGGAAACTTACTTGGATATCGCTGGAGCTCTCGTTGAATGAGGTCATATGGGAAGGGACAAAGCTGCTCTACCCGACAAATTGCAATGTCATTTCCTTGGACACTGTTTCTCTCTTCATCTAGTTCGTAATAAACCTGTTACAGTACCAAAATAGTTGGTATAAGCCACAAGCTGCCTCAACCTGAAGTCTAATTCTTGAAAAGTTAAAATCACAAAAAATTGATTTTTTAAATAAAAATTAACAGGAAATTTTTAACGGTTTAAATAATTTTAAATATTTTTCTAAACTTTAAAACTTTCAAAATTTTTGTTATAATTTTCAGTTTTAAAAAATTTTCTTAACTTTTCTTCCAAAATAACCATGAAACATGAAAGATATATATTGACCAATTAAGTATTACTAACAAAACGACTTAAACAAAATTTTAAACTCAATTCAAATTAATTAAACTCAATTTAAATTAATACTTTTATAATTATAAAAATATTAATTTTAATCGATTTTAATCGATTTTAATTAATTCTAAATTAAGTTAGCATGTCACAATAAATAATTAATTACATTTTATCGACACTTTTCTAGAAAAAGAAAATTATAAAAGATCATTGAAAATTTTTAAAGTTTAGATTTTTTAAAATTACTTAATTATTTTCTTCTTTTTATAAGGTATATAGCTGTGAACAAATATTCCTCAGAAAAACAGACCTTTCCGGAGCAGAGAATCAATCTTCGGATACCTTCCTCGCGATCAGAGTGATCATTCTTGTCCTTAATTAGTCTTTTAAATCTTGTACCTTGTCTGTCAGAGGCTTTGTCACCTTGAACATCATCAAATTCAGACAAATTCGACTTGCAGTACTTATGGCGAAGCAGGCTCTTCGGTGACATTACTATCAGCGGCTTACGGAACTCTCTGTGTATCTGGAACATGAAGATACTTGTCAGGGCTCCTGAAATGCATTAAAAAAAAAAAGAAAAAACAAAACCTGTGGTGTCTCACCTGACGCCTCAGGACATGAAAATAATTGGCAGGAGTAGTAACATTCACAACCTGCCAATTGCGTTCCTGGATTTGCTTCCGCAGTGTCTCCCCCATTTCAGGTATAATGTAAGGGTTATTGTCACTCATCTGCAGTTTATTTTTTAATCCATTAGCAGCTGTAAAAGGCTAACACTTAACCTGTAAGAATCAGTTGGTTGACTACTTGAAGGAGGTTTTTGTGGTCCAATTAACTGAAAAAATGTGCAACGAAGAGAGGAATCGAAGTTTTAAATTACGGATTACATGTTACACTGCATTTACAGGGTATTATAATGCTTACAGACACTACAGTCGAAATTACGGAAAATTGTGTTACCGGTTTTAAGGAATTTTTACTGATTACCACGTCAAAATTTGAGTTCTGCAAACAAAAACCTGTCTACCAGCGGCTAGCCTATTTCCTGGCAAGTCTTTTTAATGTTCCAAACAAGGTTCAATATAGGTCAGGAGTACCTGAAGGAAACGTTCCAATCTTGCACTGGAGTGTTCAGGGCCCTGACCATCGTAACCATGAGGAAGTAAAACGACAAGGCCAGTTTGACGCAGCCACTTTGACTCACCAGCACTTAAAAATTGATCAATGATTACTTCAGCGCCGTTAGAGAAATTGCCGAATTGAGCTTCCCAGATAACCAAAGAGTTTGGATTTGCCATGGAGTAACCCAGTTCAAATCCGAGAACACCAAACTCTGAAAGTGAACTGCAAAAAATAGGAAACTTTAAAGCTAACAGGGCGTACATAAGTGTATCGAATCAATTAAATGAATAGATTCGGTTGCAACTTCAAAAATGAAACAGATTTCCAGAAGTTCACAGACAAACTTCAAGAATCAAGACTGATATATGATCAGGATGTCTACAAGAAAAGAGATCATAAAAAACTCCAGATGCTACGTTCTTTTGTTATGTTCATGAACTTAATCGTTCTATGAAGAGAACTTCTGCAGGATATTGCTTTGTCAAATCTGGAATTTGCAGGATTTTTACTTTTTTAGGCATCCTTCTTGTTAGTGCAAATTCATCCCAAGACCATGGAACCTAAAATGCATATAAGATCAAGAAAACATCCCAAGAAGTTTTATATAAGTTTCCTCAGAGAGACATTACCTGTTGCTGACAGTAAACATTTCCTCATTTTGGTCTGACATGACATGATCCAAAGGCAATAATTGTTTCCTGTCTCCTGATCATGAAGTATGGCATGTCGATGACTGAATGTCCCTCTTTCAACATCCTGCCCACTGAGTCGGACATGGTTACCTTCCACTAGCAGAGTTGCAAAAGCACGAGCTTCAGCAACTGCCCAATCAATGCCTTCTCCTGTCTCAATCATCCGAACTCGCTCATTGTATAACTTTTTCAGTTGTTTGTGAGGCTTCAAATCATCTGGAAGAACTGTGATTGCTTTACCAACTCTCTTCAAAATTTCCAAATTTACACTGCATTTAGGAAGGACTTTTTGGTTCACTGATCAAAAGATTATGGACACAAAGACATGTTTACGAGTGACGAAGAAGCATACCCTGTATTTCGGATGCGAGAAAGTTGTTCGGGAGACTTGAAGCCAGACCAATGAGAAGCAAGCCAGTCTTTCTTTTGGGGGATGTAATCCTTACTCTTCACAAACTCTTCATTCAGAATAGAACTGACCTTTTTGTGTATTCTATCTATGGTTTCTTGTGAGACCTCCCCAGATTCTAAGAGTGCTTTTTCATATATTTCAAGAGAAGAGGGATGGTTTTGAATGACCTATGACCACAAAGTCCAATTCTTAAGATAAAAGGATTGCATAGACTATGCCTTTTGATTTAGCAAACAAGGTAATAATTGAAAAGAAGAAGAGATTTGGTGGGCTAACCTTGTACATCAATGGCTGTGTGAAGAATGGTTCATCAACCTCGTTGTGACCGAATCGACGATAGCATACAATATCAACCACAACATCTGAGTGAAATGTCTGACGCCACTCTGTTGCAATCTCACAGACATGAGATACTGCCTCCATATCATCTCCGTTCACATGAAAAATTGGAGCATTCAAGCCTTTGGCAGCATCGGTACAATACCGGGATGATCTGCCTGACTTCGGATCAGTAGTGAAGGCTACCTGGTTATTGACTACAATGTGTATGGTGCCACCACTTGTGTAGTTGGGAAGTGCACTAAGATGTAGAGTTTCATAGACTACACCTTGTCCTTCAAAGCTGCCATCTCCATGGATCAAAACAGCCATACTCTTAGTCCTATCCACATCATTTGTGTAGTATTGCTTTGCCCTGGTTTTGCCTACCACGACCGGGTTTACGGCTTCCAAGTGGCTAGGATTGGCAACCAAGGACAAGTGAATTCTATTTCCACGTCTTGTAGGTCGATCGTAGGAAGTTCCAAGATGATATTTAACATCACCTGTTCCAGCGTATAGCCCAACTTCATCGACAGTCTTGGCATTCTTGTCAAACTCGCTGAATATTTGGGCAAGTGGTTTGCGGAAAACATTGCCTAGAACATTCAATCTTCCTCTATGAGGCATTCCAACAACGATATTCTCAACTCCAAGATCTGCTGCTGTATCAAACATCTCCTTCATTCCTGGAATTAGAGTCTCCCCACCTTCAAGTCCGAATCTTTTTGCCGTTCTCATTTTGGTTGCCAAAAAGTTCTCAAATTGAGTACTCCATATTAGCCTGTCAAGAAGAACTTCACGCCTCTTTGTACTGTATGTCTTGGGGTTTGCAGCTTCAATCTTGTCTCTTAACCAGTTGCATTTCTCACGATTCTCAATATGCATATATTCATACCCAATACTCCTACAGTAAGCCTGATCAAGTCTCGCCAATATGGACCGGAGGGTCATTGTAGGACGATTATCAGACAAGAAACCTGACAGTTGCCAGACTCCTAGGAAAAACTCCCTGTCAAGATCAGCTTCTGTAAAACCATGATAAGCAGGGTCTAAATCATGTGAAATTTCCCTTTTTTTCCAAATTCAATGGGTCTAACTCCGCCTTAGTGTGCCCGTTTACCTGATAAGCTCTAACTAACAACAACAATCGCATACTCTCTTGTATTGTTTGACCTGAAAGTCCAACAGACGGCAGACCTGACTGGCCAACAAAATTCCTGAAGAAATTATCCCAAGACTCATCAACATTATTTGGATCAGATTCCCATGACCCGTAGATCTCCTCTAAGTACACACTATTGGATGCATCAACAAAGTTGTCAGATAGCCTAGACAGATGAACAGATTTAGGGGTTTGCGCAGTCTCAGCTTTTGATCTAAAGATTGTAGTGTGAAAATTTCTACTCTCAGAGTCGGACACAAGCCTCCTGATGCGATGGTTCTGATGGTGAAATAGACTTCTCCTGATGACAAGCCTCGTCAACCTGGAACCTGCCCTGAACCATGCCATTGTTCTGAATCCAATCGACAGGATCAATCGCAAACATACAGGATCAAATCACGAGTATTATAAACAATTTATCAGTTAAATATTTAGCAATCCCAGATGGAAAGTTACACAGGATTTTATTATGAGATCTGTTATATAATCATGAAAACTTTCAGAAATCATGCACACACATTAATCACACACTATCATACATCGGATAGAGTAAACTGTAGATCAGTATAAGGTGGGGATGAGACTAGTTAATGTGCAAGTTCTTGGAGACAACGTAAAAGAAAGATTATGGGAACTAAGAGTTAAAGGAAGAAGTGAAAAGATGAGATGAGAGGATTGTCATTATCGTGTTTGGTTGTTGAACTTAGAAACTCTTAACTCTTAAGGTTGAATCATCGGACTATCTCTTGGTGGCATGTGTCATAATTCTCTCCATGCCACCTGGAGCTTCCAAATAGAGAAATACTGCAAGATTTAGTCAGGCACTTCGAGGTTTCTGTAAGTTGATTACATTTATTTGTTAACTTCTTTTTTTCTTCTCCAGTTTCTGATCGATCCTTCATAAGGATCACACTCAGCCTCATAATTGCTGTTGTCAATATTTTGAGACAAAAAATTAGTTCGGATCTGGTGCAACTTAATTTAAAACTAATAGATTAAGTTCAATTTAACCATGCGCAAATTCAATTATTTAGACTTGATCAAGATATAGTTTAAGCTTGAGTTTACCGAAGTTTGAGAGAGTTCAAGCTCAGATACTCAAACCAATCAATCCTAGACCTGAAAAATAGCACAAGCAAAATTCCTTCCAATGCATCTTCTAATTAAGGAAAGTTGCATTAACATTAGTCTGGTTTGTTTGGTTCTTTATGGCCATAATACTATAACCATGCCTAATAATTTATAGTTAAAGTTTGATAAAGCAAGTCTATAAAACTGAAAAAAGAAAAAGAAAAGAAAAGAAGTTTCCGCATAATCTTTTCCTTGTACATATGTGGATTTGTTTAATGACAGAGTCTTCTTTCCAGTTTCCCATACTAAGTACAGACATATTTTCCTTACACGACCAAATCATCAGATACGAAAAACTAACATCTCTCAGGAACCAAAGTAAGGCAAAACAACGTTATATGAGGAAAATGAGCTATTCTCCATTAACTATCTGCATCAGGACTGGTGAATGAGATCAGTTACAAACAAAAGATGGGTGTCACTTTGGTACTGTAAGTTACACACGAATGCAAATGCACTAAGGATTTAAATGGAAGAAACTAACAGAAGTACAATTAACTAACTGCTCCATAGTGGAATGTCACCATAATTACTTCTACACCCCACCAAGTTACAGGTCACCTATCTAAACTCCAACCTAGATCCATGGATTCATCCACATTTTACAAACCACAACAAGCTGATTTCATGGCTGCTTGCCTCCCGCTGGCTGTCGGGTCTTGTTGATTGATCTTGATTGTTTGAGGCTAAGTAATACCAGGAAAAACAGAGATATCTCAATGCTCATGAACAGAGTTTAACATGGAGATTGCTCCAGTGAAAGAGAAGACAATCACAGAGAAAAGAAAATCCAGCATCATTTGTTAGTATATACGTACCTCTGCCTTGGTGTCAGTTTCTGCAAGTCTTCGCTTGATGTCCCTTGCAATTGAGAAAAAGACATCCTCAACATTTAAGTTTGTCTTTGCACTCTGCAGAAGACTATATTTTGTTATGATACAGAAAATAGCATTAAGGTTTTACGATAATTAAATTGCAAAAGCATAGAACTACTTACAGTTTCAAAGAACTTGATACTGTACTCGTCAGCAAGAGTTTGACCCTTGCAAGTAGGCACGGTCTAATGAAACACAAAGAGAACCCCTTGCTGAAACCAGTGAACATTACATTCATGCAGACAGACAACCCACAGCCAAACATGTAAACTCCCAAAATTATTCATCGAACAGGAAAAACTACTCATAGTTCTATTGCCTTCAATCATACATTTGGAGTGAAAAGACCACAAAAGATGAAGCTAGTTCTGAAGCGTATAATGTTAGACATAAGTGGTTAGTCTGAAGTTCCATTGCCATTATGAACTGGAATAATGTAAGTGAAAATTCCAAGCAACTCAAAATTCAAGACCTACCCTTTTGCTCTCGTCCATGTCTGCCTTGTTTCCTATTAGGATCCTGTTGACATTGTCAGAAACATGCTGTTCAATGTTGCGAATCCAGTTCCTAATATCTGAAAATATTAAGAAAGTGAGTCCATTGGAACCACAGAAAACTAAATATAAAAGGATCGGTCCACAAGTAACGGAGAGCTCCTGCTTCAGTGGAGATCTTCCACATTAGGAAAATTAGTGACCAACAATTGCCAAAAGCATAATAAAAAATCCAAATCAAAATTCAAGCCTCAAAGCAGAGAAATTACTGTTAAAGATGACTCATCAGTAACGTCATACACCAGCAAAATCCCCATGGCTCCACGGTAATAAGCTGACAGAAAAGGAATAATATATGAGCAACATCAGCATTCTACGGAAAATATTGACTTCAGAATTCGGAAAGTAGGAACTCAGAATCTTTAGACAGAAAATAGAAGTGATACAAATTCATATCCAAAAGCTACCGCCTCCATGGAACTCCCAAAACTCCAAGGTCAGGTAACAAGCTGATGAACCGATGCAACTTGGTTAACAGGATCTACCATGGGATTTCTTTTTCAAACCATCTGATCCTTCCAACAGTTACTCCACTTTGCAGTTTCAAATATACTTATCTGATACTAGATTTTATCTAGTAAGTCAAAAGGCTAGGTGAAGATTCACCGTAGCCTCAAGGCCAGAGGAATACTGGTGATGCACCACCTACTAATGCAAATAAGAAATATGCAATGCATGCTCTACCTACAACCGTAAACAAAACCAAGTTGGAAAACCCAAGCACAGACCTGTTGTGATAGTTCGAAAACGCTCCTGACCCGCTGTATCCCAAATTTGCAATTTGATCCTTTTGCCATCAAGTTCAATGGTTCTTATCTTAAAGTCAATGCTGTTGATAAAAGAAAACAACCTATATCAGAAAGAAAGTTCTAAGAATAAGGTTAAACTTCTTTATTTCAAGATTGCATTTGTGCAACCAAGACCATCAGACTCATGACCCATTCAAGGTTGGCATTCAATGCTTAGCATTTTTCAACTAGTTATGCAACAGATGATATATTTTAAATCTGTTTCGTTAAATCAAATAAGTAGTTATAACATCTGACAATCCTTATCCACTTAATACAAACCCAATAGTTGTAATAAAGCTGGTTGTTAGTACTCAATCCCAGCCCATAGCACATCAGCCCAAACCCATCCAAACCTACATTCGTAGGGGTAAGATGGGGAAAGGCAGCATGGCCACATAGGCAGGCCGTTGGGCAGTCCGTTTGGAGTCTGTTATGGTGAGAGAGAGTTTGTGCAGAAGGGGGATATAGGATTGAACATAGGAAAACAGGGGGATGTCGATTATGAAAATTGTCTAGTATATTGGCCTGAGACAATTCCTCAGGAGGGTCTATAGCTGTAACTCTTACCTTATACGTAAATAACACAATCTCCACAGTTTCCTCTATCAATTGGTGCTTTCATTGAGAGATTGTGGAGAGTGGAGATTGTATGCAAACTAGGATGGAGGCTAGGGTGGCAGCTATAGAAGCGTCTCTTAGGAGACAAGAGTCGTCACTGTCGGCTCAAGAGGCGATGGTTAAATCGCACGATGTTACGTTGAAGAACCTTCGAACACAAATGAGTACCCTTATGGCCAGTATGGAAACGTTGGCTAAGTCACAAAGTCAACTGCAGACTGAGGTGAAGGAGGGGTTCTTATCCTTAAGGGGAAGAGACGCGCAAAAACAGAAGGTGGGTGAAGAGGAGAATCTGTCGGAGTTTACCCATAATGCGTCATCTTCAGTGGGTTACGATAAACCAGCTCACTACTCGTCGGTTACCACTGGTAACGGTAGGCCTCCAAGTGGACAGATGGAAGCTGGGCAACGTCGACCAGGTGACCACCTCCCTTCGATAGCCACAGAACGTGCGTGGGAGGAGTACAGGAACGCCGCACGTAGGGTCGATCTCCCTGCTTTTCACGGAGATGACCCTTTCGCCTGGGTTACTAGAGCAGAGTCGTACTTCATCATTCATGAGATTCCTCATGAACTGCGTATACCCATGGTTCAAATCTGCATGGAGGGGTCGACGCTCTATTGGTTCATGAATTTACGAGAACTGGACCCTTGTATGACTTGGGAAAGATTTAAACGATCACTTTTCAATCGTTATGGAAGTAGGAATGTGGGAGACCTGATCGAACAACTGAAGTCGATAGTCCAGCGGGGCTCAGTCGACAGCTATATCGACGATTTCGAGAAGGTGGCGTCTCAGATAGGACGATTCCCGGAGGAGTGGTACATGAGTTGTTTTATGGGGGGTTTACGTGAAGTGATACGAAACAGGGTCAGGACCCACGACCCACCAACCCGGGTCCGACTCCTATCGATCGCCAGAAAGGTGGAAAGGGAGCTAGTGGGAGAGGGAGTGATTCGGCCGTGGGAAGAAGGGAGGAGACCAGGTGGCTTTCATGCAAACGTGGGGTCCCACACAGGAACCTCAAACACGTTCGCCCAGCTCCACCGACTCATGCAAGGGGAGTTATTAAAAATGATGCGCAGGAGTAACTTAACAAGCAGAGAGGTCCCACCTCTGATGGGCACCGATCAGGACATTCAAGATGGAAGGGGACACGTAATCTGTCCTATGATCAGCTGATGGAGAGGAGGGCCAAAGGTTTATGCTTCAAATGTGGACAAACCTTCGGTCCTCTCCACCGCTGCCCAGATAAAGAACTTCGGTTGATCATTTGGGAGGATGGAGAAGATGAAGTTGAAGATAGTAAACAAGAAAAACCAGTCGATGAGGGGCAGCAAGAAGATTGGGAGCTGGTATGCAACTCAGTAGAATTCGGGGAGCTAGAGAAGGGTCCATCTCCTCCAACAAAGTCTATGGTTTTGATCGGTAAACTTCGGGAAATGCCTGTTGTTATTTTGGTGGATAGCAGGGCGAGTCATAATTTTGTGTCCAGCAGGTTGGTAGAGAATATGGGGCTTTCTGTTACTCCTACAAGGCCATTTGGGGTTCGATTGGGAGACGGTCACCGCTCATTTTCACAGGGTATTTGTAATGAGATAAAGTTAGAACTAAATGGAGAGGACTTCACCATAAATGCTTCTGTCTTTGATACCGGAGGTCCTGATCTAATACTTGGGGTGGCATGGTTGGAAACGTTAGGGGTGGTGAAGGTGGATTGGAGGAAGATGTATATGTCTTTTGATAGAAGAGGAATGGAGTTCACTCTACAAGGGATCAACATGAAGGCCTCCTCCTCCCATGCTTTACAACAGATCTTAAAATACCAGAATTTGGAAGTGGAAGGGCTGTTATGGTCAATGAAGATTGGAGGAGCAGTAACTAAAGAAGGGAGCACTTTGACAGTAGACCAGCTTAAGGAATTACTGTAACATCCCACCCCCTCCTGGAAGGATAAAATAGTAAAATTGGTATATGATGAGACTAATAGGGAATATTTAGTACTATTCATGCATAACAGGATTGATACACAATATCAATTGTGTACATGGAATTACAGTAAATGCATTCATGACATTCCCGGTAATTGGGCCTAAAGTAATTTTATTGGAATTAATGGGATAATTGAGTTTGGAAAATTAATTGGACTGCACCATAAATGGTTTTACATTTTAAGGGATTTTTAGGAATTTTTCTGGAATTTTCCGGAGAAAATTCCCGGACTGGCAAAATCGCCAGTAACTGGCCTAAACATGTTTTGGGGTAGAAAAGGCGATTTTTGTGATTGAAAAATTATTTGGAGTGCACTTGTTACTGCTTTATAATTTTAGGAATTTCATTAATTCTCGAAAAATAATTGGAAATTCTCGGATCGGATAAATCGCCAATTGGCGAACCGATCGTTCTCAGAGCAAAAATCGCTACCCAATCGATATCGTAATATTGGGTATTTTATTTTGGGATTGAAAGTAGGGTCATTGGAGTGAAATGGAGTAAAATTTTGATCTGGATTAATAAATTGATATCTTGACTTTTCTTAAAATAATTGACCAATGGTATGTTGCCATTTAAAAGCAACATTTAATGCTTCCTCTTGAATGTTCTCGGATGTGTAAGTGTTTAAAGGAAAGGAAGAAGGAATTTTGTGCTTTGGTTACTCTCCACCGAAAACACACTTCTCCTTTGCATGTACATTGAAAATTTTCTCATCTTTCTTTACAACTTCAAGATACCATCTCTATAATTCCCTCAAAGTTAGATGATGAGTTTTGTGTATACTTGAGAATGGAAGGAGATTGATCCTTGGTGAAGAAGTTGGAAAGTGGTTGTTGAGGTTTGAAGGAGGTTTTAAGTTGGTAAGTATTTACTTAAGTTTGATCTTTAAATGATGTTGCATATGGAATTAAATGCCATGATAGTATGGGGTAGTTAATATAAGGATTTAAAGCATGTATAAGGTTCATGTAGACATTAAAGTGTTGATTATTATGATTTAAAGTAAGGGCATAAAGCTAAGTGATGACTGAATTGAAAGTAATGATATGGTTTGATTTTGAATTGATTATGGATAATTAATTGAGTATCTGAATTGAGGAATTTAATGCGGTAAATTGTTCAGTATTAACCCTAGTATATGTGTGACTGGAGTAAGATTTAATTTGTATTTATTGTGATGTTTAATGATGTGAAAAAGGTATTGGGAGTGGTTGAACTAAGGTTAACCTTAAATCTGAAAAGTTGGAATTATAAGTGATGTTACTGTTTTATTCATAACTTATTGTGTAGAAATGCAAATGAGGTAAGGTTAGTGGCCACTGAAACTTTGGGATGTTGGCTTCAATTTAGTGTGAAATGGGTGTTGTTGAATTCCAATGATAGAAGGGTGAAATTTTGCATGGAAAGTTACTGTTCCATTGTCTGTGAACAGTAACCGCAACCATGACATCTGAGTTTTGTTGATTTTTATGAATTAATTGAAATGGAATTAGGGAGAATGGTCTTCATGGAAGTTGTAGCATATTTGATTAACTTTCCATTGATACTGATCTTGCTATTTTTAGAATTGTGTATTGGGAGATATGAATTGATTACTAATGGCTGGTTTTGAGCATTTTGGATGAAACCTAGTTTAAGTGTGATTTTGTGAGTTTACTGATTTGAGGCAATTTTAACATTTTATGTGGACTGAATTGGTGTGAGTGAGCTTCTGAAAAGTTGTAGAGGAAGAGATTATCTTGAAATTGATATTTGGTATGTAATTTTTAGAAGTCAGAATTGGGAGATATGATTTTTCAAAAACTGATCCTACATTAGGTTATGAATGGCTGATGATAACAGAAACTTCCATAACAGTTTTGAAATTGTTAGAGATTGAATTGGAGGTTGAGTGCTTCATGAAAAATGAAGTTTATGATGTTATCTTTACAAGGATATAAATTTCTGATTTTATTGACTTATATACTGGAAGTTATGCTTCTTGTAAGATTACTGCACAAAGTGAAGGATTTCAGGGACAGTGACATTGAATGAATTAATTGACTGGTTTAGAAATAGAATTTGATTTTGGATTGTTCATGAAAGTTGTAGAGGACATTGTGAACTTATTGACCATATTTTGTGGTAATTTATTACTAAGGAATCAGTGAATTATGCAATTGTCAATGTACTGCCCAGTGTTGAGGGAAATTGATTAGGCAGAAGGTTTGATGGATTATTTGAGACTCTTAAGGTTGGATTTGAATTTTTGGTCTTCTTGAGAATTGTAGAGCTTTTCATAAGCTTTCCAATGAGGTATAGTGGGTATTTTCTGATTTGTGTGCTAAGAATTAGAGTAGTTGGAAATTGGGATTGAAATTTGGAAAAAAGGGCAAGGCGGCGATGAGGGAAACTCGCGGCTCATGAGGCGACATCTCGCCTCATGGCGAGATTAACGGGCCGGTCGTGAGGCGACGCCTCGCCTCATGACAAACGAGTAAATCAGCCTCATGAGGCGGCATCTCGCCTCATGAGGCAGGCTTCGAATATATATATATATATATATTATTGTTTTGCTTATTATTTGGCATAAATTGATCCGATTGTTCTTTTGTCAATTTCTTTCCCGTCCGACGTCCGATTGACCTGATTCCAGAGGCATCGGATTCGTTGAATATTTAATTTCATATTATGAGAAAACGAGAATTTTTAGACGGGAATTTGACGTAGCCCCTATTGATGAACTTGTAAACACTGCTTTATTTAATTTGGGACCTATAGAGGTCGAATCATGCACCGTCGCCGCCTATGGATTTCTAATTTTTCATAGAATTTTATTATGGGAAAATATTGAATTAGGACAGGGAATTCATGAACATGCATATCTCATCATCATGAGCATAAATTTCATATTTAGTGACTCGTACTTTTTCTGATTCATATAGAGGTCCAATTGGAGCATCGATTGACCGACGTCACAGAGGTTTTTCGGCATTAGCTCGGAAGCAATAGGTGAGTAACCTAGATGGTTTCTCAATTTTTTTATGTGTTTAATATTTCGCGATTATGCCATGTGGAGATAATGGATGGGTATATGTGTGTTTGACTTTGATTGATTTCGGACCATAGGTGTACGAAATATTAGAAATGAGATAACGGTGCTACTTGTGTGTGTTGTTTGTGAATGTTTACATTGAGATCTCGGACCAAAGGTCCGAGGAAATAGGGATTGATATCGAAGTGTTAATTATCTGTCTCGATACATGGGATGTGACTGTAAATGCGATATGGTATGACGCAATAAATTGGAAAACTATATGATTGAAATACCGGACCGAAGGTCCGAGGAAATGGAAATGGCATTGAATGTAAGTGATAGAAATAATCGTAAATGGAAATTGGAACATATGCATTCATGCATAAGGACATGATCGATAAAGGCGTTGTAGGATCGAGCAACCACCGTGTCGGGGCATATCACGCCTAACGTATGTGAGAGCTTTCACCTCAACGCACAGGACCTCAGGTCCAACGTATTCAGAGCCTCAGGCTCAATGTATCAGGGCTTCAAGCCCAATGTTTCAGAGCCACTGGCTCAACGCAATGTGCCCGTTCTTGGGACAGCCAAAGCATACGATCCACATAACATAATGAAAATGGAAAGGGTCTCATGTGCATTGCATATATGGTATGATTAATCGTGGATTGTATGATAGGCGATTCGCCTTACATTTGTGAAATGTGATTATGCGTATTATTTGGTATTACTTTTGTAAATCGTGATCGTATGTGATAATTGGTAAAGTGTTTGAACATGCATGAATTGAGTGAACCATCGATGATGGTTTCTCACCGAGTTCGCAAAACTCACCCAAAATTTGCATCTATTTTTCAGTCTGAAGAATACCCGGTTGACACGGGAGTATATCTACTGTAGACGAGTAAAGGTTAGAGGTTGGGATCAGTTCGTGTCTGCATTAGTGTCTTAGTAAATTGTATTCCGCAATCACTGTATAACAAGGCATTGTATTTTCTTGAGCCATTGTGGTAGTAATATTTTCTTGCATTGGTGATTGTAATTATCTTGAATGACCGTAATAATCAAACGGATTTATTTTGAATACGGATTTTATTTACTTACTGTGTTTGCCGTATGAACGTGGAGTTAATGGCTATAAAGAAAAAAAAAGTGTATACTGAATTTTAAATCGACTGATGTAGTACGCCACTCTCGTGGGACACGGACTCGGATATCACCAACGATATCGGGTTCGGGTCTTACGGGTGTGGGGTGTTACAATTACAGTCTATCTTATCTAAGTTCGGATCAGTTTTTATGGAACCTCAAGGTCTTCCACCTAGAAGGGTTCATGATCATGCCATTAACTTGAAAGAGGGAGCAGTACCGGTGAATATCCGACCTTATCGATATGCACACCATCACAAGGATGAAATAGAAAGGCAGATTCAGAATTTACTCACCACAGGGGTTATCCGGCATAGTATTAGCCCTTTTTCAAGTCCGGTAATCCTTGTAAAGAAGAAAGACGGCTCTTGGCGAATGTGCGTTGACTACCGGGCTTTAAATAAGCTCACCATACCCGACAAGTTCCCAATTCCCGTAGTGGATGAGCTAATGGAGGAACTACATGGGGCAAGATACTTTTCTAAGGTTGATCTACGGTCGGGATTTCATCAAATCAGGGTCCTGGAGGAGGACGTTTTTAAAACGGGGTTCCGAACTCATGAGGGGCACTATGAGTATTTAGTGATGCCTTTCGGCCTCATGAATGCCCCCGCCACTTTTCAATCCACAATGAATTGGATTTTTAAACCTATACTACGGAAGTTTGTGTTAGTATTTTTTGACGATATACTGGTTTATAGTTCTAGTTGGGAGCAACATTTGGAACATTTAGCTTGTGTGCTGGAATTACTACTTGACAACGGATTCTTGGCCAATCAGAAGAAATGTGCCTTCGGCAAAAATTCTGTTGAGTATTTGGGCCACATTATTTCTTATGAAGGGGTAGCAATGGATCCTTCTAAGATTCAAAGTGTCCTAGAGTGGCCTACTCCTAAGAATGTCAAGGGCGTGCGGGGTTTCCTAGGTCTTACCGGGTATTATCGGAAATTCGTCAAAGATTACGGTAAAATTGCTAAGCCTCTTACTGACCTAACCAAGAAAGATGGTTTCAGCTGGAGTAAAGAAACCCAACTTGCCTTTGATGAGCTGAAGAAGAGGATGAATTCCTCTCCTATTCTGGCCTTGCCCGATTTCTCCAAGGAGTTTTTCCTTAGAATGTGATGCTTCGGGTAGAGGGTTGGGTGCTGTTTTGATTCAAGAAGGTCGCCCTCTTACATATTTCAGCAAGGCTTTGGCTGAATCGACGTTTTCCAAATCAGTCTATGAAAAAGAGGTGATGGCAGTGGTGATGGCAATCCAACACTGGAAACATTGTTTGATTGGGAGACATTTCAAGGTTTACACCGATCATAGAAGTTTAAAACACTTATTGGAACAACGGATTCCTTCAATAGACCAACAATGTTGGCAAGCCAAGCTCTTGGGTTTAGACTTTGAAGTAATTTATAAACCTGGCAAACAAAACGGGGCAGCAGATGCACTCTCTAGGGTGGAAGAAGACAGATTGCTACTCTCAGCTATCTCAGCCCCATTTTGGCTAGATATGGACACTGTTCGTCAAGAACTCAAGGCAGATGATCAACTACAATTAATTATTACAGCCCTCCAGCAAAATTCCCAGTTTAAACCTGATTATCATTTCAGGGATGGCCTATTGTTCTACAAAAACAGATTAGTCATTTCAGCCAAATCAGTGCTTATCCCTCAGTTTTTGCAGGAGTTCCATGCTTCACCTTCAGGAGGGCATTCAGGGTTCCTCAAGACTTACTGGTGATGCTGTCGCCTGCAACCAAATATAAAAATTTCACTTCCGTTAAAACAACTTAATGTAGTAGCGGCAAGCGGATATCGTTCCCACGAGGAATTTTACGATTATGAAAATCACGAATTCAAACGACACAAATAATAAAAAGGGGGGTTTTGTTACTTACTGGAAGAAGAATAAAAATCAGAAAGGAAAAATTGCAAATTAAAGTAATAATCAAGACTGAAAAATTGATAGGAAAAATACCTTGATTTCGGTCACCGATGTTACCATGCTATTTTTGGATCCTCGACAAAAATTATAATTATTAACGAACATTCATTGAGAGAATTTTCTATCAATTATGTGACTAGAAACATGTATCCTAGCAACCTTATTAAACAACAATCTAGATACGATCATAGATTAATTGCCTAATAGCATTAAGATCTAATGACAAGTGATAACATGTATGACATGAAATCAATCAAGTGGGTAATTTCTTAGGATTTTCCGACTCTAACGTAGAGGGGTTAATCCTAATTACTACTTGTGATTACCAAAATTGAACGTCAGATTTTGTTAACCTAGCGACTAAATTCATTAACCCCTAGTTGCGCACCTAGGAACTAACGAATCCAATTAAAAGATTAATCTGAAATTACCCAATGATCGTTAATAAATATGAAGAAAATTCGCACATCTCACCTCAATAGCATGGACCACGAATCCTCAACCAAGACAAGAAAATTAGTTACTCATACTTGAATTGAAAACAAAAGAAATAAATAAAGAGACAATCTCCATAACTAGTTTTTAGTAAAAGTAACGTTAATGAAAGAAGGAATACTGCAGAAAATTAAAGACAAGAAGAACCAGAAAATTTAATCAGCTAAAAGCCCCTAAATCCATGCGATGACTACTTGAAAAGTGCCCAGAAATTAACTATGAAAAACTAAAGAAATCAAGTGATATCCGATAGCCTCTCTAAAAAATATGGAAAACTGAAGAAGAAGAATGTGTTGCTGCGTAAAACTCCAGGAGAAGCTTCAAGATTGCCTTCTGCTGTCTCAAAACCTAGCCCTTCACTTGTCCACGTCAGCCTCCTTTTAAAATCTCCTCATGATCTTGTTTTTATTACATCCAATTAAATCATCTTTGAATTTCAGCGAAAACTTCTTAAAAGGGACCCCACAGAATCTTTGGCACTTTTGTTCTACTGGGATACAATCTTCTGGAAATTCTGCAGATTTAGAATTCTTGACCTTAGGCGTGCCCACGCCTAATCTTTGAATTTCGTCCAGATTAGGGATTTTCGAACTTCTTGCCATTTCTTTCCTCTTTTTGATCCTTTTTCATCCTTTTGGTGTTGAAAACCACCTGTGAACATTCAACAATTAATTCTATCAATTTATGAACACAATTTCCACAAATCAACCACAATTAAGTCCAACAAATATGCATTATAATTGACTTAACAAATTCCCCCACACCGAACCTTTGCTCGCCCTCGAGCAACACATCAAACCATTAACCAAAATCAATTTATCCTTCAGAAATTAAGTGCACACAATCCACCAACTTAGGCTAACCAAATTCAATTTGCAACATATATCATAATTGCCTTTCACTAATGCCAACAAACCAAATCAAAATTCAGCACCTTTGTTCAACAGCAAACATGGAATTAAGTGAATTCTTCTCACGGATTTCGCTCTTACACTCAAGTGTTTACGGGCGGGTGTTTCACTCAAATCTCACTCTACCATGTTGCACTACCATAGGCTTGCAATTTCACCAATTCTTATTCATTTGGATCACATGGGCTCATAGATCAAAAGGACTTTCTTAATGGTTGTAATGGGGTTTGGCTCATGGGTGAGGTAAAATATGGTAAAGAGGTTTTGTCACAAGTTTTCATAAAGCATTAAGTAGAAAGGGACACAATTAAAATTCTGAGATAAGCATGAAAGAGAACTACATCTACTCATTCTAACTGAAGCTACCATACTTTATTCTTTCTACTCTTTCTTTTTTTTTTTTTTTTTTGATTTTTCTCTTTTTGCTTTCCTTTTCCTTCTTTTTCTTTTTCTGTTTTTTTTTTAATAATGCTAAGAACACGGGAAAATAATAACAATCAGAGAAAGTGATAAAAATATGAGTAGATGTACCTATAAAAGTACCTCAGACCACACTATATAACAAAAGTCCTAATTTAGTTATTGCTTCATTCAACTTGTGATAAGGTAAGCTAATGGGGTTGTTGGGTTTCTAATGTGAGGTGATAACTCAAAGAATTAAGGTTAAGGCTCAAAATTGTTTCCAAAGGAAGAGTAGTGGGTGAGTCAATTTTTAAGCCAAATGATTTTAAACAAAGATGGCATTAATCACTTCTAAGTCCCTCGTGATCAAACAATACGCAAACCGGTTCCATGCAAGTTCTAGAGGCAACACAACTAGAGGAGCACCACTCAATTCAAGGAAATATTATGACATAAAAGTGATGTCATTTAGGCTCAATTTCCTCACTAGTCGAATTCAAATTAAGAATCCACTTAAGTTTCAGAGTTTACTCCATCACTCCAATTGCAAAATTTTGACCAAGTCTATAAGATTAGTTAGAGCAATTAATCAATGTGTCGCATCTTAAACCTACTTAGCCCAAATCAACTTCATGTGTATTCCCAATCTCATCCAAATTACTATGATCAAGTTACATGGGTTGATATGCAACTCCAATCAAAATGCAAACTCCAAGCAAAATGCAACCACAACAGCCAAAATATTCCAACAATGTGCACTTAAAAACCACAATTATCCACATAAAAATGTAAAGAACTCCCCCACACCTAAACTCAACATTGTCCTCAATGGTAGAGAAGCAGAAAAAATAAAGGAGAAGAGGTAAGGAAGCTTCTCTATTATGCAGTAGCAAGATCAGGGTGTCGGCGGGTGTGGTGGCTGAAAGCCTTGATGCTGCCAATAGGCCATTAGGTTGGTTTCCATCCGGTGCATGGTCCGTTCAAGTCTGCTAAGGCGAGTGTCCTGGTCATCATTGCGTTGGGATGAGGAAGCAGGGTTGTCTGGTGGCTGATTGGGTGTCGCAGCTGGTGGGTGTCTGCGTCGTCCTGTGAAAGTCCTTGTGGAGGGAAAAGTAGTCGGCCCGGGAATGGTAAATGCTAGGCGGCCTTGGCTCAGGTCCACAATCCCCATCCTGCATAAACAGTCGACATCCAATGGCTCTATATCACAAGCCACAGTCATGTTAGTATTATTAAGATCCAAAACGCCCAAATTAACAGCCATCTGTGTAATATAAGAACCAAGGATTAACGGTTTCGATTGCTTGTTCAAAACAGAATGGAATTGATGCATAAACCAGAAACCTAAATTGATGGGAATGTGCCTATCCATACACCACAAAAAATAAAATTCCACTTTTGACAAAGTTCCCGCAGCATCCTTTCGACCAGAAAAATTAAATGCTAGCAGCCTATGAATAAGCTTGTGAACAGGATTAATAAGAAAAGAACTTTTGGACAAGCTAGCATTATAAGGACGGGAATCAACAGACCATTGTCGCCATAAATCCGAAGCGTTAAAAGCAGAATGAAAGTCACATTGAGAGTTACGAAATAAGTCAGATTCAATATCAGCAGTAGACATAAATCCCAATGCAACATTAAATTCAAAGAATCGAACAGCAAATTCTTTTCCCATTAACCAAAACTCAACAAATATCCTCGGTATGCACATTAAAAGATTCATCACAATTACACTTTGAAATGTAGTGTAAAACTCCACAGTTAATTCGTGGAAAGCGGGACGATTAATCTGAGCAAAATTACTCCACGCAATAGGACCCATTAATTGCACAAAAGAATCGTATACACCTAAAGCTTCAAGTGTATTAGACTGAATGGACTTACAGGGATATATCTTACGCTGTTGGAGAAGCTCATATTTTTCTGTATCTTCAGATAAAACAAAGGAGGTGCACCCAGTAGTTTGGGATCGTGTGCGGGACTCCACTCCTCTGCCTTGTTGGGACCGAAGACGCATTCTTGGAGTTGGGTACCTGGCTGTCGGTGTTGAAGTTGAAGCTGTGGTTCTTGGTGGAGCTTGTGGTGGGTAAACAATCTGAATGGGGACGGGTTGCGTCTCGTCTTGGCTCTGCTTTCTGGGCATTGTCACAATCGGTGAAGAAAAACCTGCAAATACAAGACACAAGAGTCACGAAAGTACCAAAAACGTGAACAGAAGGTGGAATGGGAAAATTAAAATTCTACGTATGGTTTACTACTGCAATACGAAACTTGGGGGTGGAGCGTGGATGTGGTAGAGATGAAGGAACTGAAAGATAGGAGTGAATTAGTGGTAAAAATCGAGGCTTATGGCAGTGGGCATTGTGGAATGGCTGGAGAAATAGCAAGAATGAAGGGTTGTGGTGAAAAAGAAATCTGGAAAATTTGGGATTGAGGTAATGTCGTGAATGGGCTGGAGATTGTTGGGGAAAATGTGAAGGGAAGACAGCAATGCGATGTGGAGAAGATGGGGTGGAGTCGGCTGTGAACTTGAGGGGTTGGGTGGAAATCAAGGAAGATGAAGAAAATCTGGAAAAGAGGAGGAACAAGGCTGCCGTGGCTGAAGGAACAAGATGACAGAGGAGAGGGTGAAGTGATTTGGGGGGAAAAACAAAGGGGAGGCGGTAACAAAATTAATTTTCGTTTTTTTTTTTTTTTAAGAAATTTAAAGTAAATGAAAAGCGATAAGAAAATTAAAACAAAATAAAATTGTGACGAAAATAATAATAAAAACAAATTAAAATTCTAACTAAATAATGAAAATAAAACTATTAAAGAAGGAATAATGACAAACCCGAACACTTTACTTAACATGCTTCTTTATAGTCGTAAGCTAGACTCATGTTGGAACTTACCGATTCAGAGATAAGTTGGTGGAACCAACCCGATTTCGTCGACCTATTCGATCGGTGAATGTTCATAATAAGGCTTAAGACGGTGTCCGTTTACCTTGAAAACTTTAGAAGTGTCAACGCTTTGAATTTCCACCGCACCATGAGAAAACACGTTAGTAACAATAAACGGGCCAAGCCAATGAGATCGTAATTTTCCAGGAAATAACTTAAGCTTTGAATGATAAAGAAGAACTTTTTGTCCAATGGAAAAATGTTTCCTAGAAATCATCTTATCATGAAAAGCTTTAGTTTTATCCTTGTAAATTTTTGAATTTTCATATGCCTCATTACGAATCTCCTCCAATTCTTGCAATTGTAATTTCCGACTAGTGCTTACCTCTAATTGGTCCATATTCAACTGCTTGACGGCCCAATAAGCTCTATGTTCAATTTCCACAGGTAAATGACAGGGCTTACCGAAAACTAACCTGTAAGGCGACATACCTATAGGAGTTTTGTATGCAGTCCGATAAGCCCATAAAGCGTCATCCAGTCGAAGACTCCAATCTTTGCGGTTTGGGTTAACCACTTTTTCTAGGATGGACTTGATTTCCCTGTTAGATACTTCAGCCTGCCCACTGGTTTGCGGATGATAGGCGGTAGAGATTCGATGCGTAATACCACATCGTTTCATTAGCGCTTCAAAAATCTTGTTATAAAAATGCGTTCCTCGGTCGCTAATGATGGCTCGAGGCATTCCAAACCTGACAAAAATATTTGATTTAACAAAATCAATGACCGTTTTAGCATCATCAGATATAGTAGCCTTAGCTTCAACCCACTTAGAAACATAGTCCACTGCCAAGAGAATGTAATTCTTACCGAAAGAAGAAGGAAACGGACCCATAAAATCTATTCCCCAAACATCAAAAATTTCACATACCAGAATGTTCGTCAATGGCATCTGATTCTTGGATCCCAAGTTACCTGTTCTCTGACAACGATCGCAAGACTTGCAAAACATGTAAGAGTCATAAAATAACTTAGGCCAAAACAATCCACATTCTAAAATTTTTCGCGCAGTTCGTTTGGGCCCGAAATGTCCCCCACACACAGATGAATGACAAAATTGTAAAATAGATGAAATTTCATCATCTGTGACGCATCGCCTAACAATCTGATCAGCACAGAATTTCCACAGATAAGGCTCATCCCAGACATAATATTTAGCCTCGCGCTTAATTTTATCTTTTTCAGCTCTAGACAAATCATTAGGTAACGACTTGGTAACTAAAAAATTTACTATGTTTGCATACCAAGGGGTTACCTGTTGAATTGCGAAAAGGCTCTCATCTGGAAATTTGTCGTGAAGAACATCAGATGTAGTAGTAGATGTGATTCGGCTTAAGTGGTCGGCCACCAAATTCTCAGCTCCTTTCTTGTCGCGAATTTCCACATCAAATTCTTGAATCAATAAGATCCAGCGAATCAATCTGGGCTTGGCTTCTTTCTTGTTCACTAAGTACCTTAGCGCGGCATGATCGGAATAAATAATCACCTTGGTCCCCAGCAAATAAGACCGAAACTTCTCCAAGCCAAAGACGACTGCTAGAAACTCCTTCTCCGTTGTGGAATAATTTTTCTGCGCATCATTAAGTGTCATAGAAGCATAATAAATGACATGAGGTACCTTATCCATTTTTTGTCCCAACACAACGCCTACTACATAATCTGACGCGTCGCACATCAATTCGAAAGGAATGTCCCAACGTGGTGGCTGAATAATCGGTGCGGTCTACTACATTAATAATTGTTTTAGCTAGGTGAAAATTTTATATTTGGTTGCGACGATCACCAAATTTTAGGCGCCCGTTCTTAGGGAATCTTAGCGGTTTATATGCACGTTCGGTGAGACGCCGCCAATCTCCTCTTTAACTCATTGTTTTTCCGTTTTCCCTTAAAGATGATGCACAGAAGAGACTCTTCTTTGAGAAGTGATCGAGGCCAATATTCGAAGGAGATTTGTGGAGGTCACAACATACAGGAGAAACACTTCGGGAAAGATTTAAAAATTACGCGTTAGTTGTCCTCATCATCAAATAAGAAACAATTATTAAATTGGAATAATTTTTAGCTCAAGAAAAGAAGAAGCTAAGGTATGTGGAATTTGCTCAATGGTTGGACATCCCTCTTGATTCATGCAATCTTTGACAAATTGAATCTTTGTGGGAGGATTCAATGGACAGGAAGTATGACCCATTCTCCAACACTTATAATCCGGATAAGCGCGATCATCCGAACTTCGATATAGAATCCTCGATGACAACAAGCATCCACGAATTTCCAGCCATATAGACCACCATTAGATGCAACGTCAAAATCCAAATATAAGTCGCATAAATCCTGGGCGAGTGCAAGGCAATCACGTTGCGAAGCGTAAAAAAGTGCTGAATCAATTAAAGGCTTCAAAACGAAATAGAGGAAGAAATCACGACTTACGGAAGAGAAACAAAAGTTGTGATCAACAAGGTGCTCCCACCTCCTTTTCCGAGTCGATTAGCAAAGCGAAGAAGGAAGAACAAGAAAAGGAAATTTTGACACTTTCAGAAAGGTTCGGTAAATATTCCTCTTCTTGATGCAATAAACAAATTCCGCGTTATGCTAAATTTCTTAAGGAGCTTTATGCGTCGAGAGGAAATTAAAATTCAATAGAGAAGTTCAGTTAAGCGAAACGTTTCATTTATCTTGCAAAAGAAAAACTGCCACCGAATGCCAAGATCATACTATCCCATATCAAATTAGTAATGTCTGCGAATTGAAAGAGCTATGTTAGATTTAGGTCGTCCATTAATGTCATGCCATATGATGTTTATAAATCTTTGAATGTTGGACCTCTTAAAAAACTAATGTGGTAATTCAATTAGCGGATCGATCAAATGCTTACCCGAAAGGTGTGTTAGAGGATATATTGGTTCTGTGAATAATGATTTTTATATTTTCGAGATGTAAGGCACGGATGATTCATCATCTTCTACTCCGTTTATTAGGGCGTTTTGAAAACGACTGATGTTCATGATGGGTCGATTAACTATGGAATTTGATGGTGACTTAATTAAATTTAATATCTATAATACCATGAAAATTCCGGATGATGAGCAATCTGAGTTGACACTGGATGCGAGAACATTGTTGATCAAAGTCATTAGTAAATGCGTCGAACCAATTCACGTCATCGGACATTTGGAAGTAAGGAAGGTCTGTTACTTGAAGGAAATCATGTTGATTTGATGGTACTGAAACTCCTTCTCCGTTGTGGAATAATTTTTCACAGCATCATTAAGTGTCATAAGCATAATAAATGACATGAGGTACCTTATCCATTTTTTGTCCCAACACAACGCTTACTACATAATCTGACGCCGCACATCAATTCGAAGGAATGTCCCAACGTGGTGGCTGAATAATCGCGGTAGTGAGACGCCTTTAACTCATTGAACGCACTTCGCATTGTTCGTTCAAATTGAATTTCACATCTTTTTAGAGCAATGGCACATGGGCTTTACAAGAACTCGAGAAGTCCTCGATAAATCGCCGATAAAATCCTCGCATGACCAAGAAAAGAATCTAACTTCCGCATATTCGCGGGTAAGATAAAGATTGAATAACATCTATCTTGGCCTTATCGACTTCAATTCCTTCGACTAAACAAGATGACCCAAAATAATGCCTTCATTAACCATAAAGTGACACTTCTCATAATTTAAAACCAAATTAGTTTCAATGCAACGTTTAAGCACTTTTTCAAGGTTAATGATGCATGCTTCAAAAGACTCTCCATAAACCGTGAAATCGTCCATAAAAATTTCCATGCAATTTTCCACTAAATTGGAGAAAATACTTACCATACACCGTTGGAATGTCGCTGGTGCGTTGCACAATCCAAATGGCATTCGTCGGTAGGCGAAGGTACCGAATGGACATGTGAAGGTCGTCTTTTCCTGATCCTGTGGTGCCACCAAAATCTGATGATATCCTGAATACCCATCTAAACAACAATAGTGAGATTTTCCGGCTAATCTTTCAAGCATCTGATCAATAAAAGGAAGCGGAAAGTGATCTTTCTAGTAATCAATTAAGCCTCCTATAATCTATGCATACCGCCAACCATTTTGAACACGGGTCTAAATTAACTCACCATTGCTGCTTTCCATGACCGTAATACCGCTTTCTTTTGGTACGACTTGTACCGGACTTACCCACTTACTATCCGAATCGATAAATGATGCCTCGATCAAGAAGTTTCGTAATCTCTCTTTACCACGCCCATCATGGGCGGATTAAATCGACGCTGTGGTTGCCTTTACCTCTTTCGCCTCGCCCTCCATCAAAATTCGCATGCATATAAGGACCGATTCCTTTCAAATCGGCAATTGTCCATCCAACGCTTTTTATGCGCCTTCAAAACATCGATAAGTTGATTTTCCCGACATCGTAAAGTTGATTAGAAATAATCAAAGGTAATGTATCTTTTCACCTAAAAGACATATTTAAGGTGATTGGGCAAGCTTTTCAATTCCAAGGTTGGTGGTTCGAGCAATGATGGCGCAATTTGTCCTCCTCTCAAGCTTCTATGGACGTGAGTTGATGGAGAAATGGGTTGGCTATCTCCACTGCACATGTAAACTCTTCCTCTCGATTATTAAACAACACCAAATCAGCACCTTCCTCACATCAGAAGCGGCCTTTGGTTTCTCCGAATAACGGAATTCTTCCTCGGCTGGACAGGTCAATTTCGCTTTCCTTTAAGTCACCGGTCTAGCTTCTCTTCCCTTTGACGATTCATCGGATATCCTTGATCAATTGACGCAATTTCCACTAAATCCTCTTCATCCGTGATGTCTAAACTCCAATGTTCCCGCATCCATGTGTCAACAAAATCTACATAGACAACAGATTGCTCATCATCCGAATTTTCATGGTATTATAGATATTAAATTTAATTAAGTCACCATCAAATTCCATAGTTAACTAATCATCGTGAACATCGATTTTAGTTCGGTCGCTTAAAACGCCTTCCGAATAAAATCGAGTAGAAGATGATGAATCATCTGTGCCCATCCGCAAAATATAAAAATCAGCCGGAAAAGCATGTTTCCCATTCAACCAATATATCCTCTAACACACCTTTCGTAAGATTTGATCGATCCGCTAATTGAATTACCACATTAGTTTCTTTAAGAGGTCCAACATTCAAAGATTTATAAACATCATATGGCATGACATTAATGGACGACCTAAATCTAATATAGCTCTTTCAATTCAGAATTACCAATTTGACACGGATAGTAAACATACCGATCTTGGCATTTCGGTGGAAGCTTTTTCTTTGCAAGATGGCTGAAACATTTTCACTTAACTCAACTTTCTCATTGATTTTAATTTCTCGACGCATAAAGCTCCTTAAGAAATTTAGCATAACGCTGAATTTGTTTAATTGCATCAAGAAGAGGAATATTTACCGAACCTTCTGAAAGTGTCAAAATTTCCTTTTCTTGTTCTTCCTTCTTCGCCTTTGCTAATCGACTCGAAAAGGAGGTGGAGCACCTTGTTGATCACGACTTTTGCTTCTCTCCGTAAGTGCGTGATTTCTTCCTCTATTTCTCGCTTTGAAGCCTTCGAATTGATTCCGTAGTTCTTTACCGCTTCGCAACGTGATTGCCTTTTGCACTGCTCTAGGATTTACCTCTGGTCTGAAAATTACCGAGTTTCGCGATTCTAATCGGTTTACCGCTGCTGCAATTTGACCCAATTGATTGTCAAAATTTCTTTGTTGATTTTCCAAGTTCCGAATGCTCGCTTCCGTAGATCGCTGAAATGCCAAAGTATTCGTGGTTAAAGTTTGTAATGCCTCTTCTAAAGAAGACTTACCTCCAGAAGTTGACGACATATTTGGATTTTGGCGCTGCACAAATGGTGGTCTATATGGCTGAAAATTCGTGGATGCTTGTTGTCCTTGAGGATTCCCATATCGGAAGTTCGGATGATCGCGCCATCCCGGATTATAAGTGTTGGAGAATGGGTCATACTTCCTTTGATTTGGTCCATTGAATCCACCCACGATTCAATTGCTCAAGATATCTTCCCGCAAAATTGACATGAATCAAGAGGATGTCCAACTATCGAGCAAATTCCACATACCTTAGCTTTTTCTTTTCAAACCGCTTAACTCGTCGCACAAAGAAGTGAGGTCATCCAATCTCTTCTCTACCGACGCCGCAATAACTTCATTCACGCCTTTGACCCACGACTTGCATTTGATTCAACTGCTGCGATTGGAGGCCATGTTTGCTATCAATTCTCTCATGGTCACGGCGTTTTGTCAACTAAGGCACCACCGCTATGCGGCGTCAATCATGCCCCGTCAAAAGTAAAAGTCCTTCATAAAAATACTGAATTAACAATTGTTCGCTTATTTGATGATGCGGATAACTCACAGATAATTTTTAAATCTCTCAATATTCGAAGTGTTTCTCCAGATGTCGATTTAATTCCACAAATCTCCTTCCTAATATTGGCGACTCGATGTCGGAAAATACTTCAAGAAGAGTCTCTTCATCTCGCCCACGCCCGCACGCTTTTCCAAATTAATAATAAAGCCAATCTCAAGATCATCTTTAAGGGAAAACGGAAAAGCTCTCAACTTGATCTGTTCTTCCGTCACATTGGTCGGTTTCATACCCACGCAGACTACATCAAACTCCTTTAAATGCTTGTATGGATCTTCTCCCAGAAACCCTCAAAATAGCAATAAATGAATCACCCGATTTTAATTCAAAAGTATTATTATCACCTAAATTCGGAAAATTGATGCAGGGGTTGTTACACAACGCATAAGCTTAATTCATCGAAGAGTGAGATTGGCGCCTATCCTGCCCATCTTTTATGCTCTTCAGGTTGTTTGGTTTGTTTCGCAGCTTTTCATTGCCTTCTCGATCTCAGATTGTATCAGAATTATCTGATTGGTTTGAACGCAGAACGCATATAAACCGTCAAAATTCCCCGATAACGGCGCCAAAATTTGGTGATGTCAGCCGCTGCAAACCAAATATAAAAATTTCACTTCGTTAAAACAACTTAATGTAGAAATGCAATTGGATATCGCTCCCACGAGGAATTTTACGATTATGAAAATCACGAATTCAAACGACACAAATAATAAAAGGGGGTTTTGTTACTTATCGAAGAAGAATAAAATCGTAAAGGAAAAATTGCAAATTAAAGTAATAATCAAGACTGAAAATTGATAGAAAATACCTTGATTTCGTCACCGATGTTACCATGCTATTTTTGGATCCTCGACAAAATTATAATTATTAACTAACATTCATTGAGAGAATTTTCTATCAATTATGTGACTAGAAACATGTATCCTAGCAACCTTATTAAACAACAATCTAGATACGATCATAGATTAATTGCCTAATAGCATTAAGATCTAATGACAAGTGATAACATGTATGACATGAAATCAATCGTTGGGTAATTTCTTAGATTTTCCGACTCTAACGTAGAGGGTTAATCCTAATTACTACTTGTGATTACCAAAATTGAACGCCGATTTTGTTAACCTAATGACTAAATTCATTAACCCCTAGTTGCAAGCACTCTAGAACTAATGAATCCAATTAAAAAGATTAATCTGAAATTACCCAGTGATCGTTAATAAATATGAAGAAAATTCCGCACATCTCACCTCAATAGCATGGACCACGGATCCCTCAACCAAGACAAGAAAATTAGTTACTCATACTTGAATTGAAAACAAAAGAAATAAATAAAGAGACAATCTCCATAACTAGTTTTTAGTAAAAGTAACGTTAATGAAAGAAGGAATACTGCAGAAAATTAAAGACAAGAAGAACCAGAAAATTTAATCAGCTAAAAGCCCCTAAATCCATGCGATGACTACTTGAAAAGTGCCCAGAAATTAACTATGAAAAACTAAAGAAATCAAGTGATATCCGATAGCCTCTCTAAAAAAATATGGAAAAACTGAAGAAGAAGAATGTGCTGCTGCGTAAAACTCCAGGAGAAGCTTCAAGATTGCCTTCTGCTGTCTCAAAACCTAGCCCCTTCACTTGTCCACGTCAGCCTCCTTTTTAAAATCTCCTCATGATCTTGTTTTTTATTACATCCAATTAAATCATCTTTGAATTTCAGCGGAAAACTTCTTAAAAAGGGACCCCACAGAATCTTTGGCACTTTTGTTTTACTGGGATACAATCTTCTGGAAATTCTGCAGATTTAGAATTCTTGACCTTAGGCGTGCCCACGCCTAATCTTTGAATTTCGTCCAGATTAGGGATTTTCGAACTTCTTGCCATTTCTTTCCTCTTTTTGATCCTTTTTCATCCTTTTGGTGTTGAAAACCACCTGTGAACATTCAACAATTAATTCTATCAATTTATGAACACAATTTCCACAAATCAACCACAATTAAGTCCAACAAATATGCATTATAATTGACTTAACACTTACAAAAGGTTAGCTTCTGGGTTGTTTTGGTTGGGTATGAAGTCTTCCATCCAGCAGTATGTACGAAGGTGTATTGTTTGTCAGAAGAACAAATATTTGGCCATGACCCCTGCTGGCCTTTTGCAGCCCCTAACCATTCCTCAATTGATTTGGGATGAAGTCTCCATGGACTTCATTACCGGACTTCCTAAATCTCGAGGGTTTGAAGTCATTTTAGTAGTAGTGGATCGCCTATCTAAATATGCCCACTTCCTACTCCTCAAGCACCCTTTCACTGCTAGAACAGTGGCTGAAGCTTTTACCCGTGAGGTAGTAAGGTTACATGGCCTTCCTCGTTCTATATTGAGTGATAGAGACCCACTCTTCACTAGCAATTTCTGGAAAGAGCTGTTTAAACTACAAGGAACGGTACTAAAGATGAGTTCCTCCTACCATCCGCAAATGGATGGCCAAACGGAAGTTCTCAACCGGTGTCTTGAGACTTATCTTCGCTGTTTTTCTTCTGAACAACCTAAGAATTGGTCATATTGGATTGCTTGGGCTGAATATTGGTATAATACTAGTTTCCATGTTTCTTCTGGCAAGACTCCCTTTCAAGTTGTTTATGGCCGTTTACCCCCTACCCTACTTCAATTTTCGCAAGGGGAAACTCAAGTGGAATCCGTGGAGTTGGCCTTAGTTGATCGAGATGAGGCCTTGAGGCAGCTGAAACACAACCTCCTTCGTGCACAGGTTATGATGAAGAAGTCAGCTGATTATCACAGGAGGGAAGTCCATTTTCAAGAGGGGGATTTGGTTTTTGTGAAGCTTCAACCCCATAGGCAATCTTCTGTTGCTAGAAGGATCTGCCCCAAGCTCTCTGCTCGTTATTATGGCCCTTTTCAGATTATTAAAAAGGTGGGGCAAGTTGCTTATCAGCTCCAACTACCTACATCTTCCAAAGTGCACCCAGTTTTTCATGTTTCTCAGTTAAAGAAAGCAGTTGGTGATCACTCTGTTGAGCATGTCCTTCCCCCAGGGCTGGAAATGGACACTGAGGACTTATTGGAACCAGAAGCTATCTTAGCCTCCCGTCAGATTCAGTCTAAGGGCCGCACTACTCTTCAGTGGCTTGTTCGTTGGAGAGACAAACCAGCTGAAGAGGCCACCTGGGAGGACTCAGACTACATCAAAGGGTAGTTCCCTTCCCTCCACCTTGAGGACAAGGTGCCTATTGAGGAGGAGGGAATTGTTAGTACTCAATCCCAGCCCATAGCACATCAGCCCAAACCCATCCAAACCTACATTCGTAGGGGTAAGATGGGGAAAGGCAGCATGGCCACATAGGCAGGCCGTTGGGCAGTCCGCTTGAGTCTCATTATGGTGAGAGAGAGTTTGTGCAGAAGGGGGATATAGGATTGAACATAGGAAAACAGGGGGATGTCGATTATGAAAATTGTCTAGTATATTGGCCTGAGACAATTCATCAGGAGGGTTTATAGTTGTAACTCTTACCTTATACGTAAATAACACAATCTCCACAGTTTCCTCTATCACTGGTGGTGAAAGACCCATCAGAAAACCGCAAAAGCAGACAACTCTTTCCTACACCTACAAGGCCACGAACATTGAAGTGAATGCCAAGCAATAACTAAAAACTAATAACTCAGAAGCATGCTGTTCAATGTTGCGAATCCAGTTCCTAATATCTGAAAATATTAAGAAAGTGAGTCCATTGGAACAACAAAAAACTAAATATAAAAGGATCGGTCCACAAGTAACGGAGAACTCCTGCTTCTGTGGAGATCTTCCACATTAGGAAAATTAGTGACCAACAATTGCCAAAAGCATAATAAAAATCCAAATCAAAATTCAAGCCTCAAAGCGTAGAAATTATCATTAAAGATGACTCATCAAGAACGCCATACACCAGCAAAATCCCCATGGCTCCACAAAGAATAAGTCGACGTAAAAGGAATAATATATGAGCAACATCAAGATTCTACGAAAAATATTGACTTCGTAATTGGAAAGAAGGAACTCGTAATCTTTAGATGTAAAATAAGTGATACAAATTATATCCAAAAGCTAACGCCCATGGAACTCCCAAAACTCCAAGGTCGTAACAAGTCGATGAACCGATGCAACCTTGCTAATGTGATCTACCATGGGATTTCTTTCACACCATCTCGATCCTTCCAACAGCTACTCCACTTTGCGCTTCAAATATACTTATCTCGATACTAGATTTTATCTAGTAAGTCAAAAGGCTAGTGAAGATTCACCGTAGCCTCAAGGCCGAGGAACACCGGTGATGCACCACCTACAAATGCAAATAAGAAATATGCAATGCATGCTCTACCTACAACCGTAAACAAAACCAAGTTGGAAAACCCAAGCACAGCACTGCTGTGATAGTTCAAAACGCCCTAACTCATCAGTATCCCAAATTTGCAATTTGATGCTTTTGCCATCAAGTTCAATGGTTCTTATCTTAAAGTCAATGTCGTTGATAAAAGAAAACAACCTATATCGAAAGAAAGTTCTAGGAATAAGGTTAAACTTTATTTCAAGATTGCATTTGGCAACCAAGACCGCCGACTCATGACCCATTCAAGGTTGGCATTCAATGCTTAGCATTTTTCAACTAGTTATGCAACAGATGATATATTTTAAATCTGTTTCGTTAAATCAAATAAGTAGTTATAACATCTGGCAATCCTTATCCACTTAATACAAACCCAATAGTTGTAATAAAGCTGGTGGTGAAAGACCCATCAGAAAACCGCAAAAGCAGAGAACTCTTTCCTACACCTAAAAGGCCACGAACATTGAAGTGAATGCCAAGCAATAACTAAAAACTACTTGTTGGATAAACTAGTTCACACATAGGGTAAGAACTAAACTAACGAAATCCCAGATCATTCTACACATGAAAAATTTTTGCATCTTCCAATGATTGTAGATAATTTTCAATCTTGCAAAACCTATCATGCCATTGCTTTTCTCTTTGCAATGTAATTAAGGATTAGAAATGTAAATGAATCCAAAGATCCGCTTTTCCATTTAGCATTGACAAGTCAATGGACTCTCATTGTTTCATGATCCCGGAACAATCTTCTCTAGTGAGAATGTAACGAACCGCTTCGTCCCAATCAAAACAAGGCTTAACAAAAACAAGACAATGGTTTGTTTCCAATTAGATGCATTACGTGTTTAAACCTACCTCCATTCCAGTAACTGATGTCAGGTTTAACTTAACAAAAAGAAAACAATTTTTTACTGTCATTCACTAGACAAACCTAAACTCCCTTCTTAGCAACTAAAGAGAAACACGGAAAGACCCCATAAAATAAAAAGGGTAAGGACTAAGTGAATAGCAACAGCTCTTGTACCAAACACTATCATTAAAACTACATTAATTTTCAGATATGGGCACAAGTATTAAACAAACAACAGCCAAGTTCCAAAGTGTAACATCTGAGGTTATCAAAACCCATAAAAGAACAAAAAAGCCATTTGTTTAAGAAATCTAAAAAAATCTCCCAGCATCACTCACAAAACCAAAAACCCAAATGGCAACAATCAATCAAACCTGTAAAAATTGTAAAGAAATGAAGGAAATTAAAGACAGAAATGGACAAAGAAAAGAAACAAACCGCTGTCACCAATCAATAGAAGCTTAATCAAGTAATCATAATCAGCTCGTGCCCTTGTAGGTGGAGCAGCCATCGTGTGCTGTCTATGAAAAAATAATAATAAAGGATTCAACCCTAGGAAACAAGAGCATTCAAATCGAAGAAATGAACGCACAGGATCATAATGGAAGAGAAAAACAGAATACCGCATTGGGTTGGCAGAGAAAAGAGAGTAGTGTGAAATCCAATGAGCTTAGACAAAGCTTTATCACCCTCTACGCACACTCCGCGCATGTCACTTGGTATCCTCGCAATCCAACGTTTCTCCAAATAATTACTTTCAATAATAATAATAATAATGGTTCTGCCGGATTCTGGCCGAACGGTGCGTTTCCATTGAAATCCATCGTCTTCTACCTTCTGTGATGAACGCGACGTGAATATACCTGCAAAACAAGGAAGGCTCGTCGGGGGTGACAACCCGATTAGCCTCTCCGACGCTCAAGTAAGCTTTTGGTGTAGGAAGGATTGATGAATTCAGAGAAACGAATTAGGTTATGATCGATACCAATTATGGGAGAATAATACCTTATATAATGAAGTAGTAATCGTTTAGGTCTTGTTATGTATCTGCATGGGAGATCTCCTTCTGCTAATGGGCCGGGGAGTAAAGTGGGCTTTGGCCTTAGAGCTGATCTTCGATGAACGGGCCGATCGGCCCACGGGTTGTCTTGATTGGGTCTCGAGTCTTAATGGTCGACCCGACCATAAGCCCCTACCCTCGAGTCCGAGCGAAGAGAAGGGTCGAGGGAGTATGTAGAGGTTTTAGAGTCCCATTGCCATTAGACGACTCGGGGTTAGGTCGATCGGTCAAGCTTTGTGATATAGCCCGTCTGTCGATCGGCTAAGTGGAATAAGCGGTCGGTCGGGCGATGTTGTGATAGCCCGGTCATGGAACAGCCCGGGTAGTTTTATTTGGTCGGATGACGATCGATCGCTCCATTAGTGGGCGCAGAAGGCATTTGAGGTATTTATGATTTGACGACACACGCCGTCCGACAAATTTTCGAATTGGAAACGATCGCCTTTGTAGCCGTTACCGGTATCCCAATGTCTTTTCGACCGTTCGCGCTTCTTCCGGATTTCGAGTAACCCCGATTTGCCTCCGCTTAGATCGTGTCGTGTCCGAGGATAGCTCGAATGTGTTCCACGGTCGGGCTTCGGTTGGATCGTAGTTCAACGTAGCCTTTATAAGTATCGAGTCGATGACGGTTTGCTTTTTCTTCACGCTTATTTCATTCTTGCCGCCTTCTTGCTTTCCTTTGCTTTCTCCCCGTTTCGCTTATTCTTATTTCGAAGTTGTTTCAGCGCTGCTCGAAGTTTCCGATTCCCTACCATTGAATAGGTACGCCCCTCCCTTCATTCTCATCTTCTAAATTCCTCTTAGAAAACATGTCGCCTAGCGGTTCTCGGAGTGAGGTTTCGCTTAATCGGTTCTCATTGACGGAGGTCGTCGTTGGAAGTTATGGCCGAGGCGATAGCTGTGTCAAGGCCGAGGGATGTCAAGAAATTACAACAAGGGAGCGGAAGGACGGGCCGATAGTAAAGGAGCCGCCTAAAGGTAAATCGAGGATGTTCATGGCGGATTTGCGCCGATTCGTCTTAGGAATAGTATCCCGTCAGACTGGGAGCCCAGGTTGGCTTCTGAGAATGAGGGAATTGGAAGCAACCGAGGTGGGTGGATGGCCGTCTCTGAATATTTCTTCTCGGTCGGAGGCTTGAGACTGCCATACGTGCCGATCGTGGATGAAGTGTGTACTGATTTCCAATTGCGCCTAGTCGATCCCTCCGAACGGGTGGCGTTTCATAAATGGACTTGTGTTGTTGTGCCACCACTTGGCTGTCCGCCTCCGTGAACATCCTGCACCATTTTCTAAGGATGAGTCAAAGTCCGAAGTTCGGGGAGGCATCCTTCCCGATGTATAAGGATGCCCAGATCGCCCAAAGGGACGTCCGGTAAATTACCTACCGGCGGACGAAATACTTTTCAGGATGCCTCCGGTCTTCTTCCGTGTCCCACCGTGGAGGTATCCTCAAGCCGAGCAAAGGAATGACTCGACAAGCCTATCGCTTAGGGAAGAGCGAGAAGTAGTGAGTCGATAAAGGAGCTCGCCCAGATAACTTTGCTCTACTCATCTCGGGTATATGGCGGGGGCCTCGCTAACTCTCTTCGATCACCCCCACCGCTAGTTGGTGGGCTAGAGAGGAACCGCCTACCGGTTGACCTCTCGTGGTTGATTTATCTTCGTTGTTCGTAGGTTTTGGATTCATTTCTAACTGCTTCCTTTGTTCAGTGCAAATATGGTCGGTTAACACATTCCCCGCCGCCTCAAGTCCATCAAGAGTAAGCGTCAGTCGCAGGCCTTCGGAGGCCGAGGTCGGGCGACGACGAGAGGTCACTCGATGGTCGCCGACCAATCGCCACCGGCCATGGCGATTTCTCTGCCGCCTCTCAACCATTGGCGGGCTCATGTAGTCGCCTACCGATCGAGCATTGTTGTAGTCGAGGAGGAGGAGGAGGTCGAACGGCCTCTGAAGAGGAGGAGGGCCGCCAGAGTCAGCGACCAATCTCCCAGTTCCCCGGTGGCCGACCGATCTCTTTGCCCTTTGGCGGTAAATCGTCCTTCGGTGGTCGACCAATCTCCCGCCCTTCAAGCCAACTCAAAGGAAAGGAGATAGAGGTGACGCCGGGTTGTGGGAGTCTCGATCAAGCGCCGAGGGATTCCACAACTACTGATATCGGCGTTGTCCGTCACATCTTGGAAAGGATTACTCCTCCTGTGGACGGGGAGAAGTTTGACCAGAGGGGCAATAAGGAAATGGGGTCCCTACTCCTGCGTACTTGCCTGAGGAGCTCGATGATGTCATTCGAGACGGCAGCTGCTTGGACGCCTGGACCGTGAGGTTCGTGGACTTTCGTGAGCAGATGCAGCCTCAAGGGCGAAGCCAAAGGTAAGAGGAGAGGGACCTTCTCAAAGCTCAAAATTCTTCTTTGGAGGAGGAGAAGAAGATTCGGGAGGAGGCGGCCAGCGTTTTGAAGGCCCAAGTTGAAACGGGGGAGGAAGAGATGCGCGCCTTGCAGTTTTGCGGAGAGGACCAAGCTATCTGAGGAGTATGCAGTTTTGCGGGGGCAGTGGGAGTCGGAGAGAGTGCTAAAGGAGAAAGCCCTCCGAGATCATGCCAAGGCCCTCCAAGATCATACCCAGACCGAGGATACGCTAAGGAGGGTACAAGCCTCGGTGAAGGAACAAAGGGTCGAGGCGATCCTGCGATGGCAGAGGCGGTTCTTGCAGGACGAGTGTTTGGAGTATTCCTGCGACCTGGCCCTCATGATCTTGAAGAATTGTTATGACACCTGCATTCCTGAAGGGTCGGACGGTCCTTCGTTTGATGCGTTCGCCGAGCCGTTGCTTCCTGCCGTTCTTGACCTTTCTTTAGAGGAAGTGAAGGAGAGGGTCGCGGAAGACCGGGGACCCGTCCCGATTGAGGAGCTGGACCTTAGCTCGGTCGAGGAGGACGAGCTTCCTCATGATGATGCTTCTGTCCCCGCTTCGACTCTTCCGCCTGATTCCGGGGCTTCCCCCGTGTATTCCCCCGGTTATTCTCCTTCTCCTCCTCCTGTTCATAGCCCCCCTTCTCCCCAATTGTAGAGCTCACCTGGTCGGGCTTGTGACCAGGGCAAAGAGAAATCAATGAACTTTACCTTTGCTTCATTCGTTGTCTTTTTTCCATGTTTATGCTCTTTACTTTCTATGTATGTTGAGTTTTGGTGGAGTAGCTCGTAGTCGATTTTTGAACCGATCGACCACAATGATTTGTATCGATGCCGAAGCGAGGTCCCAAGGCACTAGACTTGCACCCAACCGATCGTAGTTGATCAATGTAAATGCCGCAATGGCGATGGCGAGGGTCCCGAGGATCTTGTCTCGGCGACCCGACCGACCGTAGTCGATCTATGTAAAATGCCGGGCGATGGCGATGGCGAGGGTCCCGAGGATCTTGTCTCGACGACCCGACCGACCGTAGTCGATCTATGTAAAATGCCGGGCGATGGCGATGGCGAGGGTCCCGAGGATCTTGTCTCGGCGACCCGACCGACCGTAATCGATCTATGTAAAATGTCAGGCGATGGCGATGGCGAGGGTCCCGAGGATCTTGTCTCGACGACCCGACCGACCATAGTCGATCTATGTAAAATGTCGGGCGATTGATTGGACTTTCTACTCTGCGATATAACTCTTTGTTGCCAAGAAATCAGAACCCTTTATTAATGATAACAAGGCGTGGGCCAATATTAAAAACCCGTCTCTGCGGGGACAGAAAAAGGTACCCACATGTATACAAAAGGGAATAATAAGGAAGAATTGACAAAATATAACTTATCTATTGGTAGAAAGCCTTCAAATTCGGGAGTTCCAAGGCCTGGTAGAATCTTCCCTTTCTCATTGCTTAGATGTAGGAACCGTGTCCGACTTGTTTAACCACTCGATAGGGTCCTTCTCACATCTGCCCGAAGTTTTCAGATGTTTTCCAGCCGCCGACTTTTCGTAGGACGATCCACCTACCTTTACATTGCTCGGCTTGACCCTTCTTCATTATAGAACTCGGTCGCTTTTTGCTCGATGGCCTCTCGAACGAGCGGTTGCCCTTTCTCTATCCTCGCTAAGGAGAACGAGCTCGCTCTGCGGGCTTCATCATTCCGCTCTTTTCAGAGGCCGACACCTCTCGATTGTGCAATGTCGCTTCTATCGGAACGGGGCTTCCGCCAAGGTCATTCTCAATGGAGTTTCCCGTGGCTCGCTCGGTGTGGTTCTATATGCCCACAAAACTTCATCTACTTCTTCCACCCAGGTCTTTCGGCCATCCAGGCGCTTCTTCAGGGCGTTCATTATCTTTTTATTGGTGTTCTCCGCAAGACCGTTGCTTTGCGGATGGGCTACTGAGGTCAGTTGTAGCTTGATCTTCAGTCGGTCACAGAAGTCTCTGAACTTGGCGTTGTCAAACTGCCGACCATTATCTGTAACCAATACCATGGGCATCCCGAAGCGACAAAGTATATTTTTCTTCACAAAGTTTTCAACCTTCCCCTCGGTGATTGTAGCAACAGATTCTGCTTCCACCCACTTAGTAAAATATTCTACTGCTACTATCAAAATTTTCTTTTGTCCGGGACCGAGAGGGAAAGGCCCCAGTATATCCATTCCCCATCACGCGAAAGGGATAGGGTGACTTACAATTTTCATCCTCTCGGTGGTGGGTGAGACAGATTGTTGTTTTTCCGGCAGCTTCAGATCGGTCGACCCTCTCGACAGCTCTTCTCATCGTCGGCCAAGAGTAGCCTTGTCGATCAACCGGTGAGCCAAAGATTCGCCTCCCACGTGATTTCCGCACATCCTTCGTGGACTTCGCCATTGCTCGCTTCGGCTTCTTCTTCATTCGTGACATCGAAGGAGCGGCCAATCGTGAAGACCGCCTATATAGAGAGTCATTGACAACCGTGTATTCACCGCTTTATCCTTAACTTCTTGGTCGCTAATTGCCTTCCGTTGTCTTCCTTCCAAAAGGTACCGCATGATCGGCTCTGTCCAATTTTGCTGATCGAATTTACTTTGAGAACTTCCTCGGTCTTCAATGCTAGGCCGATCCAAATGCTCGACTAGAATATTGTTTTGGCATCACGGTCGGAAGCCATTTTGGAGAGCGATCGCCTTGGCATTCGAGCTCGTTATATTCTCGCTGATCGAATCGTCCAAATTGCTCGCCTCGCTTGACTAACTCTGGTATTTGATCATGTGGTTCCCTTGGCCTCGTAATGCCCGTAACTTGACCGACTACCACCGGCTATCATCAGATATCTTTAGGTGCTTCACTTCCATCTCCTCATGAGTTGGAGGCCGGCTATCAAGGCCTCATATTTCGCCTCGTTATTGGAGGCTTTGAATTCTAGTCGAGGGCGATTTACTTTTTCTTCCATGTTCAGCCGATCAAGATAACTCCGCTCCGCATCCTCGGCATTGGACAAGCCATCGACAAACAGCTCCAAAGGGGAACCGCCGTCCTCCGAGCTTGGTTGGCTCATCTCGCGATGAAGTCTCGCTAGTATCCGTGCCTTAATAGTTGTGCGGGGTTTGTATTGTATGTCAAATTCACCCAGCTTCATCGCCCACTTAATCACCACCCGAGGTTTCGGGCTTTTGAAGGCACCACCGAGGGCTGGTCGGTCCATACCTCGATGGTGTAACTTTGGAAATAAGGCCTCGCCTTCCGAAATGCTGTTATCAAGAGAGGGCCATCTTCTCTATAGGCGGTATCGTGTTTCGGTTCGGTTAACACTTTGCTAACGTAGTAGATAGGTGTTGTTCATTCCTCCGATCGAATTAGCACCGCGCTGATCGATCCCCAGAACCGCTATGTATAACACCGTGTTCTCTCCGCTCACCGGGCTTTGTAGGATTGGCGGGCTAGACAAGTAATGCTTTAAGTCGGAAAGCTTGTTCGCACTCGTCGGCCATCGAATTGAGTCACATTCGCTTCCTCAAAGACTTTGAAAATGGGAGGCACTTATCCCCAACTGAAATGAACTCGCCAATGAGATTATCCGACCGGCTAATATCCGAACATCCTTCAAGCATTGTGGCGAAGGCATCTGTATGATGGCCTCGATCTTTTCTGGATTAGCTTCGATTCCCCGCTGAGTGATCATAAACCCCAGGAATTTTCCGATGCCACCCCGAACACACATTTTTCCGGGTTTAGCTTCATCTGAAATTTATTCAGGGTCTGGAAGACTTCCTTGAGATCTTCCACATGCTCTTCGCCGTCGACTTTTGACCACCATATCATCTACGATGCTTCAATCGACCGACCGATCTGCTTTTTAAAGACCTCCATGACGAAGTCGTTGGTAGGTCGCCTCGCTCTTCTTCAAGAAGGCATTACTCAGTAGCGAGATGTGCCTTGGTCGGTTATGAAGGCGGTCTTTTCTTCGTCTTCTAGACTCATCTGGATCTGATGATAGCCCAAGAAGGCGTCCAGGAAATTGAGCAGTTCGTGCCCTGAGGTAGAATCTACTAACTGGTCGATCTTCGGCAATGGGAAGCTATCTTTTGGACATGCTTTATTCAGATCAGTGAAGTCTATACACATCCTCCATTTCCCGTTCTTCTTTTTTACTAAGACCACGTTAGCGAGCCATTCGGGGTATTTGACTTCTCTTATGAACCCCGCTCAAGCAACTTCAGATTCCTTCTCGATCACCCTCGCGCCCTTACTATGCCATCGCTTCTTCGTCGATCGACTTGCGGTCATGTCGAATGCCGAGGGAGTGACATGCAACCGTCTGAGAAATGTTTGGGCATGTCGCTCGGTACTAGTTAAAACCGATCTGTTTTCTACCAAACAATCGGTGATTTCTTTAGCTAGGTTCTTCGTAGTTTCTAACCTAGATTTGTGAACTTGAGGGTCGGCTTCATCCAAGACGACCCGTCGCGTCTCTTCCATCGGATTCATCATGTCCGCCTCTTCGCTTCGGCTCTCACGTCAAGAGAGCTCACAAGACTACCGCCTTCTAGGTCTTGGTTTCGCCAAGTAACATTCCCGGTGATTTTCTGCGACCCCGACGACTCCAAGTTCCATGGGCGCGGGAACTTCATAGCCTGGTAGTATGTGGAGACGACCGACCGAGGCGTTTGAGTAGCTCTCCCAATTATTGCATTGTATGCCCCGAAACTTTACGACCGAACTCCACGCCCTTTTCTATCTGGCATGGCCTCCGCCCAAACTTCACTTTCAGATAGACCAAGCGAACGGGTATGTTGACGCCTTGTTATTCCTTTGATGGGGCCGTCCGTAGGTAATAGCCGCTCTTCGGTACCCCATTTGCTCAAGGCTTCATAGTATAGCAAGTCGATCAATTACCGTGTCAATCATCACCCGCTTCACCTCGTAGAATCCGCCCATGTTGAGATTTACGACGAGGGCGCCATCGTGTGGGCAATGTACTCCATTTAGGTCCGACTCATTGAAAGAGATCATTCCGCTGTTCTCCTTCGGTTTTTGATGGGAGTGTCGTCAATCGAATTGCTTTGGCGTATCGTTTTACGCTTTTAACGGTGGATCCCCTCGCCGCATTTCCACCAAATATCGTGTTAATAACTCCGATCGGTCGGTCATTTTGCTGTTCGGCATTTCCATCATTCCTTTCCTTGACCGCCTCTGCTTTCTCGGCGGTTATCAGATTCGTGCTCGCTTACCCCATCATTCCTATCGCTCGCCTCGGGTGAGCGCTTTGTGAGTCCGACCGCCCGGTCCTGCGATCGGCGTTTGCTCGTGTTTCACGAATCGGCCTAACCTCCCTTTTGAATGAGGAGCTCAATCTCTTTTTCAACCGCCAGCTTTTCCGTATCATGACCGACCTCTCGTGGAAACGGCAGATAAATTGGGGTTCCCGTCTCAGACGGGTCTTCATTCTTCGCTCTTTGATAGTTTCCGTCATTCTAACGGCCGCTAGTATTTCAAAGATACGACACATTTAGCGGGGTGAACTCTTGGCGATATCCTTGTCGATCGGTCGGCCTTTTCCAGTTCGACTGGCTTTTTTGCCAGGCATGCGGCCCGCCCCTATCGTTCGGCGAGCGATCTTCCGTCCGACGTCTCGTGTTTTTCAAAGACTTCTTCGTTCAATATACCTATCTGCCCGGCTTCTTATTTCTGAATCGAGCGAGGTTGATCGAGGGCTAACGACTTTCAACTCCTCGTCCTCGTATTGCTCATAAGTGCGGCTAGCATAGACGAAAGGTGAGATCGGGTACCTCGACCGCCTTCGTTGTTGAACCGAGTGATGAATTTCAGAAACTCTCATTCCTTCCTTGGGTGAGTTGCATCACCTCCAAAACCGCCTTCTGCGGTCGCCATTAAGGGCGAACGATTCAGAAGAGCGACCAAGTCCTCGAAACATGTGATACTGACCGGGGTAGGTTGTTGAACCATCGCCGAGCTCCCTTTTGAAAGCCGTGCAGAAGGCCTTACACTGAATAGCATCCGGGACACAGTGTAGGCTCATCATGGACTGGAAGTGCTGCATGTAGTCCAAAGGGTCGGTCTTCCCGGTGTATTTCTCAGGGGTCGGTATCTTTCTTGCCGTCTTTGGAAGGCTATCCAAATGTCCGAATGAAGGAGAGTTGTATTATTGCGCCGTCAGCGATCTGACGGAAGCTCAGAGTCGTGAGTCCGATCATCCGTGATTTTTTAGGTTTCACGCGGCGGTGATCGGTTGTTGTCAATTGTCGGGCGGTCGGGTCGCACGGACGGACGGCCGCCAGGCTTTGTTCTGATCGAGATCCGCGAATCACCAACTCAGCTGCCTCTTCTATCTGTTTCCGGCTCAGGACGACGTGTGTGGACGGAGGAGGATCTGCACCTAATCGGTGTTGGAGATTCGGGGTTGCATGGTGCGCAACGTTATCCTCCAAGGCCACGCTCTGTTCTTCTTGCTCCAAGGTTTGAGGCCGTAGTTGATCGTTAGGATTGGAAGACTCCGTGCGGGAGATGTGTGTGCGGCGGTGCAGAATCGCAGTAATCGCAAACCGACACGTTGATCGCCAGAGCCGCAATGCGGCCTATGTCGGGATTCATTGCCGCCGCCTGACTTATCTGCGTGGTTCTAGACGTGGTGCCCGGAAGTCGGGCCCCACGGTGGGCGCCAATTGGTTCTGCCGGATTCTGGCCGAACGGTGCGTTTCCATTGAAATCCATCGCCTTCACCTTCCGTGATGAACGCGACGTGAATATACCGCAAAACAAGGAAGGCTCGTCGGGGTGACAACCCGATTAGCCTCTCCGACGCCAAGTAAGCTTTTGGTATAGGAAGGATTGATGAATTGTAGAAAACGAATTAGGTTATGATCGCATACACGAATTATGGGAGAATAATACCTTATATACGAAGTAGTGTCGTGTTTAGGTCTTATTACGTGTCTGCATGGAGATCTCCTTCGATAATGGGCCGGGAGTAAAGTGGGCTTTGGCCTTAGAGTGATCTTCGATGAATCCAATGATCGGCCCAAGGTCGTCTTGATTGGAGTGCGAGCGGAATGGCCGACCCGACCAAATAACAATATTTATGTTTTAGCTTATTTACTTGAAGACCCCATAAAAAGAACCTTTTAGATGTAATATAATTAAATAAATATCTTTTATGTTATATTATATTATTAAGTTAATAAATTTTACGTCACCTAAAATAATAAAATATGTATATATATAAAACTTATATTTTAATGGTTCGTGATTCAGTAAAGACATAAACTTGCATAGATAAACTATTCTTTTTAAATTGTTTAATTATAAATTAATACAAAATAAAATTCAATTTTATTTTAATATTTAATTCAATGAAAATTTAGGCAATTTCTCAACTTTGTAGTTTAATAATTTAATACTTTATTGAAAATTACAAAAGAAAATTAATAAATATTGGATGCTTCTTTTCAGTTGAAATTTGACTCAAAGAATTGAGTAGATTCAATTTACAAAAGAAAATTAATAAAAATTTGTTATTAAGTTAAAAATTGGTTGTCAAATAGACTAGTCATCTATTTGGTTGGCGTATAACAGTAGAGTTTTTATTAGTAGAGTTTTTTTATGTAGAACTTTTCTGAGAAAAACTTTTCTAAGAAGCCAGTTGACTTTTTAATTTTCATTTTAAAAAGAACTTTTTGAAACGAGTTTTATACATGAGACTTTTGATAATATAAAATAAAATTACTTTTAATTTAACTATATTTTATTTTGTAATAAAATTATTTATTCTTACAAATATTATTTAAAGTATATATATCTAACCAAGTTTTTATATAGATTATAATGCAAATAAAACTAATATCAAAAATTAAAACATATACAAAAGTCAAATAATATTATATAATTTTCAAAATAAATATGAAAATAAATTTGTGGATATTGTGAAAATTATGTGTAAAATATAAAAGCAAAAGAGATTAAAAATAGGTTCATTAATTGATCTGAAAAATCTACCTAAAAAATCGTTTTCTTGATAAGCTCCAAATTTGAGCATCTTAAAAAGTTATATTTTGGCTGTCAAAAAAGACATATCCATTAAAAAATATTTTTTTATTTTACAATCAAATACTCGTTAATGTTTAAAATGACTTTTATGATAGATAAGAGTACTTATTAACCTTTCAAAATCTCGTCAAGACAGGCACTAAAAGAGTTTTGAAGTATGACCGTGTATTTGTTTCTTAATTACTATTTCTTCTAGTTATAAAGTCTCGATCTTATATTTGAGTTTTCTTTAAAGCCTCCGAAAGCGTCAGGGATTTGATTTAGTGCGATCACGAAGCATATGTGCAGTTATCATAGCCTGCAGACGTTAGAAAAAATGGATAAAATGAAAGTATAGCCATGCATTATTAACTATACACGCAATATGCATAGGAGTTTTTTGTGTTTGTCTTTGTGATGCGAATTTGAGATGCAAGCAGGCTAGTGTTTTGGAGTTATGATCGTCAATAATCATAATGGGGTCAGAGATGGTGATAAGACCAGAGTTTCCATAGTCGCAGTTCCATGAGTGCTTGCCCATATGTTGGTAGTAAAGGGTCACTGCAACCGAAGCATGATTGATTGTAGTGTTGGGATAGTAGCAAGAACCATTTGGTTGTATTTTTTCGCAGCCCAGTAAATGATCACATGTAAAGTGTCTGTTGATTCCTTTCAACACGAAAAACTCGAACTTCCAAATATTTGTGATTTAAAAAGCCTATTTATTATGTTAATGTGCATCATTATTTTTCTGTCACATCTATATGTAGATTTACCGGAACCAGCCTCTCTACTATATAAAAATAAGGGTGTGTATTATCAGATCTTTTCAAACCTTACTTCATTGTGAAACTTCAGCCTAAATATGATGATAATGATGATAATGATAAAGAATTGATATAATATTCTTTATATATATAAAAATTATAACTACTAGCTTGAATATAATTTTTATCTAAATAAATGCCATAAAATTTCATTTCTGTTACATGCCTTGAAGTTCCAATTTTCCAGGAACATTTACCTCTTAGTGTCACCATTACGTTACATATCATGGCTGAGTGAAATGAACATTATCCATTTGAAGGTGGCTGTGCCAAATGGTCTTTCCGAATTTATGAACAAACTTGAACGTCAATTTCGAATTCTACTTGACCGTGCATTTAAAGCTTGATACACCAGGAGTTTGTTCATGGAACATAACCTTGTTGTATAGTTAAACATATCAGTAGAAGAGCAGGAACGGAAGCAATCAATAACACAAGGTGGAACTCAATCGCAATGGAGATTTACTGTGATTCAATGGACTTGAAAACACGCACTCAACATATGGTTTCAATAATTTCCAGTATCACATGTACAGCTAATTCATAATTAGTTCCAAAACCTCTGTAGGATCCTGCAGCCATCAGTCGTACCCACAACCAGGATAACCTGAAAACAAGAAGAAAATGATTAAAAAAAAATAATGAAGTTAATTGTATACATGTTGACAATAGTGGAAACTTTCCTACTTGGATCAGTTATGACAATGAGACCACTTCCCCCAAAGTCACAATTCCAGGTGTTTCTTCCCATCATTTGGTAGTAAAAGTTCATGACAACTGAAGCATGGTTGAGAATGTTATTCGGGCAGTAACAGGCACCACCCTCTTGTATCAGACGGCAGTCCTTCACTTGATCACAGGCAAAGTTGATGTTAGCAATCAATTCAGCTTCACTTGAGGATGGCTTCGCAACACACCAAGTCTTTTCCTGCATAAAATTTCCACCACTCATAACTATAGAATTTTAGTTTGTGAGTAATGGAAAGTAGGTTTTAACCCATATGCCAACCTGATATCCATTAGCAAATTTCACCATTCCTGGCAAAAGAAGTAACAAATTGTGACTTGCTGAATCAAAACATTGACTAAAACTTATGGGAGAATTGTATTAGTTAGAAATCTGGACACATGAGATGAGGTAATTCAAGAGGTGAAGCTATGATCAAACGAACCTTATAGCCTATCAAATGAAACAGAACTAATTTCAAGCATACTGGGACTACACAGTATACCATTGTTTACACGGGTAAAATTACAGAAGAATAACACAAAATGGTGAGATTTTGGTAATACTGGACGAATTACCGCAGTTGAAAGTTAGAAGCATCACATGAACATGGAGAATGACAAGTATCTTGGTTAGGTTGGCCATGGCTCTGGTTGTGTGTAAACAAGAAAGCTGCCAATGAAGATTTAACGAGGCAAGAAAGGCTCCAGGTATAGCAAAATTGCTTTTGCCTCAGCAATGCGTTGCTTCCAGACAAGTGAGCCACCACCACCTATGACTAGTTGAATAATAGTATTCTAGGACGTGTGTAGCAATTACTTCACAAATATAAATAGCAATCCTTGAATGCATACTTAGAGGATGCATTTATTGGTAAAAACAGCAAATTGATTTGGAAGCTAGAGCGATTGAATTTGGAGGAGTTAGCATTATAACGTTAACCCTTTCGACTTCTCTGAATAAGTATTAGATTAACTTCCAAACTTGTATTGAGTACTGAGTTGGAGAATGATAATCAGATGCGTACAATATAGAGTTTGCTTTCAAGTTATTTATCAGTAATTGCTTATGAGTTAATCATTAGGATCATAGATAACCACGGTGTACATGGCTCTTAATATAATACTGGCGCTTAGGCAAAATGTTGTAACTGTGTCGATCACAGCGTATAAGTTAATGAGAAAATGTTACTAATCATTCACACTTTCAGCTGAAAATTTCTAAGCCAAACTAGTCCCTCATTTCAATCCATTTGTGAACATAGAACGAAACAAAAATTCAGCAACGTAAATTCTCTTCAAAACCAGTTCAAAAGGCTTGACAATGAAAATATAGGTATGTCCCAACCGAATATAACTTTAACTAAGCTCCAACCACCTCAGTCTCTCCCTCTGCCATTGGCTCATCAGCAGGCCTCTCCAATTTCGTACCAATATCCTCTGAGTAGTCACCGTGAACCTGCTCACAAGCAAATGACAGGATGAGTTTCAGAACCAGAACTACTAAAGAATTAAACATAAGAGGAACGCTGCTACAGGTCTTCAATTATATAAAATTCGATACTTTGACATAAAAGAAAATAGAACAGAATAAAATGAACGGATCAAAAGCATCATACCTCCATCAACTTCCCAAGATCGAATTTGGGAGCCTTCAGAATCTTAACCTTTCTAATGTAAACATTCTGTAGAGGAAATATGCTTGATGTGGCCTTCTCAATCTCTCTACCAATGCTTTCAGGAATGAACTTCTGCACCAGATCTTTCAAATCACAAGAAGAAGACTGGTTAATCATGATTTCCCTCATCTTCTGGCGGATCTGAAAATGCAAAGATCAAAACAAGCAACCATCGTTAGTGGGTGTAGCTAATGCATAAACAATCAAGAGTAACAAGTAATATATAATAAACCTGACGGATCTGGCTGGACTGAGCATAGCAGGTCCTCTTGACCTGGTTTGCACGTCTCTTAGTGAATGCAATGCAGAATAACCTCAAGCTGTAGTTATCTGTTGTCTTCACATCCACATGGGCCTCAATTAGTGTCTGCCACTTCCTGACCAGAGACCTTAGTTTGTCTGTTGTAAAGTCCATGCCCTACAAGGAAATATTTTTACAAGAATAGAACGCTTAGACAATCATAGTCCATCCATCTGCAATGGCAAGAAAAACGCCACCTACCCAGAAATTTGTAAGCACATTCCTCCCTTGTACATCTTCTGCTCTAAGTCGAATCTTCCTGTAGGCATGATCCTCATCCTTTTGAAGATCGGCCAGAGAGACTTCAAAAACCCTATGTTTCAGTCCCTCGGAAGCAATCTGTTAAGATGAAGCAAACACGAGCAAACAATTCAGATACAATTAACAAAACCCTTATGTTCCGGCTAAGTTATAGAAAATGCTTCTAGACAACTAAATGCTCTTTTATCCAGGGAATCACTGCATATGCAGCTTATGAATATATCCGAGAACGAGTGAAATTACACACAATACAGAAGTCAAGCATATCATATCCTTAGGGAAAAAAAAGTTAAATCATTATAAATGCCAGCCATTGAACTCAGTTATTGAAATTTGGTCCATTCAACTTTCCATATCTTAATGAAAGTTTGCAACCAGAAAAAGATCACAGTTTTGCAAACACAATCATCATAATCATAAATGTAATTAAAAAACTACACAATATATAAACAGAGAGGCAGACCTTGGTTCCCTGGGTTCTGCTAACAAGAGTTTTGCCAACGCTTCTGACAGAGAAAACAGAAGGCGCCTTGATGTCATACCAATCCTTCTTAGCAAAAGGGTCGGCTCTGTTTCATTTGTTCATCATCACAAACCACAACCACAAACATCCATAAACTCATTGTACAGTCACTAGACCAACAAATCAAGCCCAAACAGAGATTCCAACAAGCAAAACTAATTCAAAAATATTGCCCAAATCGTATCTAATCGTCAAGATCCTCATTTCACTATGAATGACGCAACAAATTAACAGAAATAAAAAAAAGGGTCAGCGAGAAAACTCACGCCTTCTTTTTGCCACCCTTCTTGCCCTTGGAAATCCTCTTGTTCTTCCTACAAAACAACACAGAAAACACGTCAATAACAGATCTTTTCGCAAAAATATTCATAAATAAGTAGAGCTAAGGAGACATTGAGTATACCCTACGGCCATCGTTGTTTTACCGTTCAAGCGTTAGAAGGCAATAAGTAATAAAGAGAGCTCAAAACCCTAATAGGTTTTTGGTTCTCTTACGTAGGATGACAAATAGCCCGGATCCGGTTCGATCCAGTTTGAAGGCAACAGATGAAGCTCAGGTTGATTAATCTGGAGCGCAATTTTTTTTAAATCTTATTTTAATATTTAATTTGATAGAAATTTAAGCAATTTCCTTACTTAATAATTTAGTACTTTTTTTAATTACTAAATATTGGCATAGAGAGAAATGAAAGTGTTTTAACAACTAAGCTACAATTACAACAATAGAGAAAATAGTTTTATTAAAATAATATTATTTTAATATTTAATTGAACACTTTTGAAAAGTAACTTTATCACCCGTTTGGTTCAGCTTTTAGGAGGTGAATAAGCATTTTTTATCGAAAAAGTTATTTTTAAAAAATGAATGTTTGACAGTAAAATCTAAAAGCATTTTTCATAAAATGGCTTTTTATAAGTTAAAATATAACTTTTGATAAGCTAAAATTTGGAGCCTTTCATAAAATCACTTTTTAGGTAAATTTTTAGATCAATTAAGGAGTTTTTTAATCCCTTTTATTCTTATGTTTTACACATAATTCTCACAATATCTACAAGACATCTTAACGTTTATTTCAATATTTATATAATATTATTTGACTTTTTATATATATTTTAATATTTATTTTGATATTAATTTTATTTATGTTATAATTCATATAAAAGATTTGGTTAAATAGATTTTCATTTATGTTTCGTATGTTTAAAATTATATAATAATTAATATTTTGTGCTTTATATATTATTTAATATATTTTAAATAATATTTATATCATAAATAATATTTATTACAAAATAAAATATATTTAAAATTAAAAATATTTTTATTTTTATATTATCAAACGACCTATTGTTCTTTCAAAATATTTCTTTTTAAATATTTATCAAATAGTTAACTAAATTCTTAAAAAAAAACTCAAAGCTCTACTAATATAAGTTTCCAAAGCCTAAGCTTAGTTCCTTTCGCGAAGCAGCGCCAAGACTGTCGCCAACCCATTACGTACTATTACTTGAACGCGACATTTCTGCACCTTATTTTGACTGTTCTTCTATCTTCCTCTAAGGATAATTTCCTGACCGTCTTGCTCAAGAATATGCATATAAAGCCAAATGGAAGTAACTGCATAACTTGTGAATGTTATGTAGTTCAAAAAATTAAAAGATTGAATTATACAAGTTAATATTACATAATATTTTTATAAAATATTTTTATTTTATAACAACTTTATACATTAATTTTATTTTAAGAAATTATATATATACAATTAAAAAAACTTATGAACTAGGTTCAGACTTTTAACTTTTATAATGAATCAAGTTTGAGTTTAAAAATGTCTCATCTCATGGGCCAAGTTGAGTATGAACTCAAAATTTTGTAAACGGTAGAACTCAACACTGCATATGATTCAAGAATCAATCACGGGAATGCAATCCAAGTATCAAACAAAAACTTCAATTGCTTTGAAGATAAATGTAAGGTTCTAACTATATGTCAGCATTCAATAGAGCCATTCTAAACAAAAAGAAAAAGGAAGAACTAATTTTGTAGTAAACCAAGTCCCAAGATACAAACACAAACTCATAATGATCAAAATCACTCTTCCTCAAGTCCACAAAAATCAGCCTAGTAAAAGAAACCAAGCACCTTCCCACCAACATTCTTTCTTCTTGCTTCCTCGTAATCCATAATGCCGGCCGAAGTTGTCAGCACAATGTATCCAAACTGCAAGTTTCAGAACATAAAGGGTCATTGTCATAACATAAAACCATATAACTCACAGCCTATAGTGGGGAGAAAGATTGGAAAGGAATTTTCAATTATGTAAGTTGGCCACCGTTATAATATAACAGTGACCTCATTAGCCTATGGTGGGAAGGAACATTGGAAAAGAATTTTCGAATAGGTAAGTTCATGGGATTAAACTTTATCTGATAATTTACAAATGTCGAGAGATTTAAACAAGAAAGCAATGAGCCAAATTAGTTCTGTCCAAGCAAGGAACATTTTCAATAAACATAGTGGTATTGGTAGGATATAAAGAAATTTTTAGTTCTAATCTAACCTGTCTCGAGGGAAGTAACCTTGCAGTCCAACCTTCGATGTCCTTAACACCGACATCAAAACGAGGACTAATCACACCACATTTGTTCAATCTTCCATTCAATTCAACAACAATTTTACCAGCCCTGTGATCATCTACATACTCAAACTCACCAATATAACCTGCAATGAATGGTCAAAGAATTAGACCTCAGAAATCAGCACAATTCACAAATTATTAGATACCAAGAAGCAAATACACAATTAAGAACAAAGAGAATAGATTAAGTATATCATGCTTCTGCATCACAAGCAGAAACTTGATGATCACTTTTGAGGAAGGCCTGATCATGACTTGACGCTTCCCACGCTTCTCTGCATTGTACATGCTCTTGAGAGCATCATTCAAAACACTAACTCTCACCATTCTTGCGGCTACAGATACGAATACTTAAAAAGTCAATGACCATAAAGATCTCATTGAAAACACCACATAACAAACTCAACACCTAACAAAGCCTATAAACAGTTTTAACCTACAAAAACATTTCATTGTCCAAGAATAAACATCAACCTCCGTACAGGAACACTAGCTCCAAGTGTGCAGTTTCACCAAAAAGAACTCGTTCAGGTAAACAAACAACGATGTACTCCAAATGTTAACGCGTTATAAAGCAATTAAAAAGTAAATACAGGCAATATAGAACACCCAATACACATGAAAAATCAAGACTTAAAACAAAATACGATATCTAAACAACAACAAAGTGATATCTGGATCTACGAAAAAAGAACGTAAAACAAGAGATTACAAGAACAGATGCGAGAATTAAGAGCGACCCACGAAAAGAAAACGCGAGAACAAAACAAAGCTTAGATCAGCTAAAGCGACAACAGTACTTACAATACGCAAATCAGCCAGAGACCAGAAGAAGCAGAGAGCTGGGCTTTCAAGGAAGGCTAACAAGTAAAACCCTAGGTTATATATTCCGCTGTAGGGTAGTTACGTTTACTAGATTGGGCCTCGGGCTTGTTTTTAAGAATTTGAGCCTAATTATTTCATTGGGCCTTTTATTTCAAAATTTCTTCTTGCTCCCTCAATGGGCCTTCAAATATCATTCAGCCTATTTAATTTTTTTTTTAATTAATGATGTTATAACTTGTTATTTACTTCTTCGCTGTCGACTGATCATGAGCCTGAGTGCTTGTTCGGTTAAGCTTTAAGAGAATATATAAGTACTTTTTTATTGCAAAAGTTTTTTTTTTTAATGAATGTTTAGTTGTAAAATGAAAAAAATGCTTTTTTAGTATATACAATTTTTTTGACAACCAAAATATTACTTTTTAAGAAGCTTAAATTTGGAATTTTTCAAGCAATCACTTTTTAGGTAGATTTTTCAAATCAATTAATGAGCCTATTTTTGTCTCTTTTTCTTATGTTTTATACATAATTTTATAATACTCACAAACTCATCTTCACGTTTATTTTGAAATTTATATAATATTATTTGACTTTTATATATTTTAAATATTTTTATATTAGTTTTACTTATGTTATAATACATATAAAAGATTTGATTAGATATATTTTATTTATATTTTATATAGTTTAAAATTATATAATAATTAATATATTGTGCTTTGTAAATTGTTTAATATACTTTAAATAATATTTATATACATAAATAATTTTATTACAAAATAAAATATAGTTAAAATTAATAAAAGTGATTTTAATTTTTATGTTGCCAAACAGTTTACTGTATGAAGTTCTTAAAAAAACTATTTTTTTAATTAACAGTAAAATAGTTAACTGACTTCTTAAAAAAGAGCATCTAAAAAAAACTCTACTAATATAAATCCGTCCAAACAGATATCGAAAAAGCCTTTACCAGTTGCACAATTCCTTTTAGAACATATAATCGGATAACTTTCACATTGATGGTATAAAACTTAAAAAACATGTATTTTTCATACCACCACACAACTTTTTCTAATAAAAGCTCATGCTTGAACTTAGTATGCAAACTCTTGAATCCAATTTCAAATTGAAAAAACCAATTATGACATTCAAGCTTGATCTTGTTAAAAATCAAATTAGACCAACTAATTATAAAAATTCGGGTCAAACCCATTAAGTTTCTGTTTGTGATGCAAAGAACTCGTAATCATAAGTCTACATTTTTACTTTATATTGCGTCTTTTATTAACTTCAAAATCCTAGGATAGTGTCATTATTAAGAAAAATGTCATTCAGAATTTACAAAGAGACTACTCATAAAGACTTGATATATATTCTCACCTTTTACAATATCAAACTAACAGATGAATCAAACTCATAACTTTTAACGAGCAAAGTTCCTCGTTAGTTACATGATTTGTCCCAAAATCTCGTTCACACGTCGAGAGACAGCAAAATACAAAGGTCCTGTTTGGCAATCAGCTGATTGCATTTAACTGATAACTGATAGCTGATTATATCAGCTGATTTGATCAACAGATTGTGTTAGCTGTTTGTTAAAAATATTTAATAAAATTAATTGTTTAGTATTAATTGTTTACGTATAAAATGACTTACAAGGACATGACTTTAAAAAAAGTTATATACTTATTAATTAATTTACAATTGGATTCACTATTGAGTTACTATAATCGGTTACAATTAGACTATTCCAATAAAATAGTTATATAAATACTTTTATTATCGATATGTTTTCAATACTTACTACCATTAAAATTATTTGATCTCTTAATTAACCCTTGTAAGAATTTGAACAATATGTGCTATATATTTATCAATTTTAATGCACAAATGAGAAAAATAACAGCCTAATCCATATATTACTTCATTTTATTAATTTCTTAATACGAATAAGAAATGAAAAATTAAAAGATTGCATGTCTTAGCACTCTTTAATTTAGAACGTGAGGGTGGAAGATTGATATATGGATTTTCCAAAGGAGGCAACACCTTTAAAACCAGATTTCCTTTATAAAACTATCCACATCAAGAAGGGAATCTTATCACTTGCATCAATGGAAGCCCTTTACAGGATGATAGGAAGAAGATGAAGGTTAGAGACATAGGTTCAGGCTCATTTTGGTCGTGTTTGAAGAAGAAACTAAGCTCTTGGCAGAGATAAGAGAAGTAAGCTAACAAATGCTGCTGCTCTGCTAGCACTCTTGCTCGTAGCAGCATCTATTGAAGAACATGACAAGATTATGTTTATCGCATAATTTGAATGAGGGGGTCAACCAGCAGTTGAAGCCACTGGGATTCGATTGCTGGAAAATTTGGATACTCCTGATGTGTTGTTTCCTTTTTCCTTCTATTTGCTTTCCCCTTCGTACACGATTCCCAGTTGGTGAGTGAAAGCGAAAGACACAGGATGAAGAAGCTGGAGTTGAACACAAACATTGAAAATCTTCGCCTGACCATGCTCTACTACAACAACGCAACCAACCAGCTTCTTTGTGTATCATGTTCTTGTTGGATTTGGTGTATATGTTGTGATTTTAGCCATCTTCATATGTTCAGTGGCTCTGCAATGGACTGGCACACCTATTGATGATGGAGGACGAAGTTACTCATCGACCAAGTTTTGGTAACCAAAGCAGAGTTCATCTTTAGACTTTCTCAACCTTGAATCAAAATGTACGATTGCTTTCCTTTATTATTATTTTTAATTATATAATATGTTATTGTCATTGTGTTTAATTATAAAAGAGTATCTACTGCGATGCTCTGATCAGTTGACGTAAACTGGAAACTGAGAACACATCTTGTTTAGCAAAAGATTGCAACACTGTTCCTTCTACGGTTCTACCCTTGTTTCTCCCAATGCAAGCTTTACAAAGAGGAAACATGAAGACAAAAAGATTGAACCATGAGCCTATGTTAAAAATGGAAAACTGATTCAAGCTCAGTTGAGTTGGAATTACAGAGAGGGCCCAATTTTTGTCCTATGACTAGCATTTTCAGATGAGAAGTCACTTGCATGTTAAAATTCAATGTGGAAGAATCGGATACTCAACCACAGTATCTTGCACAGTTCAAATGCTATTTCCATAAAGATGGTCAAAAGCTACAACAAATGAACTTAGGAACATGTTTGAACATGTAGAAAAGTTCAAAGTTCTGGATAATTTGGTCAGAGAAATGAGAATGATATGATCAACCTCAGGAAACAAACCATGCCAAACAGAAACTAAAAGAACAATTGATCTTAAAAGTTTCAGAGCGGTAGAAAAACAAAAACATGCTAGTACAAAAAAAATCAACTGACAGACTTCAGGTTTCCTGTAATTTACCATTTTATGACACTTCAAGACGGCTTGACTAATCTGTTCGTATCCTTCAGTTGGCATGCCAGTAATACGACCAAGTTCAGTTTCATTGGGACTAAACATGTCAACGGCATTCAACAGTTCTACAGGGAAAGGTGCGTCCATTCCACCAGCATCGAGAATGACCATAACACCTGCACTCTTTGCAGCCTAAAGCAATGGTAAAATCAGATTCGAAACAACTTTAATGGCCATTGGATTGAATTGAAATGAAAAAAAAATCTAAAATTAGGATCAATAAAGTTAACTGTATAGGTTAAATCACCAACTTCCAGCAATTTTTAATCTGCTCCATTTTATTCCATTGCAGTTTGGACACCAGACTACGGCCATGTGAACCCCATGACATCCTTTCCCCAAACTTCTCTTTTTCAATTTTCTTTGCGAGTGAAATATCCTACCCAATAAAAATGTGAGTTTTCCCTGATGAATTGTCTTTTTCATTCTTCAATATCCAACAAATAAGCTAGAACTAATAAATAAATCAGCTTCTGTCAAAAAATATTAATGCAGTATCACAAGTTGCCACTATGTTGGCCATATCCACCATTGAATCAATGTTTACCAATACGATTGCCTGAGCTATCAGGTTTGCAGATTTTCATGAAACAACGTGGATGCTTTATGTATTTATCCTAGATATTCAGCTTCTTCATACCACATTATGAAGGACTTCAATAGTTTACTCAGGATGATAATATCTAGGAAATACAAATGTGATCACCCCAAATGCCATATACAATCCAGTTTTCTTGAAATCATGCTCCTAGGAGTAAATAAAAAATGTAAAGTAGTTCATAATAAGTGCTGCCAACGATATTATTATAAAAGCAGTATTCAGCATCAAAATGAAAATTAAACAATTACTCCAAGTACAGACTGAACAATCAATAAAGAAAAGAAATTGAATTCTGTACTATGTTCTAGAATATGCAGGACATAGTCAAGTAAAACCACCACAAATTAAAGTAATAGAGAAATTAAGGAAAAAGATGCAAAATCAAAGGGAGTCTGACCTTCACAACTTGAATATTTACAGAATCAGGTATCTCCCTCTGAAGCAAAACAATACCGGCATTCTTCACCATCTTCAAATTCTCTTCACTGAACCTCTCAGGCCAATCACTCATGTTGGCACCTCCAACAATGATAATAGAGTTCTGACCATCAGACTGAAGCATTACCACTGCATGCCCAGTAGGCACACCATGAACATTCCTCACATTGTCAATACAGACCACAGACCCCACCATTCTTCAAAGCGTCAAGAATCAAATTCCCATAGGCATCCTCACCAACTTGGCCCACAAAGTATGTTGGGTATGAAAGGTTTCCACTGCATACAGCTTGGTTGGCTCCCTTGCCGCCAGCAAGGGTCTGACCATCTTTCGCCGAGACTGTCTCACCTATTTTGGGGGGTCGATCGATTTCAACAAAGAGGTCAAAATTAGCTGAGCCAACTACAACCATCGGTGGTTTCTTCAGATTTTCAACCACCGCCCTTTCCGAACTTTCAGCGGACTGAATAGTGTGGGAAGGAATTGATCTAGTTTTGTTAGAAGGCTTCTGATATTGCTCTCCTTCACTATCTCAATAGCCTCAACGGAGGCAATATCGGACCAGCCGTCGGAGTTGCAAACGAAGTCGCGGTGGAGGCTCTAGCACTGCCTGATCTGCTTTTACCGTGAGAAGTGAGAGCCAAGAAATGGGAGAGATGCAAGGAAAGTGTCGAGGAAATGAGGGCATAATCGAAAAAAAAAAATCAGTTGATTCATTGAAACGCTCCTCAGATGAGCTTATTCAATATCAGCTGGTTGGGTTGAATAAGCCAACCCAACCAGCTAATAACCAAACACCTTAAACAACTTTTGTACAAAGTCAACCAGCTAAATATAGGTCAATAAGCTATTTTTTGGCTGAACAGCCATCAACCAAACACAGCCAAAGTTTGACTAATACACAGGGAATGGTGGAAGCTGCCCCTTTCTGAGAAAAGAAAGGACATATTCAGCAGTATCGATGAGGTCATTGATGTTGTGAAGCGATCTTTCCTCGGCAGCCATTATGAAGATGCCGCGAACCTCAGCTTTCTTAGCCATTCTTGCTGCATAATTAAGAGGCAAATTCGGAGAGTTCAGGCCTCGGAGTAATTGACCATATAGTGACAGAACTTTCCCTCTATTCCGTGCCAAATCTTCTGCTGTTGCCCATATTAGTCCTCCTTTTCCCATTACTGATCAGATCAAAGAATGAAATGGCAAGAACAATAAGAAGTGGATCTAAAGATTTAAACTTTCTGATTTCGAGAAGTCACACAACTGATCAAGACTTGAGGGTTCCCACGTTTCTCTGCATCGTATATGCTCTTGAGAGCAACATTCAAAACACTAACTCTCACCATAAATTTTATGTTACGCTTAGTTCTTGCATTTTCTGACATACAACTTTCTTATAAGCTACTTCAAAGCCCATAAACAGTTTTAACCTACAAAAACATTTCATTGTCCAAGAATAAATATCAAACTTCGTACAGGAAAGCACACACTAGCTCCAAGTGTGCAGTTTCACTAAAAAGAACTCGTTCAGGTAAACAAACAACGATGTACTCCAAGTGTTAACGCATTATAAAGCAATTAAAAAGTAAATACAGGCAATATAGAACACCCAATACACATGAAGAATCAAGACTTAAAACAAAATACGATATCTAAACAGCAACAAAGTGATATCTGGATCTACGAAAAAAGAACGTAAAACAAGAGATTACAAGAACAGATGCGAGAATTAAGAGCGACCCAGAAAAAGAAAACGTGAGAACAAAACAAAGCTTAGATTAGCTAAAGCGACAACAGTACTTACAATGCGCAAATCAGTTAGATACCAGACGAGGCAGAGAGTTGGGTTTTCGAGGAAGGCTAACAAGTAAAACCCTAGGTTATACATTCCGTTGTAGGGTATTTTACTAGATTGGGCCTCGGGCTTCTTTTATGAATTTGAGCATAATTATTTTATTGGGCCTTTTATTTCAAAATTTCTGCTTTGTTACTCAATGGGCCTTCAAATATTATTCAGCCCGTTTATTTTTTTTCCTGATTAATTAATGATGTTATAACTTGTTATTTACCTCATCGCTGTCGAGTTATTATGGCCATGTTTAATTGTTGGTTGATCAGCCAATTTTTTAGCTGATTGATTAAAATTAGCTGTTTAACTTCATCAATAAGTTATTTTAGTTGTTTGATTATTGACTTGTTGAGTTGATTAATTTAACTCAACCAGCTAAAAATTAAAAATTTCTTATGGGTAGCTTTTTGAACAATCAGCTGACTACCTTTTCCTATAACGCCAATTTTGCCTTTAAATTTTGCTCAATCTCTTTTGCTCTATTTGAATTATTTTGTTAAACTTTATTTGGATCGTTATAATTTATATTTGGATGTATCATCATCATCATTATTATTATTGTTGTTGTTATTATCATCGTTGTTGTTCTTATTATTGTATATTTTATGTTTTTATTAGAGTTATAAACTTAATTTTATAGAATTAAATATTTAAAATCTAAATTCTTATAAGAATATTCAATGAAATACTAAAATATATAATATTCATACTTTTATAATTTTTTAAGCCATATTCTCATAAGTCATTTTACACGTAAACAACTAATACTAAACGACTAATTTTATCAAATATCAAATTACAAACAACTATGATCAAATTAACTGATATAATCAGCTATTAACTAATAGCTGATATAATCAACTAACAACTAATGCAATCAGCTAATTATCAAACATCCTACAACTTCTGAACCTGAAAAAACCTTTACAAGTTGCATAATTTTATTAGTACATATAATTGGATTAACTTTTCACATTGATGGTATAAAAATTAAAAAGCAAGTATTTTTATCACTACCGCACAACTTTTTCTAACAAAAGCTCATGCTTGAACTTAGTATTCAAACTCTAGAGTTCAATTTCAAATTAAAAAAACCAATTATGGCATTCGAACTTGATCTTGTTAAAAATCAAATTAGACCAACTAATTATAAGAAATCGGGTCAAACCCATCAAGTTTCATAATTTTACATTTTTAATTTATATTGCGATTTTTATTATCTTCAAAATTCTAGGATAGTGTCATTATTAAGAAATATGTCATTCAGAATTTACAAAGTAGACTACTCGTAAAGACTTGATGTATATTCTCACCTTTTACAATATCAAACTAACAGATGAACCAAACTCAGAACTTTTAACAAGCAAAGTTCCTCGTTAGACAGCAAAACACGAAGTTTGACTAATACACATGGAATAATGGTGGAATAAACAATATTGTAACTTAAAGGAACTTCAGATCTTCAGGTTAAACCATGTTCATTGGCTCTTCCTGGCACCAAACCATCTCAGCATCTGGAAAACAGAAGATAAGTTGTGTCAAGCACATTACTTGTACTGACAAAAAAGAGGTCAACAAGATCTCTAAGAAATCATTAACACCGTGGAGCCATGAAGGACAAGTGGCTAACAAGCGAAGACATTACTACATCTAATCAATACAAAGGATTATGCATCAACCTAAAATACACACTAGGATATCTCTTCAGTTCACGCTGGACAAGATCACATGGGAAGGGAAGGGACAAAGCCGTTCCACCCTACAAATTGCAACATCATTAGCCCCCACCTTACGGCGCTCTTCATCAAGTTTTTCACAGTAGAGCTGCAAGCAATGATTTATACGTTAAATGACAATCCCCTCTTGCTATACAATATGCATTTATTTTGAAAACGCTGAAACAAAAACAAAACAAAAAGTAGCATACCTTCCCAGAGCAAAGAACTAAACGTCTAATACCCTCCTCAAGATCAGACTGGTCATTCTTATCCTTTATGAGCTGCTTAAATCTTGTTCCTGTTTGTTGAACCCAGGATGGCCTTGCACATCATCAAACTCGGGACAAATTTGATTTACATTTAGGGTGGCGAAGTAGGTTCGTGGGAGACATCACAATTAGAGGTTTACGGAAGTCCCTGTGTATCTGGGACACGAAACTAATAACATGAGAGAGAATTTATTGGAAGTTGACAGCAATTCACAGCAGAACTAGTTGTAGTTAGCTGCCGCCGTAGCACATGGAAGTAACTGGAAGGAGTTGTAACATTCACCACTTGCCAATTGCATTCCTAAATTTGCTTCCTTAGAGTTGGCTCCATCTCGGGAATGACATAACGGTTGTCATCACTCATCTGGAATTCATTGATTATGCATGTTAATTAAGTGAAACCTTACTAAACTAATTAAATAATAAGTGCTGCGCTGTTGAAATACTCATTTAATCAACTATAAATACTAACCAGACCAAACAGTGGCCTCAGAACTCGAGATAATCCAATCTTCAGCTCTTTGCCAGATAAAACAACCACTGCTCTTCAAAACAGTGAGATATTTACAGCCAAGGTGGAAAAATATGAAGCAAATATTTCAATGAGAATCACCTGAAGGAAGCTTTCCAAATGTTCACTTGATTGTTCAGGGCCTTGTCCATCACAACCAAGAGGAAGAAGCACAACAAGCCCAGTCTGACTAACCACTTTGATTCACCACTGCTCAGAAATTGATCAAATATGACTTGAACTCCACTGGCAAAGTCACCAAACTGAGCTTCACAAAGTATCAATTGATTTGGATTTTTCATCGAGCAACCCAATTCAAATCCAAGGACACCAAATTCCGAGAGGGAGCTGCATGAGAGAATTTACTTTTGTAAAAAATCAAGAAAATCTACCATAAAGCACCAAACTAAATGAGAGATATTCCGTGTCTTAGTCTTCTATGTTCTCAAGCATTAGTGTCTTATGAACAAGTGAGACTGCTAATGAAGATGCACATGCGAACTTCACCGAGGTAAAGACTCCTAGCATGAAAAAGGGTACTACATACCTGTTGCTAACAGTGAACATCTCCTCATTTTGATTCATGATAACATGGTCAAGAGGGTAATAATTCTCCCCTGTTTGTTGGTCATGAAGGACTGAACGTCAATCACTAGAAGTACCTCTTTTCAACATCCTGACCACTCAATCGAACATGGTTACATTCTACAAGCAACGTAGTCAGCACAAGAGCTTCACCAAGTGCCCAGTCAATTCCTTTCCCTGTTTCATTCATTTGGGCACGCTGTTCATAAACCTCCTTCACAACCCTATGAGGTTTAGAGTTTTCTGAAAGACTTGTAATAGCTTTGCCCATGTTCTTCAAAATATCAGGCTTCACCCTGGATAATACCACACCAATTTAAGTATAAATCACAAAAGAAGGATTTGATGACAGCTAACTCAAAATAAAGAAGAAATTCAGCACCCAATGTTTCGGACACAGGAAAGCTGTTCTGGTGACTTAAACCCAGACCAGTGGGATGAAAGCCAATCTCTCCCTTTTGGAACATAATCTTTGGTAGCCAAAAATTTTTCATTGAGGATTGAATTGACTTTCTCCTGTATTTTGTTAACATCTTCTTGTGTCACCTGTCCAGATTCCAGAAGTTTGTTCCGGTAAACTTCAAGAAACGAAGGATGGTTCCAGATGATCTGTTAACCCAATCGTGTTAGAAATCAATAATGTTTTAACTTATCTCAAGAAAGCAATTTAAAGGCTACTTAATGAAATCAAAACACACATTTATAATAACAGAAAACACATGAAGGAATTAAAAATTTGAAAAAGAAATTAGAATTATATTTTAAGATATCAGATAATAATAACAAATTATACTGAAGACGAAGTAAAATACAGAAAATCTAGTATAAAAATAAGAAAATCAAGCTAACCTGATACATTTTGGGCCGTATGAAAGATGGCTCATCACTCTCATTGTGCCCGAATCAATGATAACATACCAAGTCAACTAGAACATCTGAGTGAAAAGTTTGGCACCACTCAGCGGCAAGCTCACAGACATGCACAACAGCCTCCACATTATCTCCATTTCCAGCACCAATTAAAGATCAGAGTTCATATGGCATCAATTAACCCCAGATTCTGAAAAGGGTCTAAGTTGATAAATTGCTCAATATAAATCAAATTTTGACTAACACCTTTTCCAATAAGAACTTTAATTAATTCCAAAGTGATCTGAACTTGAGCTTGAGCTGTTACAATCTTTTTGCAACTTCAAACAATGGCAACGGAGATGGCAAACAACACAAAGCAGAATGCTGCAACAGACCATACTAACTAAAAATTGCCAAAATTTTCAAAGGAGTTTCAAACTTGGCTCAAATCAAATTTTCTTCACCAGTCGTCATTCTTAGCCTTCTTGGGAAAGCGTTCTTGAGGCTCCAATTGTATTTCGGTTCGCATCTGGTCCCAAAGATCTTGAAAATTTTCCTTAAAACTCTTTTTAAACCAGTCCTCAATTTCTGAGTACAATTCCATTGGATTGTAATTCCATACCTCTCTCAACATGACACAACTATCAATTGATTTTATCTTCAGTTTAAGGATAAGGTTCCCTACTCGTCTTTCCCCTGCGGCTTCTCGGTCCAAAATGATAGTGGGTCGAGCTGCCATGAACTTCTTGACAGATCTTAAGCATGGTAAAATTTGGCCGTCAAGCAAAGCATAAGCAAATACTTTTACACGATCTGCCAAACCAGTTATCGGCCTACTATGCAGTGGAAGATGCCAAAGATGAGGACCAAATGTTGGGACAACCCAGCAAAATACTTGGTCAGTATGACATTCATAATAAGGTTTAGGGTCCTCTACAGCAGAAAAACTGCACAAAGATCTAGCATACTGAACAAGCCATTCTGGTTTTACACTTGTCGCACCATGCATGTATGGCCGCTTAGTATGCAGCAATTCATTATACACCAAAAACTCAGGGGATGAACTAGAAAGAGATGACCTACGATGGAGAAAGACAACTTCTTTAACCATGCAGGCCTGGTACCTAATTGCATTGGCTTTGCTATCCCCTTCTGATGACCCAGAATATCCTTTTACACGTTTAGCAACCCTATCAGCCCAGCCAGCACATATAGCTCTTCCTAATATCTGTTCCTCATTCAGTAAAAGAGGGTTCTTTCCAGATGAAACATTCCAAGCTAGCTCAATATCTACCACTTTTCCATGATTCCATGAAAAGTCCTGCTCAGAACTGCATTTCACATTCTGATCAAAAATTAGACGAAGAAGCTGCTTTCTAAGCTTGGACATTTCTTCCATGGTTTTAAGGTGTAATGCATTTTCATCACAGAATTTAACTGAGTTTCCCGAAAGTTCAAAGCATTGCAAAGCATAAGCCACTGTTAGTGCATCACTGCTAGGATTAGAAAATCTTGCAAAAGATCCTTTGGAGCTCTCTTTGAGCTTCTTTTTCCTTAAATATGTTTCCTTGTCTAAACATTGTTCACCATCTTGGCTGACAGATCTCCCATTATGCTCTACGTTATTACTACTGCCATCAGAATGGCTTCTTTCAAACTGCATAACAAAAGGATTAGGCAAGCTCAATGCTGCAGCTGCCGCAACAGCATAACCTAAAACCAAATTTGCTCTGGCATAATTGTTGGTCTTCCTCATAATTTGGATAACAGTAAGGAGCATTCTAGAGTGGCGGGGACTTATAGGATAATAAGCCATAGCCCTCCCCAAGGGCGTCAGTCGTCTGTTGTCATCAAGTGCTTCAAGAGTCTTCAGGCAACCCTCTGCTTCAACCAGGGCACTGGCCTCTGGCAGAGTTGGAAAAGGGAAACCTTGCACCTAGAATAAACAACATAGGAGGCAATAATTAGTAAAATTTTACGAAAACAAATTCTAAATTGTGGAAAAAGGCACAAATTGTGGAAAAAGTTAGCAGTAAGGAAGCAAATTCACCATGTAAAAGTTTACCAGGGGCAAACAGGGATGGCTCAAGATGGTTTAGTTTTCACATTTAGTGCCATTGTAACATCTTCAGATAGTTATAAATTTCATATAAAGAAAAAAATCTTCTACAAGCTTAGCACATAGCATTATTGTTAGCCAAGTTTACTTGCCCACATTTAGTTCCATCACTGAAAATCTAGGGCATATTCCACAAGGTTAGCACATGGTCTTCTAGTTTATCAAGTTCAAAAGTTCAAACTGACACCCATGACGAATTAGCCTATAACCAACAAGATCAACTACTAAAAGTCAGATTTAACAGTAGTATGAAACAAGAACAAGAACAGAAAAAATACCTTATCAATGCTCATGGATTTCAGGATAAGGACAATGCTCTCAACAGGTACTTTACATATCTCAGGACAAGAAAAGTCAGGAAGTATGTTATTAAAGACTGCAGATGAATATAGACGATAGCAATGACCGGGCATAGTTCTTCCAGCTCTTCCTGCACGTTGAGCAGCAGATGCCTTGCTAATCCACTGCACTTCATACGTTTCCATGCCATTGGAGGGGTTGTAGTTCTTCACCTTTTCTCTTCCAGTGTCAACCACATACTTTATACCGGGAATAGTCAAAGAGGTCTCAGCAACATTAGTAGCAACTATCACTAGCCGTTCCCCCTCATTCACCTTTTCAAACACTCGAAGTTGTGCTGCTGGAGGAAGCATGGCATAAAGTGGTAATACATGCATAGCACCAAGAGAATGACCTTTCCTCTCCCCGAAAACATGAATCAGCTGCTTTGAGGAATCTTCTGGTGCTGTACTCTGCCCTTCACACTTGGAATCCTCTGATGTTTTTCCAGCCAGAGCTTCAAAAGCAGCCTTTAGTGAGGTAAGATCCCCTTCTTCTCCTACAAGACCTCTAAGATTGCTGTCATTTTTTAAGGTCAACTGGTCCTCTAAATCCATATCATCTCCAGAAATTTCTAGTTCACTTTCTGTTTCTGAATTATGAGACAAATCCGATTCATCATCGCTGAAATTATGCGCATTTGCATCATAGGAACTAAATCCATTAGCCTTCAGGTCAGTAAAGTTCCCCTGAATCTCAAATGCCTCATCAATATCCTTCATGTCAATATCCTGAATGGAATTCATAATGTCTGCAACAACACCCCCTTTATTATCTTCAGCAAGATTACCAGTGAGCTTCCGTGAAGCTTTACGTAATTTCTGGCACAAGTACTCTACTTCTCTCTGACCGGTGACAAATACAAGAATACCTCCCTGCGGCAGCCGTTTGTGGATTGACAAAACCTTTTTATAGGCTTGTCCAATGTAATCCACAATGTCCGTCCTTTTAGAGAAATGTAAAGTTACAGGAAATTGTCTCCTAGGAACTTCAATGATAGGGGGAGGACTTTGAAACAACTTTCTTCCAGAAACAAAATCCTCTACCCGCAAGGTGGCACTCATCAGAATAAGTTTTAGAGGAAAAATCATCCCTTCAGGATCTATATGTTTCCCAGAAAGAATCATCTTTTGCTGGTCCTCGTATGTCTTCTGCATGTAGCAACAGATTATGTCTAATAAGTACAAATAAGAAAGCAAAAAGACCATAATATTGTCCGAAGTGTAAAATTTATTTGAAACATTACCTGACGGAGACAAATCACACGAGAAAGCATTCCGATAAGTATGTCAGTGTTCAGACTTCTTTCATGTGCCTCATCCAAGATTATGACTGAATACCGCCTCAATAGAATATCATTCTGCATAAAATAAAGAGTTTATTCACCCAGCTAGAAATGGTTCAAAACTAGATGAAGAAACAGCAGGGAATGCCAACAATAGACACTAAAGGCAAGAGAAATTCCAGTATGTTGGAAAATGAACAGGAACTTAATGCTGGACCCCATATTTAATTCAAGGCAGTACATGTCCAAACAATTTTAATTACTATACTTTCCAGAAACCAAAATATAGGTGTTCAAGGATGGAAATAAAATCAAAGTGCTCAGATAATGAGGAGACAATTTTCACTATACCATCACTTCAATAACGTAGAGTAAATGACAAATATGGCATGGTTAACGTCCAAATTTCAATAAAAAGGCAAAAAAAAAAACAAGGCAAATCTAGTAAAAAGGTCGAAGTTCAGTATAACACTTCATAACCAGTCCAAAAAAGAAGCAAATTTTGACAACTTAGAATCACCGCAAAATTACAAAATATGCGATCTTTGGCGAATACCTGAACTTCACGTAGTAAGATTCCGTCAGTCATAAATTTGATGGAACAACCATCTCCAACCTTCTTGTCATGCCTAACTTGAAATCCAACCTCTTTTCCAAGATGAAAACCAAGTTCAAAAGCTACACGCTTAGCAGTGGCAAGTACAGCTACACGACGGGGCTGAGTAACACCAATAACACCACTTCTAGATGAACACTTGTATGAACCAAAGCCTGCTTCGTAAAGGAACTGCAAGATTACACCAAAAAGATGAATTTATGAAGGATTTTACATAATAAATTTAGATTTTACATAATAAATTTAGTTGAACTCATAAAGCATCCACAACATCCACCTGAGGAACTTGAGTGGTTTTACCACATCCAGTTTCTCCACAGATAATAATAGTGGAATGTTCATTAACAGCTTCCATTATTTCCTGCTCCATCATAACTATTGGGAGATCCTTCCTTTTATTTTCCACTTCAATTGACCTTAATACGTGAACCACTGTTGGGGTCATAAGAGGTCTTCGCAAAGAAGAATCCAAAACATTCTTAGCTTGATGAGAATCTAAACAAGAGCTTTCATCTGCTTTTCCCTGGTCCAAGAAATTACCCCAATCTACAATTAGCAAAAATACTACAGCATATACAAAAATTCATGATCATAGGATAAATAACATTAAATTGACACGACTCATGAAGTCTAAACTATTTTATGCAATAAAATGAACATACACAAATTGTAACATATTGCATACTCCAAGAGATTAATAGACTTTGAAAACTTTAAGAAGCCACATCATAAAGTGTTTAAACTGAACAAATCAAAAACGTTCCTTTGACATGGACCAAAACCTAATACTAACGTATATACATGGATAGAAACAGTTCTTACAATTCCAGAAATATATTCCATAATCAGAGCACACAGCCTCCTGTTGACTTAAGTTTTTTCTACCATGCTTATCACACAAAGTAGGTAAATGACATACTGATATCTTGCAAACGTATTTCATCTACCTTATGCGGAAATTTTTCAGGAGAAACTGCAGACAAAGATATTTCATTCAGACCAACTTTAACGCCACTAAGTGTGCCTTGATGACAGGTCGGTTGAGCGGATACACAATTTGGCATTTCTCTTTCCACGATTGTTGACTGCATCACAGCATCTTCCCTTACTTGAGTTTCTCTCATCTCAGCTTTAGCTTCGCCACAAACATCATCCTCAATCCTTTTTGAAACAGGGCCACCATCTAGAACATCTAAACGTGCCTTGGACATTTGTATTGCCATCCGACGCTTTTCTTTCACAGTTTCAACCTGTAACAGAAGGTAATCCAATGCATAAATTAGCACCAATCAGCTCTATCAAAATACTATAAACCAAAATCCATCCACTTATACATACTCGACTAATGTTTTTTGAGGAACGCAAAAGAGAAAATGCACTCTCTGGAATCTTGAATTTTCTGAAAAATAGAAGTGCTAAGCAGTTTAGATTAACAAATAAAAATGGGGAAAAGTCAAAACCCATAAGCAAAATTTAGACAATACATACTCCAAGGTCTTGATGCTTTTTGATAACAAAATTTCTCTTTGCTTCTCCTCCTGCATGAATGACAACTAACCCTAAGCCCAATTATCACAAGGAGGAAACCAAAGATACAAAAAGTTGATGCAAGTAGGAACATACCTCCAATTTCTTCAACTTTCTTTTCTGGGACTTGCTCAGCTTTGGAGTTGAGTTTGCTTTCATTCCCTCCTGTAGGTAAAGAATTCAGACAATATACTTACTATGCCAAAATAATTCAAAGAGACGTAGTAGGAATATAAACCTACTACACATACCTTATTCCCATCTTTATTTTTACCATTTCTCTTTGCAGGCAAGATAATAGCATTGCTATCACCTTCCAAACTGCCAAATACAAGCAGCCAGATAAAAGTTTGAACCAAAATGCTTGGTCATAAATATATCAAGGTATAACTTTGACAATGTATAGGTGGTTTCTATTTTCATCTAAACCATCGAAAATAGGGTACGGTTTAGGGTTTTAGGTGAGTTATGAGAAGAACTAATACACATATAAACATACACGATTATGCCAAATAAAGAAACTTGGAGTGTAAGCAGAACGAGAAGGTTGCATTACCAGATGGTGTCAGCACGAAATTCCATTTGGGTGAGCTTCAATTTCGCTCAGGAAGCTGTAATATAATGAGCAAGTCTCTCAGTTTACTTTACAACTGACTAATGGTCAATGGCAGAGACTAATTTTTATAAAGAAATAGCAACTGAGTTTCTGCATAATCCTAACTTTTAATGGTTCAATGAAAACTGAAAACTGAATCCAAACAACCAAAGAGCAACGAACTAATAAAGTTAAATAAATCTGAAATAACCAAAATAAATTAAGTGGGTCGGATGCCAAACCACAGAGAATATTTCAAAAGATGGTGTCTGGTAAAGTGAATCCTTCAAAGTTGTTAAAAACAGAATGGATGACCACACCAAAAAACAGCGAGCAACTGGTCAGACCCGTTCAAGATATGAGGAACCCGAGTAACTCAGAGGCGTCACACGAGAGAGACGACAATGGAGAGGCAGCGACAGGGCGTATCCTTCGAGAGAAACAAGGAAAAATCCAAGAATTAGATCTGGTTAATGGAAAGCTGATCATCCATAAATCAGAACAATACAATACCAGTGCTCTTCCAGAAAATTGGTATAAAACAGGAAATATCACAGATAGAGTATCACTTAGAGAGATAGAGAAAAATCCCTAGAAAGAAACAATCGGAAAGAAAAGTTCGAAGAGACGAACAGATAGCTGTTATTAAGGATTTAGTGAAAAAGCAAAGAGAAAAGGCCTAAGCTCATCACTGAAGCTCTGATGGCCGACAACGCAGGCAGTCCCTTATTAAGTACATACACCCTAAATTATACATAAATAATAATAAAAAATTCTAAGCCTATTTCTTTAAACTCTATTAAATTATAATTTATTAATATCTTTTGAGTTAATTCAATTTGAATAATATTTTAATTAAAAGAGAATTTTAGTTAATGTTATTAGTTAAATATTTTATTAAATCAAATCGCTTGTTTCAATAATTTTATTTCAATTTTTTATTAAATTTTATCTATATATTTATGTGAAGTTAATATAAATATGTGAATAAGATTTAATAAAATATAATAAAATATTACATTGAAACAGGAGATCTGATCCTTCAGCTACATGCTTCTAAGCATCCAAATCAAAATACAATAATAATAATTAATAAAACTCAATTTCTTTATAACTTATTGAGAGTATTTTAATAATTTATTTACTAAAATTCAAGGAGTCCTGACTCCTATTGTATAAATGGTGTTTTTACTTCCCTAAAACTTTAAATTAACTTCAAAGCTGTCGATCCGGTAAGATCACCAAGGAATTAAATCAACTTCAAAACGCTTCCTCGTTTCTCTGCAATGTACATGCTCTTGAGAGCATCATTCAAGACACTAATTCTCACCATAAAGATTACATTGCAAACATTTGAAAGGAACTCTAGATTACAAGCTCAATACCCAACAAAACCCATAAACAGTTCTAACCTACCAAACCATTTCAGGGTCCAACGATAAACATCAAAGATGAAAGTACAGACTAATTTCAAGTGTGCAATTTCACCAGACAGAGCTCGTTCAAGTACATAAACAACGACTTAACTCCAAGTGTTAACGCTTTAAAAAGCAATTAGCAACTAAATACAAGTCATACAGAAAATCCAATACACATGAAGAATCAAGACTTAAAACTAAATATGATATCTACATGACAACAAAGTTACATCTGCATCTACGAAACAAGTATGCAAAACAAGAAATTACCAGAAAAAGTGCCAGACTTAAGAGCGACCCACGAAAAGAAAACCCGAGAAGAACAAAACAAAATCTTAGATCAGCTCAAGCAACAACAATACTTATAGTACGCAAAGCAATTAGAGACCAGGTGCAGAGAGCTTTCAAAGAAGGCTAAAGACTAATGGCCTGTTTGGTTCAAGGAATGGAATAGATAGAGAATAGAATAGTTATTCCTAGGAATAGAAAAGATGAGGAATAAAACAAAATGAGCATTACTTTGTTTCGTTTACGGCCTGTTTGGTTCATGGAATAGAATAGGCAGGGAATAGAATAGTTATTCCTAAGAATAGAAAAGATGAGGAATACGTATTACTTTGTTTAGTTCACGGAATAGAATAGAATGAGAATTTCTATTCCAGTGTTTGGTTTGAAAATTTAAACTTGGAATAAAAAAGGAATAAACAACAAAAGACAAAAATGCCCTTATTGTTATTTTTATTCTTATTTTATTATTATTGTAATCATTATTATTATTATTAAATTTTATTATTATTATTATTATTATTATTATTATTAACTTTATTATTGTAATGTTTATTAATAACTTTATTATTATTATTATTATTATTATTATTATTATTATTAGTTATCTTTTAATTCTTATTAGTATTAATTATTCATACTATTATTAATTATTATTATTAACTTTATTATTCTACCAACAAAACAATGTTTCAAGCAAGTGGTTTATTACTATTAGACAACTAACGTGGATGAGCAATTGCCACTCAATATCACATCAAGCCTAATGGGACAAAAAGGCACTTTCAAAAGTTTAAGCCCATTGTAAATGGATTTATAAACCCTGCCTGGAGAAAGAAAAAGAAAGGGAGCAAAAGGGACTGCTGGAAATAATAGACAATACTGAGCATAATGGATGGACATTCATGCGGCATTCAAGAATATTCTGCATGAAAATATATTCACATGATATACTCTGAAATCTGAATGGAACAAAAGAAGAAGACAAACAAATTTATTTCAGCTAACATTATTGGTACAAGATATGATTGTCCATTTGATATCTCGAGTTTTGAAATGATGTAATGGAAATTAAGGACTCATTATCCAACAAGTTGATTGTATTTTTCATTTTCCATTTTGTTGCATGGATCTCAGCGAGAAAATGGAAAGGTTTCATTACTTTTGCTAATACATAAAAGATATTTTGTAATTGTTTGTGTGGTTGGTTACAAGTGATGACATAAAAGAATTATAGGTAAAAATCAACGGGCTGTTTTTACAAGACCATCAAAACTTTTCCCGTTAAAGTGAAAGCATGGGGGATTCATACTAGGAAGACAAATGCTAATTGAACTAAACTTGGCTTCACATTATCATCCAAGTTCTCATTAGACAGGAAACAAATTATTAATAACCACTGTTAAACAGTACTAGATTCAGGAAAGCTCGTATAATTTAATGTAGTCAGATGCAACCTAGATAAACTGAAGACAAATATCTACATGCAGTCATATAATTACCAAATTCAAGCATCCGAAATCTATGAAAATCATCAATCACAAGGACAAAGAGTCACAATTTGAAATGAAGCAATTCTAATAGCAATCCATACCTAAACAATGTCAAGAAGAAACACCTACGATGCTTCCACCCAAGGGAGCAACCGAATTTAATAGTCCAATCTCCTGCAATCACAATCCCAAAAATCAAAATTCCATACACAGAAAACACAAATAATCAATTCGTATTGTACTGAATGCAGGTTTTGAAGTTAGTCATATTGACATCACAAACCAACAAGACCAATCAGGATCCATATTCCAGTCACGAGAATAAGGAATCGTTAATCATTCTTTGTTTAAATAATAATCTCAGTTTGTCACCTACAGACCGCACAAAAAATATTAAAAAAGAAAAGATAGACACTGAAGTGAACCTTATGAAGCTTTTTGGCGTAGATTTGGGAATCAGTTTGTGTTTCTCTTGCGAGTTGCAAGATAAGAATTAGCTTAAAAGTGCTAGCTAGCTAAAATGACTCTCAAAATGATAATAGAACAATCAGAGAGTGATGGATGAGAATAAGCCTCTGTTTTAATAATGAAGAAATAGTTAATAAATTGCTGAACAGTTCACGCTCCATTAATAGAACATATAACTTGAACGTCTGAGAATATGGAGCGTGAATTGTTCAGCGTGAACAGTTCACGCTACTGTTCAGTGAACAGTTCACGCTGAACAGTTCAGCGTGAATAGTTCACGCTCCATTGGAAATACCCAGATTAGAAGGAGAAGAACACGAAACCCATTGGAACACAAAACACATTGGAAATACCCACACAAAAAAAAAACCCAAACAAATTATCCAGATGTAATTCATCGGAAATACCCAGATAAAATACCCAAATGAAATGTAATACCCGTCATTCAATCGAAACCCATTACCCAGTCGAAACAATACAAATAACTTACCTACAATCTGGTGGTAGAACGCTGGAACGTCAAGAAGAGGAAGAACTTTCGCGGAGAAGAGGAAGAACTTTCGAAGAGAGGCTCCAAGATATTTCAGCTGTTGAAGAAGAAAAACAAATTTCGGGAGGAGGCTTGTGTGTAAGAAGGATAGGTTTGTAAAAAGGAACAAGCTTAGATGTAGAAGAAAGATTACGGATTCGTCGATTAAGTAAAGATAGGTTTTAGTCGGTTTTAGCTATTCTTTAACATCGCAGAATACGTATTGACATAGAATGAGTTATTCTGTGTTTACTTTAAACCAAACACGGGTTTAATAATTACCGAGGAATACGGTAGGAATAGAATTCCTATTCCTTCGTACCAAACAGGCTGTAAGTGAAACCAGCTTATACATACAATTTTAGGGTGGTACACGTTTACTAGATTGCTCTTCACTTGAGATTTTAATTTGAGCCTTAGCTTTTGTTGGGATCTTTATTTGCACAAGAAAAAGAAAAGAAATATTGAAGAGAAAAGAGAGGAAAATAATAAAAGAGAAATGGAATTTCTTTCTCTTGTTTGGATTCCTTATTCTTGCATAGAAAGAATTGAAACTTATATTGACGAAAAGAATATTTTGAGGCCTTTATCTTGATTAGTGCATCTATAAATTAAATATAAGGGTATAATAGTAATTTATTTATATTAAACATTTAGTCTGAATTTTCCTCCATTTTTACCAATTTGGTGGGAAATATATTTATTCTTATTTCTCTCTTTCCTCTCCATTCTCCCTTTCTTGCTTTATTTTGTCAAAACAGTAAAAAAGGAAGAAATTATATTTTCTTCTTTCCTTCCATCCAAACAAAGGCTTAGGTTTCTTTGTAAAGTTGGGCCTTGTTATTTAATTGGGCTTTATGAATACATTCAACTTTCCCACTAAATAAGCCTTCAAAAGTTATGCAGCCCATTTTGTGAATTTTTGTAATTAATTAATCATGTCAATACATTTTGTTTTGCTTTTTTTTTCCCCCTAGAATCTCAAAAACCTTCGTTCAAGTTTCACGATTCTTTTTTGACATCATATTAAGCGAATAATTTATTCGAAACAGCCTTTTATTTTATGAGTAAAATTGTATATTATCATATTTTCAGACCTTATTGTATTTTTCAGATTAAATGTGATAATAAAGATATTAAAGTGAAAAACTTCTCCTCGTTAAAACAACAATCAAAATAATAATAAATTCATTGAAAATTTCTCTAATATTAGGGGTTTGCAAATATCTTGTAATACATAATCTTATCCTTAAATAATAGTGATGTCATTTTCAAATTACCTACATAAAAATAAATAAATAAATTATAAAAATAAAATAAATATTAAAATAATAATAAAAAGAAAAAGAAGAAGAAATAGGAAAATAATAATAATAACAATAAGTAAATAATGCATTCATGATTATAAAAAATTCTTATTGACACTTGCAGTTTATAATTGAATTTGAATATTTAAACTATATGAATTCAAATTAGAGAAACTAATTATAATACTGTAAAAGATTTGATAATACTCTACCTCGAGTTTTGGGTAACAAAATAATATCAGAACTTCCAGGTATAAATCTAGGTAACCCCACATCTCATGTTTGAATTGCAACACAACCATTACTTCCGATCAGGGTGAAAAAGTTCAGTGAACCGTGGTGTGCGTAAAAGATTTGATAGCACTCTACTTTCAACTCAAGTTTTGGATGGCAAAGTGGAACTCGATAGAAGTTAAAATTCAATTAGAAAAATTTTATGTACTAAGAATTTAACCCTTAAATTTTATATTACGTTTAGTTCTTGCATTCTCTGACATACAACTTTCTTATAATCTACTTCAATTCTTATAACATATCAATTGAATAACTTTCTAAGCATAGGCATCATTGAAAAAAAAAAGTCTACTTGAAATTATTCAAATATTTGAACAAGTTCAAGCTTGAATTCAGAACCTTGAGGTTTTCCTCCTCAACGGAGGTTGAACCAATTTGCGGAATAAACAATACTGTTGAAATTAACACTAACTTAAATGATCTTCAGATCTTGAGCAAGTACACAGTAGCTCTTGTCAGAAAAGATTGTGGATATAACAAACAGATGGAAAAAGTTTTCCCAAGGTGACAAACAGAGCACCTAGTTATTCTGTGGATAGTGAAAAAAGTAAGGCACCATATTTCCAGGCAAAAACCCGAAGGTGCAACTCAAAAACTTTTACAACACACCTGCCTTTGGCTAAACCAAGCAATGGGGGCAAGCACAGAATTAAAGAGAGATATAGTTTTGGTATATCCTGGAAAGAAGATTTACTGTAAATGTGATACTGCTTTTCCTTAAAAAAGTCTTCATAGAGGACACTTTATCAGTTCGGGTTGCATGGACTTCTGCAAAATCTCTGTCTGTTCCTTTACATGAACTTGGTAGAAACCAGTGGCAGTTGCAGCAGATGGAGCGCGGCCAACATACTTGATGTCCTCCATTGTTCCTCTATCCAGAGCTTTCATGGTAGTGCAAAGCCGGGGAGCAATATAATTGTATCCGCCCATGTTCATTGGCTCTTCCTGGCACCAAACTATCTCAGCATCTAGAAAACAAAAGATAAGTTGTGTCAAGCACATTACTTGTACTGACAAAAAAGAGGTCAACAACCCCAAATGGAAGAGATATTCTTTCCAAGTGGAAAAGATGTAATTCCTCAAGGAAATAAATAGCTCAGTCAACCACAATCCACAGCTACTTGAAAGTCTCGTCTATTAAACCTTATTCTTTCCTTTCTGTAAATTTCACAGCTAACTTCTCGAAAGTTAAAAAATGCCCATCACTTCGTTCAATGTTGTGCTCTCTAAGAAATCATTAACACCATAGAGCCACGAAGGACAAGTGACTAACAAGCGAACACATTACTACATCTAATCAATACAAGGGATTATGCATCAAGCTAAAATACATACTAGGATATCTCTTCAGTTCACGCTGGACAAGATCATACGGGAAGGGACACAGCTGTTCCACCCTACAAATTGCAACATCATGAGCCCCCACCTTACGGCGCTCTTCATCAAGTTCATAGTAGAGCTGCAAGCAATGATTTATATGTTAAATAACAATCCCCTCTTGCTATACAATATGCATTTATTTAGAAAACGCTGAAACAAAAACAAACAAAAAGTAGCATACCTTCCCAGAGCAAAGAACTAAACGTCTAATACCCTCCTCAAGATTAGAGTGGTCATTCTTATCCTTTATGAGACGCTTAAATCTTGTTCCCTGTTTGTCGAACCCAGGATGGCCTTGTACATCATCAAACTCGGACAAATTTGATTTACATTCAGGATGGCGAAGCAGGTTCTTGGGAGACATCACAATTAGAGGTTTACGGAAGTCCCTGTGTATCTGGGTCATGAAACTAATAACATGAGAGAGAATTTATTGGAAGTTGAACTGTACTTGACAGTAGAACTAGTTATAGTTACCTGCCGCCGCAACACATGGAAATAATTGGCAGGAGTTGTAACATTCACCACTTGCCAATTGCATTCCTGAATTTGCTTCCTTAGAGTTGGTTCCATCTCAGGAATGACATAAGGGTTGTCATCACTCATCTGCAATTCATTGATTATGCATGTTAGTTGAGTGAAATCTTACTGAACTAATTGAAGTATTGAGCTGTTGAAACACTTATAAATACTAATCAGACCAAACAGTGGCCTCAGAATTCGAGACAATCCAATCTTCAGTTCTTTGCCAGATAAAACAACCACTGCTCTTAAAAAGATAAAAGTGGTAAGATATTTAAAGCTAAGGTGGAAAAATATGACGCAAATATTTCAATAAAAATCACCTGAAGGAAGCGTTCTAAACGTGCACTTGAATGTTCAGGACCTTGACCATCATAACCGTGAGGAAGAAGCACAACAAGCCCAGTCTGACGTAACCACTTTGATTCACCACTGCTCAGAAATTGATCAAATATGACTTGAGCTCCATTGGCAAAGTCACCAAACTGAGCTTCCCAAAGTATCAATTGATTTGGATTTTCCATCGAGTAACCCAATTCAAATCCAAGGACGCCAAATTCTGAGAGGGAGCTGCATGAGAGAATGTACTTTTGTCATCAGAGCAAGAAAATCCACCATAAAGCATCAAACCAAATGAGAGACATTCTGTGTCTTAGTCTTCTATGTTCTCAAGCATTACTCTCTTTTATGGACAACCAAGACTGCTAATGAAGACGCACGTGCAAACTTCACCGATTTATAGAGTCTCAGTATGAAAAAGGGTACTACATACCTGTTGCTAACAGTAAACATCTCCTCATTTTGATTCATAATAACATGGTCAAGAGGGCAATACTTCTCCCCCGTTTGCTGGTCATGAAGGACTGAATGTCGATGACTAAAAGTACCTCTTTCAACATCCTGACCACTCAATCGAACATGGTTACCTTCTACCAGCAATGTAGCGAATGCAAGAGCTTCACCAAGTGCCCAGTCAATTCCTTCCCCTGTTTCAATCATTTGGGCACGCTGTTCATAAACCTTCTTCACAACCCTATGAGGTTTAAAGTTTTCTGGAAGATTTGTGATAGCTTTGCCCACGTTCTTCAAAATGTCAGGCTTAACCCTGAATAACACCATACCAATTTAAGAATAAATCACAAACAAGGGATTTAATGACAGCTAACTCAAAAGAACGAAGCAATTCAGTGTACCCAGTGTTTCGGACACGGGAAAGCTGTTCTGGTGACTTAAACCCAGACCAATGGGATGAAAGCCAATCTCTTCTTTTTAGAGCATAATCTTTGCTAGCCAAAAATTCTTCATTGAGGATTGAATTGACTTTCTCCTGTATCTTGTTAATATCTTCTTGTGTCACCTGTCCAGATTCCAGAAGTTTGTTTTGGTAAAATTCAAGAGCCGAAGGATGGCTCCGGATGATCTGTTAACCCAATCGTGTTAGAAATCAATAATGTTTTGACTTATCTCAAGAAAGCAATTTAAAGGCTACTTAATGAAATCAAAATACATATTTTTATCAACAACAGCAATAACAGAAAACACACGAAAGAAGTAAAATTTTGAAAAATAGATTTGAATTATATTTTAAAAGCACCACAGATTAGATAATAATGACAAATTATTTTGAAATGGAAATGAAATACAGAAAATCTAGTATAAAAATAAGAAAATGAAGCTAACCTGATACATTTTGGGCTGTGTGAAAGATGGCTCATCAATCTCATTATGCCCAAAACGACGATAACATACCAAGTCAATTACAACATCTGAGTGAAAAGTTTGGCGCCACTCAGCTGCAAGCTCACAGACATGCACAACAGCCTCCACATCATCTCCATTTACATGAAATATTGGGGCACTCAACGCTTTTGCAACATCAGTGCAGTACTGTGAAGATCTGCCAGCCCTTGGGTCTGTTGTGAAAGCAACTTGGTTGTTCACCACAATGTGTATTGTTCCACCAGTAGTGTAGTTTGGAAGGGCACTAAGATGTAAAGTTTCATAGACAACACCTTGCCCAGCAAAGCTACCATCACCATGAATCAAGATTCCCATATTCTTTGTCCTATCGTTATCATTTGAGTAGTATTGCTTCCCTCTAGTTTTCCCAACAACAACAGGATCAACAGCTTCCAAGTGACTGGGATTTGCAACCAAAGACAAATGTATTCTCTTCCCACCTCTGGTTGGACGATCATAAGAAGTCCCCAAGTGATATTTGACATCACCAGTTCCAGTGTACAGCCCAACTTCATCTACAGGTTTTGTTCCTCCACTGAACTCACTAAAAATTTGACGAAGTGGCTTCCGAACAACATTTCCTAGGACATTCAGTCTTCCTCTATGAGGCATTCCAATAACTATACTTTCAACCCCAAGATCAGCTGACCTATCAAACATCTCCTTCATGCCAGGAATCAAAGTTTCCCCACCTTCAAGCCCAAATCTTTTTGCTGCTGTCCACTTTGTGGCCAAGAAGTTCTCAAACTGTGTACTCCATATCAACCTGTCAAGAATAACCTCCCGTCGCTGGCGATTATATTGAGTAGGAGTTGGGGTTTCAATCTTGTCCCTCAACCAATTACATTTATCCCGATCTGGAATGTGCATGTATTCATAGCCAATGGTCCCGCAATAAGCCTGCTCAAGCCGGGTCAATATGGATCTAAGTGTCTGAACTGGACGATTCTCAGACAGAAACCCAGCCATCCTCCACACTCCTATGAAGAATTCTCTATCAAGATCAGCTTCAGTGAAACCATAAAGAGCTGGGTTCAAGTCTTCAGGGACTTGCCTCTCTTCCAATCCCAGCGGATCCAATTTAGCTTTCATGTGACCATTGACCTGGTAGGCCCTCACAAACAACAATAAGCGCATGCTTTCCTGAATCGTTTGGCCTGAAATTCCAGGCGATGTGGCAGCCTGGCCAACAAAGTTTCTAAAGAAATTATCCCATGACTCATCTACACTACTTGGGTCAGCCTCCCAAGCCCTTTGAAGCTCCTCTAGGTAGACACTACTAGTTCCATCCAAGAAGCTATCAGTAAGCTTGGACAAGGGCACAGGGCGAGGAACAGGTGCACTTTGCGCCTTTGACTTGAAAACCGTGTGATGAAAATATCTATTCTGTGCAGGGATGGTGCGGGCTCTTGTTGTATATGATCCTGCCTGTGATAAGGACCTCTTAATGGCAACCCTTGCCACACTAGAACCAGCTCTAAACCACGCCATCACTATAAGTCTAATTTATCTTTATCAAACACTGTTATTATACCTCAATCATAGAATATGCCTCCAGTGCCTGTCAATAAGTATGGAGAGAAAATGAAAAATCCCACAAGAATGCATGATTACTTCATAACCAAAAGTGAAAAAATAGACACGAAATGAAGATAAAACCAAACACATCGAATCATAATGCCTTAAAAATCCTAACCAGAGATGATTCTTCTAACTGAACTCCACAACTCACATCCACACCCAAAAGAGGAAAAGAAATGATAAGACCTAGGATAACAACAGTTAAGAGTATTTGTTTAACACCAAGATTTGCTTTCCCTTTTCTCCTCCAGTCTTTAATAAAATCAAGTGGCATACACAGTCGAATCACGAATTCATCCAAACACAAAATACCCACTACGAGAAACACAAAAATCAGAAACCGCAAATCTTTAATTCCCAGTCTCCGGACATCCATGTCTGTTCCTGAACGCACAAAATTATTACAAGCAGAAGACATGAACCATTATTCAACTCATATCTGCGACACCATAAGTTCAAGGAAGGCAAAACACAAGATATATCGCATAAATTAATTTTAAAAAATCGAGGGCAACACTAGAAACATAAAAAAAAATGTGCGTTTTAAGCTCATTTCCGTACATATTTATCAGCTACAGCGGTGTATTTGAAGCTAAGAGAGCTTAGGATCGAAACATGCTTACCCAGAGAAAGAAACTTCAGAACAAGAGGAGATTGTAACAACCCTAAACCTACCGAGTCACAGATTTGATGCGCTTAATGTTGATGCGTTCTCCCATATTCTGGCTTCTCGAAGATTATTAAGAACTTGCTTTTCCTTTCTTCTTTTTGGTTTTTTTTTCTTTGACTAAAACAAAGGATATTAGGCCTTTCAGGCTAGGCCCAGATTATATAAGCTGGACCAAGTGAAGAGATAATGTTCTAATTTTGATTTAAATTTTTATAAATATTACGGAGAAATATGTTTATAAATAATTAATTTTGATGAAATTTAAGAGGAATATGCTTATAAATAATTAATCTTGCTGAATTTAAGGAAAATATTAATTTTTAAAATTTAAGATGCAATATGTTAATTCATAATTAAAATTTTAAATTAAATGTATTCTTATAATACAAAGTTGAAAGAAAGGTAGATATAGAAGGAAAATATGAGAAATATAATAAAATGGTTATAATAAATAATTCTTAAATTTATAATTTGAGAGTTTTAGTTTAATTTTCTATGGTTTTATGCCCATGTAACAACTATATTTCTATTCATTTTAAGATTTTTGAAAATAATATCAAACCTAACATGCATAGTTCTTGATGTACATATTTTGTTATTTTGTTATAAATTGTTTATATATATTTCGCCAATTTTTTTAAAATTAAAATTGTAAAATAATGACTTTTTTAATTGAGTCTGAACCTAAATTGTCCAAGCTTAGATAAGTCCAAAATCTAACTCTTTTAAATAAGATGATGTCATTTTATAAAAATAATTAGACTTTGGATCAGTATGAATCTGATTCATGAGTCGACTATTGAAAACCTAAATTTAGGCCCATATGTTAACCCATTATTATTTATAATTTAAAGATAATAAAAATACGAAATTTAACAAAATAAATGTAATCTAATCAAGTTTCAATTATATTTCAAAAATAATTATATTTAAATATTAATTTAAGTTTAACTTTAAATTTGTGTGTGTGTATATATATATATATATAACACGATTTCCTAGTCCGTTTTAATGCATTTCCACTTTTAAATTCAGCATGGCTTCTCTTTAAATGAATCGTTCCTATTAATATGAAAATAATGTCTCCTCTATAATATATTTAGTGTATAGTTGCTGTCTCGATTTGTAGAGACAGATGACAAAATAAAAAAAATTATATGCCTTGCAATATTTGGTTGCCGTCTTAACTGATTTTTGTTATATCCCTAGATGACAAAGGCATAAATTTTTTTGTTCCTTTCAAAACTGAAGGACAAAATTTCTTATCTTCATCTCTGAAACAAAACACATAAGCAATTTTCATAAATACTCCTCTTCCCACATAATCAATTTTTTTATTCTTAATAATTAATAATAATAATAATAATAATAATAATAGCTAATAGCTAGGGGTCGTTTGGTTTCACTTCTGTTTTTCTGTTGTTATTTTTTGTTTCTGTTCCTTGTTTTTAGTTTCTGTTTTTTTTCTTTAAAAAACGAAAACCTGTTTGGTTAAGATTTGTAATATAAAACTGAAAACAAAAACTTGTTTAGTTAAAATTTCTAGTAAAAGTTAGAAAACAAAAACATGTCTAGTTTTATTATCATGTTTATATTTTGTTGTAATTATACTATTTTGTGTAATAATTATAACATATTATATTATATTTTAAATTAATTAAAATTAAATATATAAAATCAAATATTATAAAAAAATTACACATTAATTATATGACATTTATTGAGTGATATAACGAGAACCTTTTCTACTTTTATTTAGTTCAATTCATACACACAAAATGCAAACGAAAATAATATACACCGCAGAAAATTACTTGACTTTTATATACAACTCAATATTTTACAAAAGATCGAGTGGTAGCAGTAAACATTAAAACGCTAATTAGAACGGATTCGACATTAAATACGTTATCATTATCATCTAACACTGTTCGAGATTTCAAAGTTATAAGGCATATTTTTGATAATAAAAAAGCAAAGGCGTTTGAAAACTGTATTTAAGGTGCATTTAATCGGATTTCATATTACTCAGAATGGAATTTCGACGGCGAACTTCGGTGTAACAAAAGACAGAGCATGGCGGAGATTCACGAGACCACGTAAGATGCAGCGACGGGGGCGGCGTGGTTACGTGCCTCCAACCCGTGAGAACAAAGATGCGGAGCCAATGACGGCCGATTCCAAACCATATCAAGTCCCACCAATTCAAGTTCTTCTTCATGTCATGTTCACTCCGAGCTTATCTCGGTCGACTCAATCGAGTCCATGGACCGTGTCAAAACCCGGTCAGGAACCTCATTGAGTCTCTCTCGGCTCGGCATAGTTTCCCACTCTTAAACGACTCCTCCGGAAATCGTTCTTTGTGCACGAACACCCTCTCCTCTTCACCCCATCGTCTCCTCCAACGACCCCTCCTCCCATTCTGGTTCCCATAAACATTAAGTCAAAACAGAGAAAAACCAGATGTATTATCTCACTTTTGATGTTGCTTGAAACTTTCTGGTAGTAATTTTGTGTTCTGGTGTTACGAGAAAAAAAAATCATGTTTTAAAATCTTACAAAAACGTCTTTTTTACGTTTCTATAAATTTGTTGCGGTTTTTTAATTTTTAGAAACAAGAAACAGCAACTATTCTCATCCAAACATGTTTTAATGAATTGTTTTTTCTTTTTTAAAAACTACAACGAAAAACGAAAAAAAGAAACGGAAACAATCAGGGCCTAAGATAATAATAATTATTATTATTATTATCTTAGCTATTATTATTATTATTATTATTATTATTATTATTATTATTATTATTATTAATTATTAATTTTGTTCTTCTTCTTCTTCTTCTTATTATTATTATTATTATTATTATTATTATTATTATTATTATTATTATTATATTAGTATTTTTATTTTTATTATTACTTTTATTATATGAAATTAATTTTCTTATAATTATAATTATTATATTTTATTATTTTATTATTATTAATTTTTTATATGAAATTAATTTTCTTATTATTATTATTATAAATTTTCTACTTATTATTATTATTTATTTATTTTATTATACGAAATTAATTACCTTATTAGTATTATTATTATTATACTTACAAAATTAATTATCTTATTATTATTATTATTATTATTATTATTATTATTATTATAAATTTTCTACATATTAGTATTCTTATTATTATTAATTTTATTAATTATATTTTTATTAATTTTATTTATGAAATTAATTACCTTATTATTATTATTATATTATTATTATTATTATTAATTTCATACTTACAAAATTAATTATCTTATTATTATTATAAATTTTCTACTTATTATTATTCTTATTATTCTTAATATTATTTTTATTAATTTTATTTAGGAAATTAATTACCTTATTATTATTATTATTAATTATTGTTATTATTATTATAAATTTTGTACTTACTATTATTATTATTATTTATTGTTATTATTATTATTATTATTATTATAAATTTTCAACTTATTATTACTCTTTTATTATTAATAATATTAATTTTATTATACCAAATTAATTATATTATTATTATTATTTATTGCATTATTATTATAAATTTTATTATTATTATTATTATTATTATTGTTATTGATATTATTATTATACAAGATTAATTTTCTTATTATTATTTTTATTATCATTATTATACATATTAATAAAATTATATCGTTTTAAAATAATCAATGAATTACATATTTCTAATTATATTATATTGTAGGGATACTTTAGTCATTGATACTGTTTTTTATGTTCTGTCAACTGCAACCAAACACATTTTTTTTCCTCGAGACGAATACAGTTTTATCTGTTTTGTCCATCACAACCAAACATCTCACTGTCTCCAATTTTTATTATATTCTGTCTCCAAATTTTTGTTTTATTCTGTCTCTGCATATGGGAGACAATAATAATACGTAGAGTTAAACTTTTCATTCTAAGTATTTAAAATTTGTAAGTGTATGATATTAACAAAAAAGAGAGTTTTCTTTAAAAATAAAATAAAATAGAGCTTTATAGATTATCCAGAACATAGCACGAAAAAAAAAATCCTCAGCTTTTGTCCTAGATTCGATGTTTACTAATTATAGTAAACCGTGTTGGCGTTGTTCCAAAAACTTGGTTTAACAGCAAAGGTTGAGACAAACGTTCATAACGGTTTATGCGTTAACCATCGTTATTACCCAAACGTTTCTTACGTTCATGATGTTAATTGCCGCCATTATTATCAACGTTCCCTTTTGATATATCTTCATTACCATTCAACGTACGGAGCTCTCCCTCTATACATACTGCCCACTCATCTGCTCTTGTTTCTCTCCTCCTACAGTCGTGTTTATGTTTAATTTTTGCTCCATACAGCATATCCTTTTCTACACCAATATAGTCAGAGCGTAGAAGAATCAACTAAGTCAACAGATTTGCGAAGACTAGCTAGCCATCCTTCTATTATCTAACCAAGTTATCTAACTGAGTGTAGAGCGTGGAACTAGCCATCCTTCTATTATCTAACCAAGTTATCTAACCGAGTGTAGAGCGTCGAACGACCTTTTTCTGTTCTTCTTTTTCTTGTGGGAGGCGTAAGTTCTAGCAACCTAGTTACACAATGCAGTTTTTTCTAGATTTTTCTTGCAATTCTCGATCAAAAGAGTGGAGGATAGTTTCTACTCCACTCTTTTGAGTGCACTTAAATTGGTGAAGACGACATTCATTCTGGAGTTGGATCTAGTTATCCTGTTGCACTATAGAAAAAGAATTGTTGACTTAGAGCAATAATTTTTACGACATCTTGCATTTCCATATAAGTTGTTATGATATAATTATTTATGTTATTTTTGCTAACAATCTAAATCAGGAAATTATTTGTTGCTTTATTACTGTTGTCAAAAATAGTGTTGTTCTATTTGCTCTTTGTCGAGATATTTTATATTCTTGTTCTTGTTTTCAGAATTGCTGCTATTGATACCATGTTCTTGCTACTATGTATTTATTTTGGTATAAGTTGGAATATTATTATGTTCTTGCTGCTACGTTAGTTGAAATATCGGTTGCTCTTGTTGTTGTTCTTTTCATATTGTTTGATTATTTCATGTGAGACATCACTGCTTTCGAATTTAATATGTCATTTGTGAATATACCAATTGCTCTTGTTGTTGTTCTCTTCGTATTGTTTGATTATTTCATGTGAGACATCACTGCTTTTGAATTTAATATGTCGTCTGTGAATAAAACCAACGTAAGTTATGCACTTGTTGTTCCCTACATAGGTTCTATCCCTATCACCGTAGCCTAGAAGATTTTACCTAATCTAACTAGATTAGAGCCTCTAGATAGGCGAAATTTTAAACGATTGTTTGAGAAAATTATATTTTACTTTTAACAATACGAAATTGATTACCTATTATTTCAAGAAATTATTAGTGACAATATCGACTATAAGACAACTAAGGATAACCACACCGTTAGGAGAGTGTTGCTAAACTATATGATAAACTCATTGTTTACAAAACTGCAAAGAAAATTTGGGATGTTTTAAAAGTGAAATATGGGACGGATGATATCGGTATTAAGAAATATGCAGTTGTTAGGTGGTTAAAATTCACAGTTATTGATGATAAGCTCATTATGGACCGATTACATAAGTATGAAAACCTAGTTGTTAAAATCCTTGCTAGGGGTATGAACATATGTGAGTTGTTTCAAGCTAATACCCTTATTGAAAAGCTGATTGCCTCATGGAATGATTATAAAAACCAGTTGAGGTATAAGAAGAAAAACATGAAACTTCAAGAGTTGATATGGCATATAAAGATTGAGGAAGCCAACTGTACATAAGATAAGCTCAAATCACTAACCCTTATCTCTACCGTCAAGGCTAATGTGATAAAACATAAAAATACTAGTAACTTCAAAAAGAATGATGGGCAAAACAAGTCTTTCAACAACAACACGCAGAGTCAGTTTAAATGCAAAAAGAATGATGGCGATTGTTAGTGGTGCCACAAGTTAGGTCATCCTGTTGCTTATTGCAAGCTAGAATCAACAATGAGAAGAAGGCCCAAGGACAAAAACCATGACAGTTTGAGAAAAGAAACCAAACAGGGTATCAACGGGGAAACCAAAAGAGCTTTAATAAGCCTCAAGGTAATATGGTCGAAGCTGGTGATTATGATGAAGTGGAGATCATTATTGCTATAGTATTCGAAGTCAACCTTGCTAAAAACTTAGTCGAGTGGATCATTGACACAGGAGCCACACGCAGCATCTGCACCAACAAGGAACTGTTCAAAGAGTTGAATGATGCTGTTGAAGGTGATTTCGTATATATAGGAAGCTCCAACAAAATTCATGTCCAAAGAGTTGGGAATGTCACTCTCAAACTTACTTATGGAAAAGTATTGGTGTTAGAAAATGTTTTATTTGTTTATGATGTACGTAGAATTTTGATTTTTGGTGCATTGTGTAACAAGGATGGTATTAAACTTACCTTTGATTCAAGTAAGCTAGTTCATATTAAGAATGAAAGCTTTATTGGTAAAGATTTTTGTAATGGAAACTTATTTGTACTTAACATTGAAATGAATGCATTTACTTTTTTTGTTTATATTGTTGAGACCAAATATCTATGACAATCTAAGCATGGGCATGTGAATGAGAGGTCAATTAAAATGATGCAAAACTTAAACTTATTGCCTAAAATCACTAATGAAATAGAAAAATGACAAATTTGTGTTGAGACTAAATACTCTAAGAAACCATTTAAGTCAATGACCGAGAGAGAGTCACAATTATTAGGCTTGGTGCACAAAAATTTGGGTGACTTTAATAATTTTGTGAGTAAATGAGGCGTAAGATAGTATATTACTTTTGTGGATGATTGTTCTAGAGTTACTAAAGTTTATTTATTGAAAAATAAAAGTGATGCAGAGGAGTCGAGGTTGAAAACCAATTGAAAGGCTAGGTTATGATTGAGGTGGTAAGTATATTACTGATTTCCTTGCTGATTATTATGAAAAAGTTGGTATTTTTCATAAATTTTTAGCCCCTTATACACCTGAACAAAATGGAATAGACGAAAGAAAAAATCGATTCCTTAAGAATATGATGAATGCAACGTTAATTTACTCGAGTTTACCTAATTTTATGTAGGGAGAACCTATTCTTTCAGCTTGTTATATTATAATAGAGTCCCTCGTAAAAAACTAGAACAAACTCCTTATAAAATTTAGAAAGGTTATCCACCTAATTTGAGTTTTTTGAAAGTGTGACATATCTTGCTAAGGTTGGTCTACTTGAACGTAAGAAGAAGAAATTTGGGCCTAAGGCCATTGATTCAATTTTTATGGAATATGCCTCTAATAGTGCTGCCTATAGAATTATAGTTAAGGAAGAGGGATTTAGCACTTATGGACTAATTATGGAGTCAAGAGATGCAGTATTCTTTGAGAATATATTTCCTATGAAAGTGAGTGTGCAAGATCCTAGAGAATCTATCCCTAGTTCTTCTATTGATGATGATATAGAGGAAGAGGACGTTGTTAAACTAAGGAGAAGCAAAAGAGTTAGAGTACCCACCAATTTTGATTCTGATTGTTAAACTAAAGAGAAGCAAAAGAGTTAGAGTATCCGCCAATTTTGATTTTGACTTTATTATGTACTTTGTGGTGAAAAAACTTCAGAAAATAGATGATGCTTTTATGGTGACTTATATCAATGAGGAAGATCTCAAAACATACAAGGAAGCAATGAGATTTGTGGATGTTATCTTTTGGAAGGAAGCCATAGATAGTGAGTTAGAGTCAATCATGTCAAATAAAATTTAGGTTTGAGTTAATCTGCCTCGAGGATGTAAGCCTTTAGAGTGTAAGTGAATTTTCAAAAGAAATTGAGACCCGAAGAAACCATTAAGTGAATTTTTTTGATACATACTCTCTTGTTACTAAAATTGCATCTATTAGGATATTGTTTGCTATTGCCTCGATATTTATACTTCATGTGCACCAAATAAATGTTAAGACAAGTTTCTTGAATTGTGATCTTGATGAGAAATTTTATGTGGTCTAGCCTGAGGAGTTTAGAGTGCCTAGTTAAGAGCAAAAGGTGTGTAAGTTGGTTATGTCTTTATATGGACTTAAACAAGCTCCTAAACAGTGGCATAAGAAATTTGAAAGTGAGATTTTCAAACATGGTTTAATCTCTTGTGATACTAATTATTGCATTTATGTGAAATTTGATGTCAATGGTTGTGTGATCATAACTCTTTATGAAGATGATATGCTTATTGTTGGTACTAGCTTATCTGTCATTAATACTACCAAGAGTTTGCTAAATTCTTCCTTTGATACGAAAGATTTTGGACCTGTGGATTTTATTTTGTGAATTAAAGTTGATAGGACTAGCTATGGCTTTAGGTTAAATCAAACTTATTATGTTGAGAACAATTTAAAGAAGATTGGTTACTATGATGTTGAACCAGTCAAGGCTCCTTATGATGTTAGTATTGCTTTAAAGAAAAATCTTGGTAACAATGTAAACCAAGTTGAGTATGCTAAAATTCTTAGTAGTGTGATGTTCTTAATGAACTATTTTCGTCTTGATTTTGCATACCATGTGAGTAGACTTAGTAGGTATCCTTATAATCTTAGTCAAGAGCATTGGAATGCATTGATTCGTTTATTGAGATATTTGAAAGATACGATGTGTTATGGATTATCCTTTGGTAGTCATCCTCCTGTATTGGAGGGATATTCTTATACTAACTAGGTTACAGAGAGTGATGATATATAATACTCTACTAGTGGTTATATTTTTACCTTAGCAGGAGCTGCAATGTCTTAGAAGTCATCTAAGTACACATGTATTGCGAGATCAACAATGGAGGTTGAGTTTATGGTTTTAGAGCTAGCAGGATAGGACGCTGAGTAGTTAAGAAATCTCTTAGCAAATATCCCACTTTGGGAAAAACCAATTCCTTCTATATTCCTTCATTGTGATTCGCAGGCTACCATTCCTGTTGCGAAGAACGAGGTATATAATGGTAAAAGTAGACATATCAGATTGAGGCATAAATTTGTTTGTTCTTTAATTAGAGACGGTGTAATATCTCTAAACAATGTCAAATCAGAGAGAAACTTAATGGATCCGTTTATAAAAGCTTTAAGTAGAAAACTAGTTTTAGAGCATGCTGAAGAGATAAGATTAATCTCAGTTGTATAGTAACCTCGTAATGGACACCCGTCTTGGGAAACTAAGTTCAACGGGTCAAACAAAATTATGTGGTGACTATTTTCTTGTACTTTGTTTATGAAATAATACTGATACACATTCAGTTGTTGAATTACGTCTTTTAGCATGATTTTACTATGTTTGATGAGGTTGGATTATTTAATTCTTTACAAGTTTTATAGCCCAAGTTTAGGTTGTGTGAGCAGTGCATACTTGATGGACTCACTTACATGATTGTTTGTGGTTAATTACCTTCCTATGAGAGTATTTAGGCTATCTCTCTAGAGCGATCGTAAGACCAGGGCATTTTAAGGTTGTTTATTTCTCTAGCAAGTTTTGTTTTTGATTCTCTTAGACATCAAGTTCAAGACTTAGTCCACCTAATTATTCACCTATTTGCTTCATAAATTGTTACAATTTGTTTTTTAAGGTTTGGACTAAGTGGGAGATTGTTGATGTTATTGTTCCAAAAACTTGGTTTAATGGAAAAGGTTGACCCAAACTTTCATAACGTTTATGTGTTAATTTCCCCAAACGTTCGCCATGGTTATTACGCAAACGTTTCTTACGTTCATCTGGTTAATTGTCACCATCATTATTAACGTTTCCTTTTAATATGTCTTTATTGCCATTCAACGCATGGAGCTCTCCCTATGTATACGACCCACTCATTTGCTCTTGTTTCTTTCCTTCTTCTTTTTTGTCCTAGACCAGGATATCCACCGGCGGACTTAGTGACTAATCTCCACGCTGATTTGTAGGCACCTCACAGGATGGGACAGCTGACCCAATGATTTAAGGTTGCTCCATACTTAAAGTTAAAGATCGAACCCTTGACCTTTGGTTAAGGATGGATGAGTCCCTTCCACTTAACCACACCCCTTGAGTTTACTCTACAATCGTGTTTTTGTTTTAATTGTTGGTATATACAACATATCCTTTTCTACATACATACAGACACCTTTTAACAAAAACATCTTATTTTGTTGCACGTATTTGTTTTGTTATACATTTTGTCTGTGCTTCTTCTACTTCTCGGGACAATTCCTACTCCTCTATTTAGAATGTACCAAAATTGGTAGAGAAAGCGTTGACCTTAGAATCGGGTCTCGTTATCCTGCTACACCATAGAGAGGAAATTTTTAACCTAAGGCATTAATTTTTACGACATAACAAATAATAATGAGAGAAACAAATCAACAAATATCAAGAAACTTATCATAAATATAGGTTTTGTTTTCTGAATAATGCTCGGTAGAAGAAAGCTGCAAGAATAGACCAAAAAGGACCAATATTGATATGTTATTTTGGTGTTTTATAATAATTATTTCATGATTAAAAATCAAATCGGTTTATATGATTTAACTATGAAAATTTTAAATAGACCAATTTTCTAGTTTGATTTTTTAATAACTCTTATAATTAAAAATCGTTCAGTTTATAAATTAATCGGTAAATTTATTAACCAAATTTTATAAAATTAAATAAACCAATTATTTTAATTAAACTTTAAATTAAAATAATATTATTTCAAATTCTTCATCAGTCTTGTTTCAAATTCTTTAATTTTATTTAATCTTTAACCAATTTTATGATATTTTAATACCGATTTAACTTTTAAACCTTAAAATTATTATTTTATCATTTTTTTAAAGATTTCTAAACACTAAAATAAACAAAAACAACAAAAACCAAGAAAAAGTGTTTATCCTGTTTGTTTTCTCGTACTGATTCCACTTGTCATTTCACTTCGCCAAACCAGACCGGCTTTGTTTTAATAATACAAAAGTGGGTAGGATTAGTATATATTTAGTACCGAATGGATCAGATTTCAAGATTCTAAAAGTTGGATTTTGTTCTGTAGTAGAAAAATTTATGAACTAATTAAGCCATTGCAGGTATATGCATAGATCAGAAGAAGATTCTTTCAACATACAGATACAAGACATCAAGAAATGTTCTTCTTTAACATATTTTTGATCAATTTTTAAAAAACAATTATTCGGCATGCACGTAAATGAAGATTAATTGATGTGTTTTTAACAATCACGACAAAAACTGAACGTGAGAAGAATCAAAGGATAAATACAAGTTTTAGCTGCTGATCTGCAGAGAGTGCATACAGAAGAATAAACTAGTTGTAAAAGAGTATCAGAATACTGTATACTCGGGACAAACTCACGCTGTAGTTGACTTAAAATGTAATATAAATTATATTTGATGTAGACTGAATATTGTAGATTAGATTTATTAAATAGTCTCGAGACATATAAAAACAATTCAGAGGCCCGAAGGAGTTGAATTGATGCCCAGGCTTATAAATTTGTAACAATAATTATTCAAATATGCGATTATTTTTAGAAAAAATTATCGTGTTGTTATTTTGTCTTAAAATTATGATGGATCCGAATGATGAACTGATCCGATAAGTTCGAATTGGATAAAAACGGAAATCTATGTTGAATAAAAACCTGGTTATAAAAGGGATTTATCTGTATTATTATTTTTTTCATAGTAAAAATATCCTCTTTGCTTTTGTCTGAGGACGTAGACAATATTGGCCAAACCTCGTTAAATCTTTATGTCGTTTTCTTTATCTTCGGTGCTTTTGTGATTGTGCGCATAAAATTGTTACGATTTTTCCTACATCTCGAATTAATAATATTTTTAGATGATGATTATAAATAAAATTAAATATTTTTAATTTAAAACGATATTAACTTATATATCTTTCTAATTGAATTCAAAGATAATATTTATATGAAGTTGAGTTGAATAACTATTTAAAATTTTTATATGACTAAATACTATTTTAATTTAATTTAACCCTTTTTGAAAAATTGAACTCTTTAAATAAATTAGACCTCAAAGTCTTTGGTCAAATCGGATTAAGTTAAGAAGTCTAATTTCAAACCTAATTTTAAGTCCAGAAAACTGACTTTTTGTTCTTACATTTAACCCAAATCTTGGTCAAAATGAATGTCTTATTTGTGTTGAGAAAGAATAATGGAACAAGTCAACTTTCTCCATACCAAACCATCAAGATTGACGCATGCAGTGACAAGCAGTAAAAACCATGCATGGACGACAAAGATGAACTCTCTCTCACTTCAATTTGTACATTCACTTGGCCGTCTCTGCTAATTCATATAGTCAGTGCAAGTGTGCTTAGAAAAATCATTATCTGACATGAGTGTTAGGGTACTAACAAGTCATTCTTGAAGTGGATTCTTTCGAAGTTATCAACATTTTTTCTTCTTCCAGTATTGAATTTATTGACATTCCTTGTTTGATGACAGGGACCCGAGAGCTCATCCAACGAGAATGGGAGACACAAGTTCGACATATGCATTGCAAAAGAAACTAATGCGCAGACTATTTAATCCCTCTCGCGGACCGGGTTAGATCAGGAGTTCATTACCTTCAAAAGCCACCACTATCTTTAGTGGAACTCATCTAGAGGGACCAGCTAGGCGCGTTACCGTCGGGCAATGCATTAGTTAACTTCGGGTTGTTTTTTTCCTTTGTATCAAAAAAAAAAACTAGTATTCTTCTTTTCTCTTCTCTAATCTGATAGGTCCTCTTTGTTACAACAATTGTTTTGCTTTTGCGTGATCTTGAAGGGTTTTAAGAAGGATGTCGAAAGAAATTAGACTAAGTTCAAATCAACCTATGTGAAACCAAAAACACTATATTACAAATAGCTGTTGTTGCTCCCTGCAACTCATTCCAGTCTTTTTGTAACCTGAATTTACTCGTTTAACAAGTAACATTTTCCATTTCCATCGCCCACCGTTTACAGGTTCAGGCCTTAGGCGTACCAGTTCATCGAGCATAATTTGCATAAAGTATTTAATTGTAGAAGAGGTGGCAAGAGTTAAGTTAGTCAGGATTATATATAGACATCTGAAGGATTATATATAGACATCTGATGTATAATCCAAATACAGTCACATGGATATTCCAAGCTTTTGACATGACCAAAACTTCTCAGGAGAATTAATTACTTTAATGGGGTTAATTAAACATAAGTCAAACTGGTAATGGAGCAGACTGTTTTCCTGGTATTAGAAAGCCGCACCTGGAAGGGTTTTTCATGTCGTGGGATGACTCACCTGTTGCAACCGTTTCCTGTTCCTTTCATGCAATAAATAGGCTCTCATTAAAACGGTTTGGCATATTCAAAGAAACCCTTACAAGTCTCTCATAAACGTAGAGAAATTCAGCTACTCAAGGGTCTCTTGGAGTTCACTTCCGTTGTGTATAAAAAAGATAAATATAAGAGCATAGAAAGGCTGTTCGTGTTCTCAACCAGAGGTAAAAAGAAGCTGAGAATGTTTCAGGATTTTGGTTAAATTTCTTGCCATCCTCAGATAGTTCAAATGCTTTGTGCGTTTGCTAATGATACGTTTGAGAACAATATCTCTTGTGAATTTACAAGTGTCCTATCCTATATGTGTTTTTTTTTTTTTCTGAAACCTGCTAGACGTGTAAATTTTGAAACACTGTTAAAAATGTCAAAGAAAGAGTAAAATATTACATTGCGTAGCACATCTCTCTAAACTCATCTGTATTAAGATGAAACCTTGAAGCCTTGTACAGAGCTATAAATGGGGCATTATTCTTTTTCCATTAAAGCGGCAGCAACGTTGGAGACACTGAGAGCTTTAGTTTAGAATATATTCTTCAATCTCTGCAGAATACTTATTCCTCCTAGCTTGGCATATCAACAGTTCTGATTGTTGCTTCTTTGAAATTTCCTTATGGACAGACATGAAACCTGTCTTTTTCTGTAATATTCTGACTAGTAAGTTTATATTGATCAGTTGCTACTGCGGAGAATCAAAGTGAAGTTGGTCAAAATGAGGAATGCCATTCTTCCCCTGGTATCTTCTCAGCTTTATAACTTCGGTAATGGTGTTTATATTCTTTCCATCTCCTTTGATTTTTCTTTTTTTCTTCTGACTTGCAATATATGAAAATATGATTCGTGAGATCGACTATGGCTTCAGTTTGAATCCTGAGCTAGATTGGAGTTAAGAGCACAAACTATTTATACCCAGAATAAGATTCTGGATTCTGCAGAAGTATGAAGTTTAGTGACCTTTCTTCAAACTTACAGGGAGTGATGAAGCTCAGGTATCAAATTTGGAAGTCTCAACATCGGTGAACGAACTGTAAGAGTTTTTTTAATATTTCTCGATATCCTGTAAGCTAAAGAAAGCTCATGATAGAAACCAGATTGTGATCATTTTCAAGTTCTTTTGATTACAACACATAATCAAACTCTTGATGTGGCTTGATTTTTTCAACAGCAATGTCCATGCTACTGACTTTTATTCCGAACCATCCATCTTGGATGATAGCAATCAGCTAGCAGATGGAGGTTTCATGATTCCTTATCAATCTCTCATCAGCAATCAATCAGCTTCCATTGGTTTTTTGGAATATCGACCGAGCAGTAAATATCTCGATCCGGCTTAAACTTTGGCCTTTTCTTGTTACCTGCAATCTTAAGGCCTTTTTTTCCTCTCTTTTTTTTTTGGTGTCAGGATATCAGTATTCCCCCTCTAGTTTTAACAACATTTCACATCCATTGATGCAATGCAGTCAGGCCATTCTTCCAGAGACCAAGATGGTGAGATGTTGCAGCTAATGCACAAAGCCAATCATATATCAGAAAATCCTACACTAAACCTAGCCCTGGCTCAATCAATTGTGATGATAATTAAGCCTTTTTTACTTGTCACAGTTGCTGCATATGAACCCAATCTTTTGTTATTGTATGTATTCACTTCAGGTCAAAATCCTTGGGATGTAGGTTTAACAGATCAGTCCCTGTCATAAGTAATCGACCTCTGTTGTCATTTACCTGTCAGAAACAACAAATAATTGAAGTAATTCGATTTCAGAAAGGATAGGAAGAAAAAAACAGAAGGAATCTAATGGTGTCAGGTTTCATAGATTTGACATAAAATGATTGATTTCTTTAGTTTGTACTTTTTATTCAGGACTGTCAGGCGACAAATACGGTGAAAGGTTCCATTGCAGTCAATAATGGAGTACTTCAGAGAGACACAGGTGACCTGAATGAATCAGGGACAGGAGCTCAGATTGAACGGAACAAAAATAAGAGAAAGAAGGCTAGTTCAGAAGGAAAACTATGGCGTGCACAAGACACGAAAGCAAACAATATCCAAGCTAACAAGGTACAGAATTTATACTGTAAAAACAAGCTTGAGGAGATAATTTTGGCAGTTTTAAAATGCAGAAGTTCGATAGGAACAAACTTCTGGGTCAGCTCCTATGGGATCATTTGGTTCAGGACCAAGAGGAATAAACTATGAAAACATTTTAGGACTTGAAATGGGAACACGCAAACCTGAAGAATATAATTATTAACCAACTGGACATATAAAGAACATTTTATTGATTCCTGTTTCAGATTCCTGTAAGGAGAAGCCAGAAGCTAAGTGACAAGATCACAGCTCTTCAGAAGTTGGTTTCTCCGTATGGAAAGGTTGGTAATACCTCTATTTCCATTTACCAATTTACTATTCAGTAATCGGGAGCGGTAATGTGATGATTCTGAATCTTATAGCAGACAGATACTGCATCCGTTCTTCAAGAGGCTTGTCTTTACATCAGACTCCTGCAAGAACAGATTCAGGTATTACCTGTATGTCTAAATGGTCACTTGTCAGGACTATTTCTGCTTTCTCTCTGGCTGAATTTTGGATAGAATCTGTTTCAGATGATGAGTGACACATACAATAAAGAGAGCCCTCTTCACCAATCACTGGTAAAAACATTCCGTCACGATTACCATAAGCTGTCCTCATCTCTATGCCATGACTCTTCATGTCCTGGACTTACTTTTCAGGGGACCGAAGGCGAACAAGTGACAGACATACGAAGTAGAGGATTTTGCTTGGTTCCCATATCATTGATTCAGAGTATCAGTCAGGAGTTTTGATGTACGTACAGAATCTGGCTTGATCATCACCAGTATAATTCTATCAGATGACATAAAATGGGAGACTGTAGAGAGATTTTGCTTGCTCTACTTGAAATATCCGGACTGGTTTTCAGACCAACGCTGTGAGGCGGCCTTTTAACTTTCTTCCTGTTCCATGATCTCCTACCATGAGTCCGATTCTTATTAACGTACAAAACTCCATGTCAGTTCTTAATAGTACTTTGATTAAGAACACCGTCTGATTCCAGGAAAGTTGACAAGAAGCCTGTCTCTTGTTCCAACTCTTAAAAATGAGCAACATTTATTGTTTCAGGGACCAAGTTCATTTCAGAACTTGTATTGGGTTTTGGCAAACTTTGGTTTTGGTAACACGCCAGTGTTCTACCTTCAAGTACGTAATAGTATGTAGTTTGCATTGAATGAAATCTCAAGTACGTAAATAGTATCTAATTTTCAGTAACTAAACTATCAAATACTCCATAAATTATACGCCTTAAATATTGTTCGACCAAATCATTAATCGTAAATTAACAATTTAAAATTTAATTTATAAGTGGCATTAGGACAAATATAATTTGGCACTTTATGTTTAAGTTTAGATCTAATGTGAACTCAAATCGAAACTAATCAAGCTTAAATAATTTTTTAAGTCTCATTCAAAATTAACAATTTAAATCAAGTTTAATTATTGGATATTATATATATATGGAAGGTGTCGTAGTTTAGGTAGCATTGTATATATATGGAAGGCGTTGTTACGTTTCTTTAGGAGTCTTGATTCTTTAGGAGTCGTAGGAGTCTTTTATTGTACATATACCAAATCTTTGTGAAATAAAGGATAAATCGATTCCCTTTTTATAGTATCAGAGCCATGACTAATGGAAAAGAACAAAAAAGTGAAGAAGGGTCAGGAAAGGGGCAAACGAATACCTCACTGTATTACTAGCTTGCATCCTTCAGATAATCCTGGGAACATCATATCTCATGTTCAATTGAAAGGAAAAACTATGAAGAATGGGCGAGATCCATGCGTAATGCACTTCGGCAAAGAAGAAACTTGGATTTATTGATGGGAGTGTAGAAACCGAATGAAGACTCTCGAAATCGAATATTAGTGGATGGTGAATTCGATGTTGGTGGCTTGGATCTTTAATACAATTGAACTCTGCATGCGTTCTACCATAACATATGTGGAGAATGTAAAGGATCTGGGAGGATCTTCAAGAACGATTCTCCATTGGAATGGGCCTCGTGTCCATCAATTGAAAACTAAAATTGCCGCTTGTAAACAACAAGGGCAAACGGTGATCACATATTATGGGCACATGAAGGTGATGTGGGATGAGCTAGCGAATTATGAATCAATACCTGCCTGTCGATGTGGATGGTGCATCAGCAATATTTATGCTGAAATTGAAAGAAAAAGAGAAGAAGAAAGGATTCATCAGTTCTTGATGGGTCTTAATGATGTGATATATGGAACTTTGCGTTCTAATGTGTTGAGTTTGGAACCATTGCTGGTTTGAATAAAGTTTACTCTATGGTGATCCAGAAGAGACATAGAAATATAGCCCAAGTAAGGAGGGGCACGAGAAGTTGTAGGATTTGCAGCCTGGCGGTGTCGGTGCTAAAGCATTTGTTGTCATGCAAAGGACAACAACAATAGGAATTGTAGCCATTGTGAACGTCCTAAGCATGAAGCTAAAGAATGTTTTCAATTATTGGGTACCCGGAATGGTGGGGAGACAGACCTCGAGGGTCCGGAAAGGTGGTAATCAAGGTCGTGGAGGAGCTGGTTCGATCTCTACGAAGTCATTGTCGAAGAGGTGCAACAACAAATGCCACTCTAGCTGCAGTAGACGAAACTAGGAATGCTACAGATGTTGATCGCAACAGAATCCTAAGATTGAGTGATGAGCAATGGGCAAAGTTGTTGGATATGTTGAGTGCAACCAAAACAAGCAAAGTGGAACGATTCTCTGGTAATACAAATTTATCATTAAATGATTGGATTGTGGATTCAGGAGCCTCACATCATATGACTGGTGATGTGAGCCTATTATCCGACGTTCGAGATATTTCACCATGTCTGTGGGACCGCTTAATGGAAAGCATACAAGGGTCGTGAAAGAAGGAAAATTGTCCTTAGGAAACAATATTTATGTGAATCATGTTTTGTTTGTTCCACAGATGAATTGTACTCTAATTTCTGTAGCTAAATTATTGCGAGAACTAAAAGGCATTGTCACATTTACTAATCAGTTATGTGTAATATAGGACCGAGCTTCGAGGACTCTGATTGGAGTGGGTGAGCAGCGAGATGGGTCTACCTTTTTCGATCAAGAGCGTTAGTACAAGCGAATAAAGTTAGTGGTAGAAATGAAAAGGATTGTGGCATCGATGGTTAGGACATCCATGTGAGAAAGCTTTGTCTAATGTTTTTGAGATTAGAAATAAAGTTGTTGCTAGAAGTAGTGATCATGAATTTTGTGACATTTGTTATCGAGCTAAACAAACCCGTGGAGTTTTCCCTCAAAGCAATAATAAAGCTGATGAATGTTTTGCTTTAATTCATTGTGATTTATGGGGTCCTTATAAAGAACCTGCAGCTTGTGGTGCAGTTTGTTTTTTGACAATTGTGGATGATCATTCACGTGTTGTTTGGATTTATCTATTGCTTGAAAAGATGCAAGTAGGATAAACAATTAGGAATTTTTGCACAATGATTGAACGTCAATTTAAGAAACAAGTTAAAGTTGTTCGAAGTGATAATAGGACCGAATTTACTTGTTTGAGACCTTATTTTGAAACTCAAGGAATCTTGCATCAAACGTCTTGTGTTGAAACGCCACAACAGAATGGACGCGTAGAAAGGAAACATAAACATATACTGAACGTGGCTAGAGCATTAAGGTTTCAAGCTCGGTTGCCTATTCAGTTTTGGGGTGAGTTTGTGTTAACTGCAGGACACCTGATAAACCGAACCCTTCATCTTTGCTTGATGGGAAGACTCCATATGAGGTTTTGTTTGGAAAGGTACCTCAATATAAGTATCTCAAAGTATTTGGGTGTCTTTTTTATGCCAGACGGGTCACAAGAGAAAAAGATAAGTTTGGTGAACGAAGTAGAAAATGTGTTTTTGTAGGGTATCCTTGGGGCAGAAAGGATGACATCTGTATGATGTGAAAAATGGAGAATACTTTATGTCGCGTGATGTGATATTCCATGAGAAGGTATTTCCATATGCTGAGGATAAAGAAAAAGTTATTGAAATTAAGTCTGAACTACCAACAGATATGGTAGTTGATGATGAGATGGATGTAAACACAACCACAGAAATTGCATCAAGTAATCAAGATGCAAATTTGAGGGAGAGAGTTGACATTGAAGAAGGAAGGGGGAGTACTGACAAAATTGAGGATTTAAGACGGGATGATGACATGGTAGATGGTATAGAGAGAAATGAAGAAGAGAATTTGGGAAGAGGACAGCGACAACCCAAACCATCAGTGTTGTTGAAGGATTTTGTCACCTATAGTGCTCGGTGTTTGAAAGACCCCACTCGTGCTCAACCCAACTATAAGCAGTGTTCCTCAGGTATGACTCCTTATCTTATATCCAATTATGTGACGTGTGCCAATTTTTCGCAAAACCATCGATATTTTCTAGCTGCAGTTAAGACCGTTTTGGAGCCTAAGGGATGTACAAATAGCTACAAAGAAAAAATCACCATGGAAAAGATGAGAAATGGAGGGATGCCATGAGAAAAGAAATTCAGGCATTAGAAGACAATGAAATTAGACTCTTGAGAAATTGCCTACTGACAAAAAGGCGATAGGATGTAAATAGGTATACAAGATAAAGCACAAATCAGATGGTAGCATTAAGAGATATAAGGCACGGTTAGTGATATTGGGGAATAAACAAATTGAAGGAATCGACTACAATGAAACTTTTGCTCCAGTAGCAAAGATGGCAACAATAAGAACAGTATTGGCTGTGGCGGCAGTGAAGAAATGGGAGCTTCATCAGATGGATGTGAACAATGCTTTCTTGCATGGGGATTTGAATGAAGAAGTGTATATGAAGTTGCCTCCAGGTTTCTCCTCCTCTGATCAAACAAAGGTTTGCAAATCGAAGAAATCTTTATATGGATTGAAACAAGCTCCTAGGTGTTGGTTCTCTAAGTTAGTGACAGCATTAAAAAGATATGGATTTCTTCAATCTTATTCAGATTATTCTTTATTCACTTATTGCAAGAATTCCACTCGTCTGAATGTGTTGGTGTATGTAGATGATTTGATAATTGCTAGAAATGATGTTGATGCTATAGATAAACTTAAACAATATCTTAGCTCATGTTTTCATATTGATAGAATTAACATCTTCTCACAAATTATCAACTCTTTACATGGTATCAGCCTAATTTGATCCATCATGTCTTCTCCTTCATCCTCTACCACCGGCTTCAACTCCATTCTTGCTGCTTCACCGATTCGGTGTTTCCATCAAAATTTTCACTTTCCCAACTTGGCCATTCGCCTCGATCGCTTTAACTACTCTCTACGGCGCAAGCATCAAGTTCTGCTTTTTGCGTTGGAGGCTTATGGATTGGATCCATTCATCACCGACACCAATCCACCGGCACCAACTATGGTCATCCCATTGTTCCTCCCATCGATCCTCGCCGTCCGATAATCGTCGTTCCCGAGTGTGTCATCCCCAATCCAGATCTGGCTTCTTGGATTAAGAAAGATCGCCTTGTTTTACTGTGGATTCGATCCACCTTAACCACTCATTTACTTGGAATGGTTGCTCGTGCTTCTACAAGTGCTACGGCCTGGAGCATTCTTGAACGTACGTTCCATGCGCAAACCGGTGCTCGCCAAATGCACCTTCGACAACAACTACAAACACTAACAAAGGGGTCCTTCCTTATCTGTCCTTGATTATTTTGAGAAAAAGAGAGCCTTGTTGACTCTTTATCGATTGTATGTGAGATTTCGATGATGATTTTGTCTCTTATCCGCTTTATGGACTTGGCTCTCGATGGGCGCGTTTGATTATCTCTATCTATCGCATTCTTTGTCTTCCGATGAACCGCTGGTCTTTTACTCCAAAGAGCAAGGTTGGAAGAAGATCATCATTCACCGTTTTCGCTTCCGCCAATGCCGCTACTACGCTCCGGTGGCCGCAACCAACGCTCGACGGTTCTCCGGTGGTTCTGCGGACCGGATCGACCTTCCGCTAATGATTCTCATCGTGAACGCCCAAGACCCCAATGTCGATTTGGTGTTTACCGTCACGAGGCACCGAATCGCTACCAACGCTCGAATTTAAAGGACTTTCCGGTACCAATCGCAACGCCGCAGCAAATATATCGCATCGCTGAAAGTCAACTTTGTTGCATCGCTAATGATCCATCCGACGTTGGTGATCCATGGTTTGTTGACTATGGGCCACCATCACGCCATCACCGATCTTAGCAATCTCACCTTGCAATCCAACTATGAAGGTAATGATCGACTCATGGTCGGGATGGTAAGTTCCTTCTCATTACTCATTTAGGGCATTATGTTCTTTCCGCTACATCTACTGCTAAACCTTTATCATTAAATAATATCCTTTATGTCCCAAAAATAGCTAAAAGCTTGTTGAGTGTTTCAAAATTATCCGTGATAATAACGCTTATCTGGAGTTTCACCCAGATTGTTGCCTTGTCAAGAACTCCGCAGGGATGATACTTCTCAAAGGAACCGCTGAGAATGGCCTCTACCGTCTCCGCATCTTCCTGCGTCTTCCTCTAGTCGCCTTCCAACTGCTTGTCTTAGTGAACCAACCTCTCTCAGGTCGGGCACCATCGGCTAGCTCATCCTCATGAATCGATCCTTCATCGTTTAGTGTCAAGTCGGCAATTGCTCGTGTCATGTAATAAATTGACGCTCGCTTGTGGTTCTTGTCAACTTGGTAAAGCCACTGACTACCATTGCCATGTCGTATTGAGTCTTCGTCAAACCATTTGATTTAGTTCATTCGATGTAGGGCCCTCACCCGAGGTATCTACTATCGGTCATCACATACTATATCGGTTTCATCGATGATTCGCCAAGTTCATTTGGATTTATTTCATTTCTAATAAATCTCAAGTTCATTCTATCTTTGAATTGTTTCTCAAACTAATCCAAACACAATTCTCCACTCAAGTATTTTGTTGGCATTAAAGTGGCTCGTGGACCTGAAAGAATTTTTCTATGTCAGAGAAAGTATGCACTTGATATTCTGACAGAAACTGGACTACTAGGAGCCAAGCCAGCTTTAGTTCCAATCGAGCAGAATCATCGTTTGGCTCTTGCAAATGGGACACTTATGGCTGATCCAGAACGATACCGACAATTGGTGGGACGACTAATATACTTAACCATCACTAGACCTGAACTTTGTTATTCTGTTCATGTCCTAGCTCAGTTTATGCAGAATCCAAGAATGGATCATTGGGAAGCAGCATTACGTGTTGTGAGGTATTTGAAGGGAAGTCCTAGACAAGGCATTTTTTTATCATCAGATAGTGATTTGAGATTGCTGGCCTATTGTGATTCAGATTGGGCAAGTTGTCCTTTGACTCGCCGTTCTTTAACAGGCTATATAGTGTTGTTGGGTAAATCTCCTATTTCTTGGAAGACCAAGAAGCAGCATACGGTATCTCGCTCCTCTGCTGAAGCTGAGTATCATTCCATGGCTACCACGACTTGTGAGTTGAAGTGGTTGCGAGGACTTTTACAATTCTTAGGAGTGTTTGATGAAGATTTCACATGCTTGTATTGTGACAGTCAAGCAGCGTTATATATTGCTGCCAATCCTGTTTACCATGAGAGAACCAAGCATATTGAAATTGATTGTCACTTTGTTCGGGATGAAATACAACGAGGAAGTATTGTTACAAGCCATATATATAAACGAACAATTGGCCGATATATTGACAAAGGGACTTGGTCGTCATCAGTTCGAATACCTTCTTTGCAAGTTGGGCATTCGAAATCTTCATGCCCCAACTTGAGGGAGAGTATTGGATATTATATATATATGGAAGGTGTCGTAGTTTAGGTAGCACTGTATATATATGGAAAGCGTTGTTACGTTTCTTTAGGAGTCTTGATTCTTTAGGAGTCGTAGGAGTCTTTTATTGTACATATACCAAATCTTTGTGAAATAAAGGAGAAATCGATTCCCTTTTCATTAATTTAAACTTGATAATGGATCGGACTTAGTTTAGCCCTTTATGATTAAATCTAATTCTCGCTTAAAACTTGATTAAGTTAAGTTTAATTAATTAAAAAATTATTTCACTTAAAATATTCGACTTTTAGTCTGAATCTCGCTTGAACTCTAGTTAACTTAAATTGTTTCCATCAAATTTGAACTTGAATTACTATTACTATTTTAATTGGGGTCAGAGTGGGATTGGTTGGACAATAATATGTTCAAAATTTGATAATTATTTGTTAAAAAATCATTTTCAATGAGTTGATTAAAGTTGCTCAAATTAGATTTAAGTCATAATCAAACTGAAAAAGTTCAAATCTAAATTAATAAAAAAATATAAAAATTTCAAACCTATCTGTCTAAACATAATTGAGATTTATTGTTAGGAAATCGAAGAAATAAATATCAAATCGTGGAACACATCCTCAGTTGGGTTCGAGCTGCATTCATGCTTCACAACAAACATAATGCACTTACTAATGAGTTGGAAAACAGTTGAATGTTGTAATTCGTAGTTAATCATTTTAGCTCTTTATAGACATCTCAGGATATGCTAGTTGAAGTTTGATAATGTGACTTGTTGTAATGGTGTGATAAGTTTTGATATGATTAATATAATTTTTATTTTAAAAATTATTTCATTATAGTCGTAGGTCTAGAAAATATTGAAACTTATTTATCAATTAAAATAGCGTTATTACCTCATTGTTAAATCAAATCTTTAGAAATTAATAATATTGTAAGGGTTAAAGTAATCAGATATGAGTGTAATAAAATTTCTAATATAATTCAAAATTCAAGGAATCGTCGGATAGTGCTTTTTTATTGGAAATTTTTATATTCATCTTCGTTTTTAATTGAACAATATTCTAACAACTCACGTCGATAATTTAATAGAATAAAAACTCTTGGCTATTCCTCTTAGGATACGGTTTCGTATTAGACCAAAATCGATACAAAACGAAGGGTCGATTATACCGAATTTAAATATTGGTCAATATTAGCCAATTTCGAATTGTACTGTTCCATATCAGCCGGTATCGAAAATTTAAAAAATAAGAAACTTTTTTAACAAAATTTTCAAAAATTTTTAAACTATTCCTCCTCCTCCCATCTCTAGTTTCCCTCTTTTTTCAATGTTTTTAATTAGTTATTTTATTTAAAAATAAATATTTTATTATTAATAATAATTATAAATAAAATAAAATTTAAAATAAATTATTTTATTTTTAATTTTAAATATTTTATATAATATTTATTAATAAAATATTTTATTTTTAAATAAATAATTTAAAATTATTATTTATAAAATAATATTTATTATATATATTTTAATTATTAAATAAAACTTTATTTGAAATTTATATATTTTAAATATATATTTTAAATTTAATTATATTTATTAACAATTATTAAATTAATTTTATAAATCAAATTAAATTTTATTATTAATTATTATTATAAATTTTGAAGATATGGTTAAAATATACAATATAACTATACAATATGACAATAAACTATTTTATAATTTTTAAAAATTCAGACACATTATGAAAACTTATCAATTACAGGTCATACATGCCTCCACTCATCCAAATACAAAAAATAATTAATAAAACTCAAGAATAAAATGAAATAAAGAAAATATTATAACTTATTGAGAGTATTTTAATAATTTATTTACTAAAAATTTTAAGTAATTCACTTAGCTAAGTATATTTTAAATCAAATACCAATTCAATTTAACTAACCAATTGTAGACTTTGATGTAAATTAGAATGCTTCATTTAATCATTATTAAAAGTCAAATAATTATATTATTATAGAAAAATACAAAATTTACCCAAAAATAAATAGAGAATACAAAGTAAACATATTAAGTCAATTATATGGTAGTCTAATGTTACCAAAATCACTTATATACATTAATAAATAATAATATAAGTTAAAGAATATTAATTTTAGCTATTTCAATTCATATGTCTTTAGATAATAAGTTTTGTACTCAAATTTATGTATAAAAAGAAAAATCGGACCACTTTAAAATTATCTTATAAAATTTATTTAATATTTAAAAGAAGCTCAACAAGAATCAAATTTCCTAACTTTTATTACATAATATTAAAACTAATATATAAATTATTAAAAGTCATTTATTTTGATTTATGTTCTTTATCAGATAAAAATAAATTTTATGTAATTTTAAACGATTTTATGAGAGTGTAATATAAGTTAACCTTTTATGTTTGTTGATCAAATTATTACAAAGTAACGTCTTTTTAGAACAAGAGTTCAGGTCATTTGAACTGTTAAAAGTGGAGCTTAGGCTGATACTCTAAATTTGAATTCAGTCTGAAATCCTAGTGTCTCGGAGATGAACATAAATTTCATGGAGTCCTGTTGTATAAGTGGTGTTTTTGCTTCCCTACAGCTTTAAATTAACTTCAAAACGTTGTTAAGTGTCGATCCAGGTAACATCACCAAGGAGTTAATGTCTGCAAACGACTGTTGTATAAAAGTCGGAACATTTTGTCGTAACGACAACATTTGATCATCGAAAACTTGTTTGGTGTCTAGTTTCGTGTGTTCTTCTTTAGTTTATGTAAATCAGTTTCAGTTGCTGCTGGTAAATTCTCGACCCGTCTTCCCAAAATGGGCAAACAAGCTCCTCGTTTACGTAGACTTTTCCATGCATTGGCAAATGAAAAGAGTCCAGTGATGTGTGCAAACAAGATTAAGAGACACATCAATCTTTGCTTAGTCTCCCCGTGCAAGGACCTGAATTCTCTACTTCAACTTCATGCTCGCTTGGTCGTTTCAGGATTCAGAATTAACCAGCAAATAAATGTTCTTTTACTGAAATCTTATGAACTATTGGGGACTTGTGAATATGCTCAGCAAGTGTTCGATTCTATGCCGAGCCCAAGTGTTGCTCTGTACAACTCTATGATCAGAGCCTACTTGAGGATCAACAAAGATTACCAAGCAGCTGTAAGGTTGTATCACTGCATGTTAGATAAAGGGTTAGTACCAGATAAGTATTCTTTCACGTTTGTTTTGAAAGCTTTAACTGGTGCGCTAGAGTTTAAAGAAGGCATTTTGGTTCATCGTGAGATAAGTTCAAGAGGCTTAGAGGCCGATGTTTTTATAGGGACTGCTCTTGTTAATATGTACTGTAAAATAGGTGAGTTATCGTTGGCAAGGGAAGCGTTTGATAGGATACCTTATAAAGATGTTGCAGCTTGGAATGCTATGATTCTGGGTTTATCACAGAGTGAGTATCCTTATGAAGCGTTGAATTTAACTAGAAGCATGCAATTTTCTGGTGTACAGCCTAATTTAGTCACCATTTTGAACTTGGTTCCAGCTGTTTCGAGACTGGGGGATATTGATACTTGTAAGACTATCCATGGTTATCTAATTAGAAAGGGTTTTGATGCCATTGCTTCCAACGGATTGATTGATATGTACTCTCTAAGGGTAGGAAAATAAATTTAGCTTGTCTGGTTTTTGAGTGTATGGAAGAGCATGACGATGTATCATGGGGTACAATGATGGCGGGGCTTGCAAATAATGGGTATTTGATTGAGGTTCTGGAGTTGTTTGATTGCATGAGAGAAGAAAATGTAAAACTAAACAAGGCCTCAGCTGTAAGTGCTATTATGGCTGCTGCTGAGCTTGGAGACTTAAAGAGAGGAAACGAGATTCATAATTGTGCTCGGCAACAAGGAATTGAATCTGATGTTTCAGTTGCTACTTGTATAATTACTATGTATGCAAAATGTAAAGACTTGGCAAGAGCTAAAGAGTTGTTTTTCGAACTCAAAACGCGGGACTTGGTTGCTTGGTCAGCAATTATAGCTGCTTTTGTTCAATCAGGATATCTTGAACAAGCACTAGTGCTATTTCGAGACATGCAGAATGAGAGGCTGAAACCAAATGTAGTTACTCTTACGGTTGTACTACCAGCTTGTGCAGAAGTCTTATTAGGTAAAAGTGTGCACTGCTATGCTATTAAGGCCAATATTGATTCGGACATTTCTATTGGAACTGCATTGGTATCTATGTATGCTAATTGTGGATGCTTCACTTCAGCTTTGGCTATGTTTAATAGAATGACTTCTAAAGATGTAATAACTTGGAATGCTTTGATGAATGGATATGCTCAGATTGGCGATTCTTATTCTGCAATAAAAATGTTCAATAAGTTGCAGATATCCAAAATATACCCGGATTCAGGAACTATGGCGAGTTTGCTTCTAGCCTGTACCCTGTCAAATGACCTAGGCCAAGGATCTTGCATCCACGGGCATGTCACAAAATGGGGCTTTGAATCTGACACTTTCATTAAGAATGCTCTCATTGACATGTACGCCAAATGTGGAAGCAGTTCCTCAGCTGAATTTGTATTTAATGACATTGATTTTATAAAGGATGAAGTATCTTGGAATGTAATGATCGCAGGATACATCCACAGTGGATATGTTGAGAAAGCTATTTCTGCTTTCCACCTGATGAAATTAGAACATTGTCGGCCAACTCCGGTCACAGTGGCCACTATCCTTCCTGCAGTGGCACATCTATCATTCCTACAGGAAGGCATGACTGTCCATGCATATGCTATTCAGATGGGTTTTCAATCATATACACAAGTTGGAAATAGTCTTGTCAGTATGTATGCTAAATGCGGGCAGCTTAATTATTCTGAGCAAGTATTTTACGAGATGGAGAATAAAGACAATGTTTCTTGGAATGTAATGATTACAGGATATGCAATTCATGGAAAGGGGAACTCAGCTATTGAACTGTTTTCAGTTATGCAAGACAGGAACATCAGGATTGATTCTGTGTCGTTTCTCAATGTCTTGTCTGACTGTAGACACAATGGATTAGTGGATGAAGGGATAAGAATTTTTGATTTCATGTGCAATGACTATCAGCTTGAACCAGAAAGGGAGCACTATGCTTGTATGGTGGATCTACTAGGTCGTTCTGGATTATTTGATGAAACTTTGATGCTAATCAACAGAATGCCAATGGAACCTGATACTGGTGTATGGGGTGCCCTGATGGGTGCATGCATAATGCATTCTAATGTTAAGGTAGCAGAATTTGCTTTGAATCGACTTTCTGAACTCAAACCTAACAATCCAACCCATCATTTGGTCTTATCAAGTTTTTATGCTAATTCTGGAAGGTGGGGAGAATCGGGCAGTACAAGATCAATGATGATAAAAACGGGGTTGAGGAAAACTCCAGGTTTGAGTTGGGTTTGAGAAGAGTTACAGCATGTGGAGTTGGACCATAGAGAAGTCCTGCAACATGAGCAACTTAAAGCAGTTGAGGTTAAGAACTTCTGCTTTCTTTAACCAGAAATCACAATTCCAGCTTTTTAGAAATCTCCTTCTTTTGAAAGGTTACCACAAAGTTATTGCAAACTATAACCTTTGTTGATTTTACTAGTCTTTTCCATCAGTTTTTACGTGACTGTCTTCTCTTGCAGTGATTACGAAAGGGCTTGTGGAGAAGGAAAAAGACATTCAATACTTTGGTACATGGTTTTAAATTACATTGCAGCCCGAAATGTTCTTGTGATTCGCCGCAATTGCTGCGGCATTTCTCGCAATTGAGCCTGTATCGTTCAGAATTGTTGCCACCGTCCACAGCTGCAGTATAACAACGAAAACTTGATGGCAGTAATACCCCTTTTCCCGTCTCTGTTTATTCTTTGCCATTGTTTTATCAATCCGGTCTTGTTTACCTGCCATGAATCATTTCAGGAGCATGGGAACATGTAATATATAATCGGACATCAATGGTGAAGAACAGGAGACGTGAACTTTCTGATCTTTCCCATCAACATCTGTTCTTTCATAGCATAGCCACTTAGTTTCATCCCTCTGTTTCGTGATCTGACTACGTTCAGTGGATGCCAACATCATAAATGTACCTTTTCGTGCCCTCCCTATAGTCATCCAACTTAGTGGGGGCCTCGTCAGAAATCACGGAACTTGCCATGAAAACCACTCTGATTCAAAAGAGTTTATGCTTTTTTCTAGTTTAGCACATTCTTTATAACAATGGGCACTAAAGTACGAAGAGATTTTACTTGACGGTGTCAACTAGGTGGTCATTAGACTTCTATTACTTTCCACGTCGCCTTCGGATTAAGTGGTTTTATGTCTTGTTAATTCGAACTTGTTTGACCCATGTTAATGTTTCCTGAGTTTTGAGTGTTTTTTACCAGCCAAAGCTCACTTGCAAAATCGATTATACGTCCAATTCTTATATATAAGAAACATGCCTCCCCAACTTCGCAAATGGGTCCATAGCTCAGTGGTAGAGCATTTGACTGCAGATCAAGAGGTCACCGGTTCGAACCCGGTTGGGCCCTTTTAAAAATAAAATCATCAATTTTCGGACTTTGATTTCACATACTAAAAGAGCGTATACAATATTGTGAACTGAAATATGTGAGAAGAGCTTCAGATTAAATTGCACTCTTTCTTTAATAGGCTTGAGTTTTCTGAAATTTGTGAGAAGAGCTTCAGATTAAATTGCACTTTTTCTTTAACAGGCTTGAGTTTTCGATTTGATCAAGACTTGGATTTAAGAGGATAAGTAGTATCGAATTGCAAATTGTAGGAAAGTTGTAATCCCAACCAGTGAATCCGAAGAATGTCTAACGTCATAACCTTAAAGAGCTGAAAGAAGATTTAAGAGTCTCAAGAGAATTTTAACAAGGATTGTTATTGAAGAAGAGATGGAAAAAGAATTGGGGAAGGAAGAAAATTTGTTTGAGAATGAAGGTAAATTTCGACAACTCCAATATCATTAAGACATCCTCTATTTTTTCGAACAGGTTGACAAAATTGAATAAGAAAGAGAAGGACAAAGAGATATCGAAGAACTTCATTGTGAACTGAAATCCGTGAGAAGAGCTTCAGACTAAATTGCACTTTCTTTTAATAGGCTTGAGTTTTCGATTTGACCAAGACTTGGATTTAAGAGTGTCAAACATTTTCATTTATTAATCTTGGGTTATCTACAACAAGCTTGGGCCAAATAAGAGCTTAAACTAGAATTCAATAAATATGTTTGGGCTTTTTATGTATATTTGAAGCCCAATTGGAAATTTCTTTTAACTTAAAGTAAATTTGAGCCCAACAATTTGAAATTTTATTCAATAAACATATTTAAGTTTTCATGTATGTCTAAGCCCAATCAAAAAAATTTTAACTTGAGCCTAATTCGACTAAAAAAACTTAAATCTTATTCATTAAATACGTTTAGATCTTTTTTTTGTATATATGAAGCCCAGGGAATGTTTTTAACTTTAGCTAAATTTGAGCCCCCAAAAACTTAAAATCTAATCCAATAAATATGTTTGGGCTTTTCGTGTATATCTGAAGCCCGATCAAAATTTTCCTTTTATGGATTAATGTTCGAACTTAAAATTCATCTACATGTAAATGTATCAATTTCAACCTCAGCACAGTTCAATTTTAGAACAAAAGCTTTACAGTTTTGTGTGAAGATATAAGCTTATGAGAAGCGACAACTCAGGTGGTCCTATTATTACAAGCTGTTATGTGTACGTTCCCGATGCTTCTTCGGCCAGTTCCAAGTTTTAACTTTTACAAATTGGCAGACAACGGAGAAAATGAAGGAGGCCAGAAATTAGAAATCAGAGAAGCACCAAACAGAATTTGTATTTACATCCTATACCTATACAGTGTATTGTACATAAAGAACATCTAATTTGAGTAGGAACTAATAACATGGGAAGCAACAAACAACAAACAATAAGCAACACGAAGTCAATCCTACCTACCCTAACATTTGAAGTTAATGGCTACTCTTATCGAAACTTTTTCGATCCTGTATGCGTATTTGTATGTACTTTCAACTTCAAAAATTTCAGGCTGAGATGGGTACCTGCAAAGCCATCGTGTAAAAGTGTTGAAGATCATATTCTGCATCAACTAGAGTTGACGGTTGCCCTTCACTGCTATCGATCAAGCAAAAGTGGGCCAAAAGTTCACTCTGCAAGATCTTGTACTAGTAACCTTGTGATTTCGTTAAGGAAAAAACTTCAACTAAGTTCGATGCCCTTTTCTCTTGCTGCATCTAGAACTGAGCTAGCATCTCCCTTGGTCTTAACCCACTTATAGTATGAATGCCACAGCTTGAGGGAGAATGGATATACTGATAAAGCTCTCTTGTAAAATCTCTCAGAAATCATATCAATGTCTGCAATATCACCCAAAATACCAGATGCTTCAACCCAGACATACTCTGGTGCTATCGGAATAGCATGAAAGATAGCATCCACCAAAGTTGAGCATGCCCAAAACAATAAACTACCAGAGGTAACGTCAAGAGTATTATCTCTGCTTAGCTTCTTAAAAACAGAAAATGCTAATTGGTAATTGGAAGGAACCATGTCCAGGACGGCTTCAACAAAATCCACCATCTCCTTTGACTGGCTTAAATTTTGGGGTAAGAGAGATGGGCCATGCCACACTTCAAGACATAAGTTCACTAGGTCCGACTCAAGTGAAACTGGAGTCAATATGGTGCTAACTAGCTTCTGAACTCTCGATTTGTCAATGTCATTAATGAACCGTCTTGATAATGGCTCAGAGACAAAGAAAGCCACAGTATCCTCCAAATAAGTATTCAAGATGTTCAATTGCTCACTGATAGAAACATCACCAGCTTGTGCCTTGTAGCTGAGCATGAACCTGGCATATTCCCTTAGGCAATACTTGATATAAGGAGGAGGTGCAGCCTTCAACACCTTGTCAAATGCACGACGTGCTTGAAAATGATCATTCTGTAACAACTTTGCGAGAGACAAATTAAGAAAGCCAAACACTAGATCCAGCCGAGCAGACTCAGATATCAAAGAGTTTGGACTTCGACTTGAATCTGATTCCAATGATATGTGTGGGCTATTGACAGCCTCCAAGTTTTCATTTTGAGCATGTTGAACCTTTGAAACAGAGTTGAACCATTGGAGAATCAGGTCCTTTGCAAGATCAGGAAGTCCTCTTTGGAGGACAAATTCAATGTATTGATTCCAGATACAATGGATTCCAGGAACTTCTTTTGGCCAGTTAGTAAGGGCTTCCTCAAACCCCTTCATGAATGAACCTCCATAATCATTAGTCTGCAATCTTGCTGATATAAGGACAAACTCCAAGCAGTATGGGTACAACTTCATATATTTTTCCAAATAAATCCGAGAACACTCCAAGCCATCAACTGCTGCAATACATCTAATATGAATGAGTGCAAACTTTTGGGCCAATCTTGAACCAACTTCGGTTTTAGTTGATTCACTATTGGCTTCCAATTTAACAGAATCCAGTGCCACATTTAGCAGCTTGAGAGCACTTTCTTTTTCTCCATCTATTAGATGAACAGAAGGCCATTCGATTTCAAGGAGTTCTTTTGTACATTCAAATTGGTTTATAACAGCATTAGGCAACTTCCTGTACATAACTAAGTACACACAACAAACCCAGAATATATATTTGTCAGAAATCATTAAACATGACAGAATATCAGAGAGCAAGGAAGAATAAGGCTCATCTGATTCAGGTGCTTCCGCTAATAGCCCACAGACTGTCTGAATGGCCTTCTCTACTTTCCCAGACATGCACAGCCAATCCATCATCTGCAAGAAAAGGTCTAAGATGCATGCACTAGCATATGCTGGATCACTCTCAGAGACGGATCCCAGTTGGTGACGGCAAAGTGCTGCTAAAGCTGTATTATATGCAAGCAACCGGTCATCAAGATGTTGACGACTGTTTATGAACATAAGCCAAAGTACATAAGATCCTTCATTGTATTTGACCTGGAGAGGAGGAAGAAATGGGATTCCAATATAAAAGTTGCAAACGCAATATCGTGTCAAAAATTAAAAAGTAAATGAAGAGCGATAAGAGAACAAGTTCAGCTACTGACAGCAACAATTTATTTGAGAATTCCAATTGTCTTCTATATAAATAAAAAAGAAAGGAATAGCACCCTTTGACAGCTTAAGAATTAACCAAATACAAAATTGATGCTGAATTTATTTTTCTCATTAAAAGTTGTGATGCTCGTCCACGTCTCAGTTGCATACCGCATAAGAGAACATGTCATCCTTTCCAACTAACTTAAAGCTGCTACCATGAATAACGAGATAAAGGATCCACAAAATTTCAGATGCTGGGTCAGCTTCTAAAGCTCGAGACAGAACATTAAGGGCCTGCAAAGTTATGTATTTGATGTGATACCACAAATTTCTGAAGATACATTAGGCAGGATCATATGCAATCCACAAAGAATTACCTTCTTCATACCCTCTATCTTGTTAACATCTTGATTGAGAATAAGAAGTGCCATCTCCAGAGATTTCATGTTACTGGATATTGTGTCATTGACACTATCCTGAATACATTAAGCACAATAAAAATATCTAAACTTGAGATAACTGCTAAAGTGAAGCCCCAGATCAGAAGAAGATGATGTCGTACAAATAACAGGAAATAACTTTAACCAGAAGAGCAATTGAACAAAACATATCAATTTAACATGGAAATTAAGCCAGTCATAAAGGAGGTGGTATTAAACAAACCCCTATGCCATTTCTACTCTGAAAATATGACGACTGTCGGTTTGAACTCCAGTGAACCTCAATACGATTATTGTTTCCACGTAAAAAAGGTTCATCTGCACGCATATCTATTTGAGGCAAGCTTGATATACATAAGCACATACTGAAACATCTCTGCCAGCATTGAACATTTCTCCTTGCTACAACAGATTCATATGAATGAGGGCAAGTTTTCAACGTATCTAAGCCAACTAGATAAGTTGGAATCACAGCAGTCTGATTTTTCAACTCCTCTTTTGCACCATTGCATACTTGAGAACATAAAGGCAACCCAACCTGACAACCTGGAAAGTTCTCACTTTAGAAGCATGATGAGCAAACATATCAAAATTAATAGATGAAGACACCTACCAGCTCTATGAGAATCTTCATGCTGATGATAACCCTCAATTTCATTTGAGAAATCTCTAACATGTTGTGAAGGGCAAGCAGTATTATTGCATTTCCCTCGGAGTTCATATAAACAAAGAGGCCAAAATGGGTCAATTGCCTGGTTACAAGAAAATGAGCCAGATTCGCTTCCACAAATTTCCCCAGCAGTCTCATCCATAGGGTTCTTAATAACATTTTCCTGACAAATAAAATCCTTCGGATGATAATTAGGTGATTTGTACTGTTTACATTGCTTTCCCTGTAATCCAAATGAAGCTATTTGGGGAAATGTTTGAATTAAAGCAAATACACTCCTCAAAATCAGAGGAGGAGAAAGCACAACAGAAGGTGCGAACTGATAACTACCATCAGAATATCCATCAACCTTGGAACCATCAGCAGGTTGATACTCAAGAGAATTCCTTTCTTTGTTATGGTTGTTCTGGATATGGAAAAGTACATCAAAATTTCTTCTTTCTGGCTTCTCTTTGCCTAAATCAAACAACAAAAACTATTAGCAGTGGCTAATAACAAAATAAAGTCAGGAGAACAAAACCTTAAACCTACTAATAACTGATTTGATATTTCTGTCCATTATACTAATCGATTATTGCTAAGTCAGAAGATACTTACTATAGGCAAAGAGGCTAAATAAGCTAATGCATCGTAGACAGAAAGTTACCTCTGCGCTCACACTCTTGATTTCTTTCAGCTTCTGAGAATGGAGGACTACCATTGTTTGTCTGAGTTCTTTCACTTTCATTGTCCTCATTAGTCCGTAGTACATCATCCGATGTCACCATGTTTGATAATCTATTATTCTTCGACAAAGCCCTTTTGCCCATGCGTGCAAACAGTTCAGACCTTAGTGTTGCCTCAAGAAGAAGAGATTCTGATGATCCATTAACAGGGAAACTTTTGTTCGAATCTTGACTCAATTCCCTTTGCTTTCCTATAGAATATTCTTCATTTTGTTGATTTTTAAAATTTGGTAGCACAGCTCTATGGTCCAACAGAGATGTCTCTTCATCATCATCTGGGGAAACGTTAGGATCATTGGATGGAGAACTTACTCCATTTGCACCATTATTACTGTTATGAGGTAAAGGCTCTGACAAACTAGCATCTGGCTCGCTGCATGGATCAGAACTCAAATTTTGATGATTTATATTTTGATAAGATGAACTCAAGGGAGAAGCCCTGGTATATGGGATGCTTGTATCACACCTTGGTAGGATTAAACCATCATACTCAGACAGCATTTGATGCCTTGAAGAAGGTACTAGATCTAGAGTTCTAGTTAGGTTGTCTCCCATGTGCAACCCACTCCCAACATGGTCATGCTGCCTGGGGGACCATAACAAACTTGATTCATTCATGAGAAAAGATCGAACCTGAGCCGAGTACAATTCCCTTCGGTTATAAAGTTCCATACATCTAACATTAGCTTCAATCAAATCTCTCTGAGCTCTTCGATAAGCTTTCAGAGCCTTCCTCTCTTCAATTTCACATTTCCGTCTGAGTTCTTGTGCTTCTTCCAGCTCCTTATCCAATGATTCCTCCATGTCAACCAAGGACTGCATATGTCTTTTGCTGTGTCCTACCAAATTCATGGTACCTAAATAGTTCCAGTTGTTTACATGGCTCGGTGATGCCTGAAAAGGGTACCAACAAATGTAACCAAACATAATAAGAACCTTGATTTTTATTAGTGGTTATAACCTTTTCTCGTAAAGAATGGAAATTAATTTAGGTCATTCTTTGTAATAGTTAGTTTTCCCTTTTAGAAGATTTACAAGAACAAAATTCCTTGCTATTTTCTGTAATTATTGTTTTTTCACTAGGAGTTGAAATGAAATAGGCTCCATTAAAGGTTTTCTTGTTTAGGTTACGATTCAATAGAAAATACGGTTTAGTAAGAACAAGGAAACACATGCACCCACTAAAGTAGAGTGTTTATCTGGCACAGATCTGTACTCTCCATGCAAAACATGACAAGCATCATCAAACTTTTATTACCCATATAGTCCATCCACAACTCTGGAAATTTTATGATTGCAGGGGCATGTTAAACATAATAGGATTAAAAGTCATAACAAGATAAAGTAGAGAGTTCTATGGCACAGATCCCTACTCTCCATGCAAAACATGAAAAAAATAATCAAACTTCTATTATCCATGTACTCCATCCACAATTCTGGAAATTTATCGTTGCAAGGATAAGTTAAATGTGACAATGGAAGTCCTAATAGGTGCAGCAAAAAGCATAAACATAGTGCTGGGGCGGTTCATAAAGGTAAAATTTTGCAATAAACGAACCATCAAACAGTATTCTCTGACAACATAATGGAATTATGTATGAAAACAGTGAGGTATCAATCAAAATCATAAAAGGGTGCACCTGCATACTATTTCTATTGGACTGCTGGTGATTACTAACGATGTGAGCACCTGCAAAAAAAATCAACTCAATCAATCAGGTTAACTTAGCTAAATGCAGAACAAAACTTGAGGAAAATAGCAAAAGGCCATACTAGGTAGATCTCCAGGTGAGATATCCACCCCATCATTATGTTGCTTTTGCAATTTAATCCCCCTTGATTTTGATCTCTTTGAGGGGCTTCCTTTCTTGCTACTCTTTGCCACGTTCCTGTCACATAAACTATTGCTTTCCAATGCTTGCTGTTTTGACTGTAGATTATACTTTGCAGATAGTTTTTCTGGTGGAAAATCCGTATTCGGCTGGGTAGAATACGAGCCACCAACTTTTTTACGTTTTTTGTCTGGTTCTCTTGGATCCAAACTAACTGCATCAGCAGAAACTGAAACAGATTTTTTGGCTGCATCATGGCCAGACTTCATGGCAGGATAACCACTGGCTGAAACAGGGATGGACTCTTTACTTTGTTGGATAACCTTAAGCTTCAGTTCCCGCTCTCTCTCTGCAATCTGCTTTCTCAAGTCTTGAAGTTTTGTGTCCTTTAAAGTCAGAGGGCTAGAACCACGCTCATGGGTTAAGAAACCTTTGTTGCTGGTATTAGAATTTCTAATTTGAGATCGAGAACCTTGCTCAACAAAAGAGGGGTTGACACCTTTAGGATTGGTGCCCGCAATTGTCCTGGACATTGATGGAAAAGATGGGCGACTTTGAGATAATCTTTTGGGCACTACTTTGTTTAATGGCCGGACATTATCTTCGAAACCTTTTGATTTTTTTGATGGAATTGAGGGCAATCTTTGATCGCCATCCACTCTAGCCACATCACTTTTAATATTTTCTTGTCGGTCATCTTCATATTCGCTATCACTGTCATTGTCTGAGAAGGATATAACTAGGTTGTTGTCAGATCCTGAAGGAGCATACCAGCCTCGCTTAGAAGCATTGAATGTCAACCGACTCTTTTCAAAGTTTTTCACATTATTTGGTTTCACAATTTTTTGTGACTGAACATCCACAGAGCTTAAAGTCGCAACACTGGAGGAGGCCTTCCCTGCAAAGCATATTTGTTCTATTTAGATGGTACTTTCTTTTTTAGCAAAAAATTCAATTATTTTCCACAGAATCAAGCACACATCCATTGCCTCAATGCATGTTAAGATTTACAATATCTACAGATGAATTGACCAGAGAAAGATAAAGCAAAGTCCAGATCTAACTTAGAGACACAAAGAATGAAATTATGACATAAGGAGGATCTCTTGAGTGAAAATTGAACAAGAGATCAAACCTAAATGCTGAATTACAAACGATATATTCATGGGCCTGAAGCCCAATATTGAATTAATGCTTGATGAGATGAACCCAAGAATTAAAATAGTTGTCACATGATAAAAGGCCAATGAGGACTTGACAAATGGTAAGGAGAAGACAGGAGCGCAGCAGCAGCATAATAACATCTTACAGAATTATTACGTCCATCTTTCAAATGATTGCAACAAAAGGAAATCTTAGAAATTCATAAAACAAATGGCATAGGAAATAGTAAATATTGGAAGAAAAAATAGTTCAGAAAGGGAACAAGCAATAAATACTTTGCATAGAATAAGCACAGATAGACCTACACCTGTCAATTCCCTCATACAGATGCCAGCATGAGCATATAAAAGCACCGAGTCGTATTGTATTAAAGGCATCAATGAGACCCAAGCCAGGGGCAAATTGAGCAATTGACACATCAGCTTATAACACAGGAATAGAATTTGAAAAAAATATCCAAAAAACCAGGAACTAAGTGCACATAAAACAACCACAGAAAGCCATTCAAGATACCTGCATGAATACTTTGGATGGTTCTGTTCACAGAAGGAACCTGAACGGAACCTGAAGCTGCCAACGATTTAGCTGCAACTGTTGGATCTCCAGTAGAGCATAGAGGATTCTCCTATGAAACATAAGATGATGAGACAGTTCAGCAAACCAAAACAGACAAACCAGAAGCACCAAGCATCACCATACATGTCCACAGGATGGAACCTAATATACAGCACCTAAACAGAATCAACTACTTGTTTAGCTTATAAGAGAAATTCATCACACGCAAAGCACTCACGAAACAACACCTACATCTATAAATTGAGATAAAATCAATGACTTACATGTGAAGAAAAGACATATATGGCAAGTAAAACCCAAAATCAACATAATTGATCAAAAGCAACATACCATCCGAATAAGCCAATTATGCTCTTATCACTTAACCCTAATTGCACCCATTTTCCAATTATTTCCTATTGTGTTACTGATAGGTCAAACGAATACAAGAGTTCACCAAACAAAAACAAAAAAGTAGAATAAAAAGGACCGCAAATCGAATGCATAGGTCGTAGTCCAGCAACAACCAAATGAAGACACCGCGAGGAAATATCAAACAGAGCGCTAATATGCAGTTAACGGCAACAAATGTGGAGGGATAAGGATGTCGATTAACCGCACGTCGTCACCGGAAGAGGAGAGTTCGCCCTCTTCCCTGATTTTGGCCGCGACCTCCGGTGGCTTAGGGTTTGACGACGTTGAAGCCATTAACGCGTAAAAGCACTGTAACCACCGAACGTATTGATTTTCTACGAAGAGCAGACGATCGAATCAAAAATTGGAATCAATGAAATGCATATTATAGGCCCGGGAATTTTAATTTAATTACAGATATGTTCTTCCCAATCTCCACAAATATATAATGGACTGAAGTTACTTAAAAAGAGGCCCAATCTTTTCTTCGCATAATATAAAGTGACAAATTTTTTTAATTTTAAAATAAAAATATAAAAACATTTTAGATTATAAAATGCGATTATCTTATATAATTATAGAATAAAAGTACATTTTAAACTAAACTTTTATAACAAAATAAAAAATCTTTTGAGTGTTCAAATCAAATTTTAATATTTTTTAAAGTTTAAAATAAATAATAAAAATTTACGAATTTAACTCTAGTGTTAATTAAAAATGTTGACAAGATATCATTTTATTTTTAACCAAAAATGATTTCTCTTGTTAAGTGACAAGTGAGATTCTTTTCAAAATTTTATAAAAGTAAGCTCTAATATCAAGCGAGGAAGGTTAGATTCTATCTAATATAAACTCTGAAATTTACATTCTGTTTAAAATAAAAAACTAATTATGAGACAATAAGACTTACTTTTTGTTTAAAATTAGATAAATTTTTATACATTTAAAATTTGTTTTGAACATTTGAAAGTGTTGGGTTTTATTTTAAATGATTTAAAACATTAAGATTCAATTTATATTTTCTTACCAAATTAAGATTCAAATTTTATTTTTTGGCCTATAATTATATAATAAAGATTGATCATTCGGTAATATTATATTTTGTATATATTTTAAATAAATATACTAAAATAAAAATTTTGAAACATTTAACAACATAAATTTCATATATATATATATATATAAGTCACGGCTGTATAACTTAAAGAAATAATAAGTAGAATTGAAATATGAAACAAAATATATATTATTTAATTTACTATCAATTTAATATATTATATATTTAATCAATTAAAATCAATTATTACTAAAATTATAGATATCTTAATTTAATTTATAAAATTAATTTAATAATTATTAATAAATATAATTAAATTTAAAATATTGTAAAATATATAAATTTCAAATAAAATGTTAATAATTAAAATAGATATAATAAATATTGGTTTATAAATAATAATTTTAAATTATTTATTTTTAAATAAAATATTTTAATTAATACTTTATTAATTAATATTATATAAAAGATTAAAATAAATTTTAAAATTACTATTTATTTTAGAAGCTCTTGAATTTCTTAACCTCGGTGGTTGCAAAAATTTGAACACATTCCCTATAAATTTCAAGCAACACAAAGGAGCTAAACTTAAGCGAGACTGCTATAAAAAATATACTTTCATCGTCAATTGAACTCCTCAAGAAGTTAAATAAATTAGAGACGAGGCATTGTAGAAAGCTTGAAAGCCTTTCAAGAAACTTTTTTAACAAATTAATCCCTCTCGAAGAACATAATCTAATTGGGTCCTCACGCTTTAAGGAGCTTCCTGGAATCTTGGAGCTTATATATAACTAGTTCTGAACCTCGTGCTTTGCACGGGTTGTTGCAAAGTAAATAATGAATTTTAATAATAAAATTGAAGAAAAACAAATGATGAGTCCCTTTATTAGCTCAACCTACAAAAGGAAAGATCACGATAAGCAAATTTCAGAAGAAATATCTGATTTGATTTGAATAAGCTGATCGATATATCTTGTCTGCGGTAGATATGCAAGTATTATTTTTCATAATGCTTTGAATAATGAGCATTGTCATGACTTTATTCATTTCATTGTCAAGGTGATTCATTACACGAGGATCATTTGAAAGTGTCAAGGTAGTAACAACATCGTTGTATTTTTCTAATGGAGCACTAAGAAGTGTTATAAGTTGTTTTTTTTGCCCTGCTATCTTCAAGCTCTGCCTTGCCAGAAAGCTTCTTAACACATTCCCCTTGTAAATAACATGTCAAGAAAACAAAAAAGTGAACATTTACAAATTCAATAGGAAAGGAAGCTAGAAATAGGAAACCTAGAATTCTAATGGTTACTTGACAAATTGGCATAAAAGTCAAAAGCCATGCACTTACAATGAAAATTTGATGACTCTATCTACCGAGATATCATACCAGGACTTGATCCACATAATCGAGCCGATCAAGGTGAACGTGTAGCGTAAATGTAAGGAGGGAAAAATACAGTGTAATTGCTTCAAGAATAGGCATGTCAACTTGTGCTTCAACTATTTGCCAGTGAAAATTTTATGAAAATCAGCTTTCAACAAATGGTTCTAAAATACAAATAACAAACCATGACAGCGTAGATTATTGCAAATAAAAATTTTAAATAAGAACTATATTTGTTCAAATGAAACTGGACTTCAGCAAATCAGTTAGACATCACCAAAATGCCATTTAAAGATTAAAGAACTTTTTATCCACTCAAGATAACCGATTTACCATCCCAATAGCATTGCTCAATTTAGTAAAGGCTTCTACATGCAGGAGCTCTGGCAAAACCTGATAAAGAACTATTGTCAATGTATGACAAAAGCATAACATTTGAGAACAACATCAATAAGACTTACATCTGAACTTGAAGCAGCATAGTTAGACAATCTATCCATTAGTTGTGATAGTAGTGTCTTGATGTCACCTGTTGACCGGAAACCAAATGAAGGTCAGAACCAAAGAGAAATATATCAACTACATGTAATCATATTAAACTTAAGTCTTGCTCAAAGACTCCGTCCTTTCCCACAAAGAAGGAATAAAATGAAAATAGTTTGTGGTTGAAGACGGAATGATCAAATCGCAAATGTAAATATATATATTATTTATTAGTATTAATTTATATGTTTATCTAAATATTATTTATTAAATTATTATTAAATAAGTTTATTATTATTATTACTTTGTAAATATAAATTTTGTTATTATATACATGTACATTATATATATTTATTTTTATATATTACTAATTAGTATTAATTATAATATATTTAACACCAAAAAGTGATCTTTAAAATATAATTAATTAACTAACTAATGGGTTAATTTTGATTTAACTGTTGATAATAATAATATAATAAAATAATTTTTAATAAGTAATCAAATTTAAAAATTAATTTAATTAATAGATTAATTAATATTTATTATTATTGACTAATTAACTTATATATTTTTTCTTTTTAATTAATTTTAATTTATATATAATTAATTTGCAAATTACATTATAATTAATAAGTTAACTCGATCTTTATTATATATATTTATATATTTATTATTTTATTATATATATATATACACACATATATATATATATATATAATAGGCAAATTGAGAAGTCACCTTCGTGCACTCACCCTCGTGCACTTGTATGAGGTGACTTTTATAAAATAATGTTATTTCCATTTGCTAAATTTGTTTAATTTTAATAATAACAATAATAATAATCATCTTCATCATCATTATAATTTTAATAATTTTTTATTATTAATTATAATATTTGTATTTTATAACTATTGGTTATTATTTATTATATGTTAGTCATCGAGAAGGCAAGAATGATGTGCGTATTAAATTTTGTTTTAATAAGAATGGAAGTAAAGAGCATATAATTTTGTTGCTTTGAAAAACGTTTGACATTTACACTGTATAAATATTAAATGAGTTAAGAAGCATTAAATGCTTGATGAACCATTAGCTATTGAAAGGAGAAACAATATTTGTATTATTAACTTATTGAATTCATTTTTAAATATTGTTAGGTCCTTAAAAAAAGAAACAATTAAATGCTAAATTTCATTTCTTCCAAGAAAGATTACTCAATTTATTTTTAAATATTGTTATGTCCTTAGAAAAAGAAACAATTAAATGCAAAATTTGGAACGCGTCCGCAAACTTTTTGAAAGATCAAATTGATAAAAAAAAATTAATGTGAAGTGAGTGAAAGACCAAAGCGTTGGCGTTTTGTTTCCTCCGAGAAGGATTAAGTGCAGTTTTTCAAGGATTATCTTTTACAGTCTAAATCAATGGGGCAGTTTTTCAAGGATTATGTTTTACAGTCAGCGCAGTTTTTGAAGGATTATCTTGTTCTGTCAGCGCAGTTTTTTAAGGAGGATCTTTTGCTGGTCGTAAAAATAATGGGATGATTTGCAACCTTTGACATATGGCTGGATTAAATAAAATTAAAGACATCGTGGAGGGTATTAACTAAATTGGAGGACCACGGACATTTAAACTGCGAACAATTCAGCGTAAACTTAGGCAAAAGCAAAATTTATAAAATTCTTACAGCTAAGAAAACAATACAAAACAATCCCAAGCAATTATCAAATGTATGTGTAGGAAAAGATGCGGAGAAAAATAAAGAATCAATGAACTAAATCTGATTTACCGAGGACAACAGTGCACCTCTTTCTTACTCCACCTATGAGAAAACCCCACCAGCAAGGTCACCGTATACCTTAAAGCAAGAAAAAGTAATCAAATCAAAGAATAAAAATAAGTGTACCTTTAGCCCCCTTCATTGTCGCACCAGGCAAGAAATTTCATCAAGTTATCCTTCAACGCAACACCATTTCTTATAATAAAATCAAAACCGACGTTCAAATAAAACACAAGAACGGTCAATTAGAAGAAAAAAAAAACTTACCACTTACCACAGGTCTAAACCTGAAAGTCCAAGACAAAGTTCTCTGTGAACGAAACTCCAAATCTGTAGAAAAACAAAACCATGACTAAAATAAAATCCCCGACGAAGATAAAAAGCAGAACTTACCACAGGTGGGATTTGTTGGACAGAAACTTCAAATCATTACACATAATAAAAGTTGGATGAAAGCCGAAGAAAAAAAACGCAAACAGAATTAGCAAATACAAAAACACAAACAGAAAAACCAAATACACAACCATCACTGAAATGAAATATGCGTTTCCTTCTATGTTACTTTCTTAAAAAAAAAAGAAATATGTCCATAGACAAAAACGCAAACAGTAAAATCAAATAAAAAACCAACACTGAAATGAAACATGAAGATGAAGAAAAGGAACGAAGGTTCGAAGCAGAGAGAATGAAAACAGTATAGTTGAGGCGGAGAAGCAGAGAAACTGAGAAAGTGGAGGAGTGAGAGAACGGAGGAGTGAGAGAAGCAGAGAATGGTGTCGTCTCTTAAAAGCTTTGAGCTTTTGTCAGCAAAAGCATTAAATGCTTGTAAAAGCATTAAATGCTTTATGAATGAATGAAAATTTTTAGAGGGAAATAAAGAAGAGCTTTTGTCAGCAAAAGCATTAAATGCTTTCACGAGCATTAAATGCTTTATGAGTCAATGAAAATTTTTAGAGGGAAATAAAGAAGTACGGATTGAGTTTTATGGAGGGAAATATATTTAACAACAATTAAATTTTTTTAAAAAAATTAATTAATTAATTAATTAGTTAATTGTGATTTAACTGTTGACATTATAATATAGTAATAATAATAATAATAATAATAAATATTTAATTATAATACATTTAACAACAACTAAAATTTCTTTAAAATATATATATATATATTTATTTATTTATTTAATTTTGATTTATCTTTATTATATATATTTATATATTTGTATAAGTATTATTTTATTTTATTTATATATATATATATATATATACAGAAAAAAAATTGGGGGATTGAGAAGTCACCCTCGTGCAAGTGAACGACGATGACTTTGATATTGTTGTTAATAGAGAGTCACCCTCGTGCAAGTGCACGACGGTGACTTTGGTATTATATATATATATATATATATGTATGTATGTATTATATTATAAGCAAAACAAAAACAAAGTATCATAACAAATTTATATATTACTATTTAACATTAATTTATATATTTATCAAAATATTTTTTGTTATTATATATATGTATATAATATATATATATAATTACAAATATATAAATTATTAATTAGTATTAATTATAATATATTTAACAACAATTAAAATTTTTTAAAAATTAAAAATTAATTAATTAATTAGTTAATTGTGATTTAATTGTTGACATTATAATATAGTAATAATAATAATAATAAATATTTAATTATAATATATTTAACAACAACTAAAAAAATTAAAATATAATTAATTAATTTTGATTTAACTCGTCGATAATTATAATATAATAAATTGTAATTGACAAAATTATTTATATTATAAAGGAAAATTTTGTTTGATTGCTGTTAAATATATTAGAATTAATATTAATTAGTAATATATATATTTGTTATTATATATATATATTATATTATATTATAAGCAAAAACAAAGTCACCTCGTGCAAATGCACGAGGTAACTTTGTTACATAACATTATTAAAATAAAAATTATTTAATTTAATAAAATGTAAAAAAAATTAATCTTTTATATTATTACTATCAACAGTAAAAAAAAATTAATTAGTTAATTAATTAAATATATTTTAAATAAAATTAAATATATAAATATATATAATAAAGTTCAAATAAATTTATCAATTATAATGTAATTAGTAAAATATTTATATAAATTAAAATTAATTAAAATGAAAAAATGGGTTAATTAGTCAATAATACTAAATATTAATTAAATTAATTTTAATAAATTATAATATAATTAATTAATGAATTATATTATATTATAAATATCAACAGTAAAATTAAAATTAGCTAATTAAAGTGTATTTTTTTGTTATTATTAGTCGTAAATTTACTAAACAGTGTACACAATCCAGTGTAAGAAAAGCGTGGCTTTGTTTAAATAAAAGAGAAAAATTCCTTTGTTTAAATAAAAGAGAAAAATTCCTTAAATGGTGTGCGTAATAAATTTTGTTTTCACATGAATGGAAGGAAAGATCATATAATTCTGTTGCCTTGAAAAATGTTTGACATTGACACTGTGTAAGTATTAAATGAGTTCAAAAGCATTAAATGCTTGATGAACCATTAAATATTGAAAGGAGAAAAGATTTTAAGCGAGAAAAGGAGGAATAGGGATTGAGATTTAAGTATATAAGTAGATTTGGTGAAGCTGTCGTCGTCTATTAGCAATCTTATAGGGCTCAGTACTTCAAAATGGATGACTGTTGGAAGCTTATTTATTTGCTAGAAAGTTTCATTGATGTAAAAAGCTTAGTACTTTCCATTGTAATTTTTAGGATTGCTTGAGGACTTGAACTTCCCATCTTGTGCAGAAATTCTATATTTGAGTGGAAATGATTTCGAGAGGTCCTCCAACCATCCAACAATTTTGAAGATTGAAATGTCTTTGTATAAGTATATGCAAAAGGGTTCGATCCTTGTTAGAACTCCTGTCCAGTGTCTTTTTTTTTTTTTGATAACTCAAGACTCAGACTTGGCTCGACTATCTGGGACCTGTTTATACGCAAATGGTTGTACATCACTAGAAGACCCTCAAACAGCTACACCTTGACTCACAAGGGTGTCAGAGAAGATTCACTTTAAGGAATTGCTTAAAGTTGGATGAAGATGAATGCCAGGGAATCGCAATAGCACTATTGAGGTGTAACATCCCACCCCCTCCTGGAAGGGTAAAATAGTAAAATTGGCATAGGATGAGACTGATAAGGAATATTTAGTACTGTTCATGCATAATAGGATTGATACACAGTATCAATTGTGTACATGAAATTACGGTATATGCATTCATGATAATTCCTGGTAATTGGGCCTAAAGCAATTTTATTGGGATTAATGTGGTAAATGGGTTTGAAAAAATATTCGAGTGTCTTATTATTAGCGTTTTAGATTTTAAGGAATTTTGGAAATTTTCGGAATTTTCGAAGAAAATTCTCGGACCGCAAAATTGCCAGAATCGCCTAAACATGTTTTGGGGTAGAAAAGGTGATTTTCGTGATTGAAAAATTATTTGGAGTGCACTGTTACATGTTTTATAATTTTGGGGAATTTCATTAATTCTCAGAAAAATAATTCGGGAAAATTCTCGGACCGGATAAATCGCCAAGTGGCGAACCGGTTGATTTTTCTACTGTTATTTGGAACTATTATTTTGGTGGGACCCATAAAGGGACCCTTAAAGTTGTAGGAACCAAAATTTGGGTGGAAATTATTGTGAATTGGATTAATTTATATTAAATACCTTCTTTGACTTTTCTTTGGAAAATGGGACCCAATCATATTTTGCCAATACATGCTATGATTTAATGCTCCCTTGTCCTATGCTCTTTCGGATATGTCTTAAGGAATAGATGAAGAGAAGTTTTTTTTAAATGCTATATACTCTTCCTGCACCGAAAACCTCCTTCACTTGGCCTCTCCATCGAATTTTTCATCTTCCTAAGCTAAAGTGTTATTTCCTCCAACCTTGAGAGCCTTCCTTCCATGCATACAAGCTTAAGCCCTCTATCTTCTTTCCATAAGAACTATGCATGAGGATGAAATAGAAAGTTGAAGAGTTGGAGAATTGAAGGGTTGGAAGCTTGAATAGGTAAGTGTTTAAATTGAACTTTGAATGGTGTTTTCAATTATGCTTTGATTGTAATTTATGAATCATGGTAGTTAGGAGCATCTAATGGGAATTGTGATGTTATTATTAAGTTTATTGATGCTTTATTTTGATGAGAATTATAGTATAAATTAATGGGTATAAATGTAAGGTATGTTAGGATAATGAATGGTAATGGTTAAGTTGGTTTTAGCTTGATTTTGAATTCATATTGATGATTAATTGTGCATGGAAAGGGAAGAGGTTAGTGCTGCCAATTTTTGGTAGGAATGCCTAGTGAATGTAGACATGATATAGGGACTGATTTTGTGTCCAATTGAGATGCTTATGGATGTAGGAAGGGTATTGGAATGAAAGGAAGTGAATAGAGAAGTAAAGCTGGAAAATTGATATTTGACCTAGTATACTGATTTAATCATAACTCATTGTGTGGTTGTGCAAATGAGGCAAGGTTTGTGCCCAATTAAACTTTGATTTGTTGGCTACAACTTTGTGTGAAATAGGTGTTGTTGAATTCCAATGATAGAAGGGTGAATTTTTGCATGGAAAGTTACTATTCCATTGCCTGTGAACAGTAACCGCAACCATGACCTCTGAGTTTTACTGATTTTTCTAAATAAATTGAGATGGAATTAGGGAGAAGGGTCTTCATGAAAGTTGTAGAATATTGAATTATCTTTCCATTGCTACTGATCTTGCTATTTTTAGAGTTGTATATTGAGAGATATGAACTGATTACTATTGACTGGTTTTGAGCATTTTGGATGAAACCTAGTCTAAGTGTGATTTTGTGAGTTTTCGGATTGGAGGCAATTTTAACATTTTATGTGGACTGAATTGGTGTGAGTAAGCTTCTGAAGAATTGTAGAGGAAGAGATTACCTTGAAATTGATATATGGTGTGTAATTTTTAGAATTCATAATTGGGAGTTATGATTTTGCAAAGATTGACCCTACATTAGGTTATGAATGGTTGATCATAACAGTAGCTTCCATAACAATTTTGAAATTGTTAGAGATCGAATTGGATGTTGAGTGCTTCATGAAAATTGAAGTTTGAGATGTTATCTTTTCAGGGATATAAAGTTCTGATTTTAATGACTTGTGTACAGGGAGTTATACTTGTTATAAAGTTACTGCCCAAATTGAAGGATTTCAGGGACAGTAACATTAAGGGAAGTAATTGACTTGTTTAGCAATAGAATTTGATTTGGGATTGTTCATGAAAGTTATTGAGGACAATGTGAACTTATTGACCATATTTTTGTGGTAATTTATTTATGAAGAATCAGTGAGTTATGAAATTGCCAATGTACTGCCCTGTGACAATGAGAATTGAGTAGGCAGTAGGTTTGATGGGATTTTGGACACTCTTAGGGGTGAAATTGATTTTTATGGTCTTCTTGAAAGTTATAGAAGATTTTATAAGCTTTCCAATGAGATATAATTTATACTGTTCTGAGTTTTATGTAAAAAGTTATGGGTATTGGAAGTAGGTTAGATATAAGGGATTAGGGCCGGGAAATTCATGAACATGCATATCTCATCAACATGAGCACAAATTTCATATTTAGTGACTCGTGCTTTTCGATTCATATAGAGGCCCAATTGGAGCGTCGATTGACCGACGTCAGAGACTTCCCGGCATTAGCTCGGAAGTAATAGGTGAGTAACCTAGTTGGTTTCTCAAATTTCTGGTTGTTTACATGTTCAACGTGAATTACGTGCAAAAGTGAATTGAATGATCACTGCATGACTACTGGCCTGTATGAGATTGTATTGTATTATTTTACTGTACTGAATAATACTGATACTGATAGACTGAGCTTTATAGCCATCATCTTGAACATCTTCTTATACTTTGGCTTTATAGCCATATCATTGACTTACTGCTACACTGGGCTTATTAGCCAAACACTGTACATTCACCGAATACTGCACTGCATGCATAATTGCATGATCAGATAATGGACGTGCCCCAAGTTGCTATTTTACCGATAAGAGCTTGAGCTCTCATCTCAGATTGACCGCCTCGAGCAGGGGAAAATCACGACGCGTCCCCACCGGACAATCGATCGAGCACTTGGGCACAATCTTGAATAATCGGAAAGAGTCACATATGCATTGCATTCGCATAAATGACTGTTCCGTGACATGTACTATTTTTTTTAATGGCATGAATTACTGTGAATGGTTTTCGCTACGGACATTGTTATTGATCGCTTCTTGGTAAATGATTATTCTTGGATCGCTTTGTCGCCATGGGCGTAATGCGTGATTTGAGTGAACCATCGATGATGGTTTCTCACCGAGTTCGCAAAACTCACCCAAAATTTGCATCTATTTTCAGGTCTGAAGAATACCGGTTGACACGGAGTATGTCTCTCGTAGACGCGAGTAAAGGTTAGAGATCGGGATCGGTTCGCGTCAGTATTAGTGTCTTAGTAAATTGTGTTCGCAATCATCGTATAACAAGGCTTTGTATTTTCTTGAGCCATTGTGGTTTTAATGTTTCTTGCATTGATGATTGTAAATTATTACTAGATGACCGTAATAACCTAAACTGGTTTATATTGAACACGGGTATTATTTACTTATCGTGTTTCTTTGCTTAACGTTGAATTAATGGCTCCAAAATAAGAAAGAAAAATGTATCTTGAGTTTTAAGTCGATCGATGTAGTACGCCACTCTCGCGGGCGGGACTCGGATATCACCAATGATATCGGGTTCGGTCTTACGGAGTGGGTGTTATTTAGTGGTATCGAGTCGATAATCTGAAATGTATCTGGCACGATTTGGAACATAGGTTGCATGCATTTGAGTCGCGTCGTTGCAGATCGTGGTAACTGATCCCTAGTTTGAGTCGCACGAGGATAAATCCTACGGGTGCATACGTGTCAAATGACTAAGTGAGAGAAGAGTGAGACTGGATTAGAGTGTGAATCCGAAAGGGGACAATCACTTAGGAAAGGATAAAGGAAAAATGGATAAGAAGGTTGATATTGTACTGGGTTAGAAACCCTCATATGTGATAGCAGAATGACTGTGTTGGCCTAGACTAATTAAGAATTTCCGAATTAAGTTGACAATATTATGGTGACGGAAAAAAAAAAAGATGTTGAGAACTTGGAGAGGTCCATTAGAGATATGGGAAGCATATTGGTTATAGTAGATCTAAGTGAAATTAAAAGCCCGGGATGGTTAGGTAATTATAGTTCTGACTGTATATGTCATGAAAGGGGAAATATTGGAATTGAGTAAAATGTAGATGGTCCAATCGGGCATATTTTGATTCATCGTATTCGAGTTAGAGATCGAGAGATATTATAAGCGAAAGATAATAGCGAAATGGAAAGAAGCTCAATAGAGTGCTGTAACGGTTTATTGAGAACTGAAAGAACCGAAAAAGTAAGATGCCCAGTGTCTATTAGAGTGAGATAAAAGTGTACAGATAAACTGAAGAATTTGTGAAATGATTATGATCTGGACCGCATAAGCTTGAGATTGAAATGATTATGTAATTATTGTGTTACGAGTTTGGAAATTTGTTTGATAAAATTATAAAGGAAAAAGACAGACAGATGATTTCCACTGATTGTATATCGGGGAATTCTGGATTGGTTGAATATGTGGATATGGGCACAAAAATGGTAAAGGGATAAGTAAATAGATAGAGATAAGATGGAGTTATCTCAACGATTTTGTCGGGTATTGGGGACTGTGAACACCGATCATAGACTGTTTGAGGAAAATAGAAGATAAGTAGCAGAAAACAGAATGAAAAAAATAATAATAATGATCATAAGCTGATAAGCCAAGTTGATATGACCTTACAAGGTCAAGTTGCACGTAACGGATATGGGAATGAGTCATACAGTTTAATGATACGGGAAGAATGAAATAAAGATTTTGAAATGAATGAAACCACAATAGTGGTATATGAAAAGAGTTGTCGCATTTAAGTCGATTTACTGTTGGGGATATCTATTGGACAGTAATGTTGATTGTGACTAATGAAATGTATGTGATAGATATATGAAAATCATAGAGGAAGTGAGCGGTGAATGTTTAGAGTGATTATAAGTGTGAAGTTCTTAATGGGTTAAAGTAAGACAAAAGTGGGCTGAGTGTGCCTGTATGAGAGGAACTGAAAAGTGATTACGGTATCATCATTTAATTGAGGATGGGTATAAGCGGAAAGGAGTCTTAAGGAAGTCTGAATTGTATGGATTACAAATTAGATTCGGATAGAATCTTGTGGTATAGATTCTTGAATAAGTGGTAAAGAAAGTGTTTAAGTGACTGTCACAAGGAACCTTCGCGAAAGGAATGTTCTGATCAGTTAAATGATGGCATAAAAGTGTCCTGATTGAGATTGTACGTATGGTGAAGAAGGATTGAAAAGCAATTAGGAATAATAATTGGTTGATGAGACTTTCGTGGATTAAATTAAAAGTGAAATTGGGTCATAGCTCATATCATTGAGGTTATCTCATTTGTATGTAAATGTAAAGAATCCAACATGAGTGAGATTTTAATTTGAGGTGATCCTATTGCAATATGAAGTGAATCGATCTCCATTTATGATGCAAAACTATTGAGGAATCCAGATTTGAAACGAAGAGTAAAAGAGTCCCAAACTGAAAAGTGAGATACTAAAATAAAATGGAAAATTTGGAGGTTTAAATATGGATGACAAGGTATTAACATATGTTGATATGAATGATATGAAAACAGTTGAGAAGAGAAAATGAAAAGAGTAAATAAATGAAGACAAGAGGTTCAAAAAGGAAACTGACAATGAGGTGATGTAGTGACACCTTCATAAAGAGATTGCAGATACACTAATTGTGGACTCAATGAAAAGGGTAAGAGATGTATGGTAAAGTCAATAAGACCCTAATAGGGATTTATGCGAGGTAAGCAAATGGTAGTAACTGTGATTAGAGACAGAATGTGTTTGGAAGTGTTGAACAGTGAAAAGTGAAAAGAACGATAGGACTAATTGAGGAATCTGATACTGATGATATACATACACTGGAAGAGTGGGCAGTGAGTATTGAACTGCGACAATATGTTGAACGAGTATGAAATAAATTGAATCGACCGTGATAAATGGTGCGGTGTCATGCTCGCGATTGAAAGCCTTGGAGACTGTAGATTCCTATAAGGATACACTGGGTTAATTTGAGGAAAGAGACAGGTATAACTACGACAATGCTGAAATGAACGAACAATTCTGCCTACTAAACTCAACTAGTGAACAGATAATGCTACAATGAACAGATCAATTACAGATATTGGGATTTTCAATGAGTGTCAAGCAGATTATGGGTAATTGTGAAGTGTTTCTGAAAAATTGAAGTTGTAAAAATAGTGATAAGAAAGGTTAAGAGTGCAGAAAGTAAAGGGGGAAGTCTTATGATGAGTTTGAATATACGAATGGAATTGAAAAAAAAAAGTCGAAGAAGAAGTATGTGTACCCGATAAAAAGAGTTAGAACAAGAAAGTGAATAGTCGAAGTTAGACATTTTAGTAATTATATGTGAAAAGTGAAATCGAAGAACTGTGGGTATAAAATGACGTGATTATCGGCTCAAGTGCTTATAGGTTGAATGTCCAATAGGAAAAAGGTTTGATTATGGTCGTGTTATAGAGTTTTGATTCACTGGAGGAATATACTGTTACACTGCACAGTGCCTACTGGGAGTTAAAGACCATAATAGATTTGAGACTAAAATGTGTGAGAAAAAAGAAAGTGACTGAGAAAACTGCATGGTTAGCTAAAGTGGAATCGGATCGGACGAATGAGACTGAGTAAACTGTATATCCGGATAAAGTGTGTGAACACTATAGAACAGTGAAATTGTCTAACGCGAATCGAATTTGAATATAAAGTGAATGACATATAATAAATGACTGCATTAGGAACATTATTACTGATTGGAATTAAATGTCACTGTATTGGTACCAAAGGAATGTAAATCGTCCCTGACGTGATTAAGGGAGGTACCAAAGACATGGAGATGTCCTCAATGGAATACGAATTAGACTATATGGCACTGTGGGAAAAAGGTATTAGAGGAATAAAATGTGATAAGTGAATAGATTCGAAAATACTGAACTGAGTCAAATATCGAAACCAAAGGTAGTGACAATTCTAGAAATGGCAAGTGAGATAGCTAAGAAAAATGAGATCGTCAACTAATAGTCTTGTCGAATCCGTCTACGGTACTAAGTGATAACGAGTTAGCCAAATTAGTAACTGAACCACGGACTGAGAGTGGTTACTGTGATCACTCCAAAAGTGAATCATTAAGTGAAAAAGTATATGGGATACGTAGAATCATGTGATAACGGTCATAGTGAACCGTTGACTGAGAATTTCGATGACGAAATTCTTATAAGGAGGGGAGAATTGTAACATCCCACCCCCTCCTGGAAGGGTAAAATAGTAAAATTGGCATAAGATGAGACTGATAGGGAATATTTAGTACTGGTCATGTATAATAGGATTGATACACAGTATCAATTGTGTACATGGAATTACGGTATATGCATTCACGATAATTCCCAGTAATTGGGCCTAAAGCAATTTTATTGGATTAATGTGGTAAATGGGTTTGAAAAAAATATTCTGAGTGCGCTATTAAGCGTTTTAGATTTTAAGAGATTTTCGGGAATTTTTTTGAAATTTTCCGAAGAAAATTCCCGGACCGGCAAAATTGCCGGTAACTGGCCTAAACATGTTTTGGGGTAGAAAAGGTGATTTTCGTGATTGAAAAATTATTTGGAGTACACTGTTACATGTTTTATAATTTTGGGAATTTCATTAATTCTCGAAAAAATAATTGAAATTCTGGATGGATAAATCGCCAAGTGGCGAACCGGTTGATTTTTCTACTGTTATTTGGAACTGTTATTTTGGTGGGACCCATAAAGGGACCCTTAAAGTTGTAGGAACCAAAATTTGGGTGGAAATTATTGTGAATTGGATTAATTTATATTAAATACCTTCTTTGACTTTTCTTTGGAAAATGGGACCCAATCATATTTTGCCAATACATGCTATGATTTAATGCTCCCTTGTCCTATGCTCTTTCGGATATGTCTTAAGGAATAGATGAAGAGAAGTTTTTTTTAAATGCTATATACTCTTCCTCCACTGAAAACCTCCTTCACTTGGCCTCTCCATCGAATTTTTCATCTTCCTAAGCTAAAGTGTTATTTCCTCCAACCTTGAGAGCCTTCCTTCCATGCATACAAGCTTAAGCCCTCTATCTTCTTTCCATAAGAACTATGCATGAGGATGAAATAGAGAAAGTTGAAGAGTTGGAGAATTGAAGGGGTTGGAAGCTTGAATAGGTAAGTGTTTAAATTGAACTTTGAATGGTGTTTTCAATTATGCTTTGATTGTAGTTTATGAATCATGATAGTTAGGAGCATCTAATGGGAATTGTGATGTTATTATTAAGTTTATTGATGCTTTATTTTGATGAGAATTATAGTATAAATTAATGGGTATAAATGTAAGGTATGTTAGGATAATGAATGGTAATGATTAAGTTGGTTTTAGCTTGATTTTGAATTCATATTGATGATTAATTGTGCATGGAAAGGGAAGAGGTTAGTGCTGCCAATTTTTGGTAGGAATGCCTAGTGAATGTAGACATGATATAGGAACTGATTTTGTATCCAATTGAGATGCTTATGGATGTAGGAAGGGTATTGGAATGAAAGGAAGTGAATAGAGAAGTAAAGCTGGAAAATTGATATTTGACCTAGTATACTGATTTAATCATAACTCATTGTGTGGTTATGCAAATGAGGCAAGGTTTGTGCCCAATTAAACTTTGATTTGTTGGCTACAACTTTGTGTGAAATAGGTGTTGTTGAATTCCAATGATAGAAGGGTGAATTTTTGCATGGAAAGTTACTGTTCCATTGCCTATGAACAGTAACCGCAACCATGACCTCTGAGTTTTACTGATTTTTCTAAATAAATTGAGATGGAATTAGGGAGAAGGGTCTTCATGAAAGTTGTAGCATATTGAATTATCTTTCCATTGCTACTGATCTTGCTATTTTTAGAGTTGTATATTGAGAGATATGAACTGATTACTATTGACTGGTTTTGAGCATTTTGGATGAAACCTAGTCTAAGTGTGATTTTGTGAGTTTTCGGATTGGAGGCAATTTTAACATTTTATGTGGACTGAATTGGTATGAGTGAGCTTCTGAAGAATTGTAGAGGAAGAGATTACCTTGAAATTGATATATGGTGTGTAATTTTTAGAAGTCATAATTGGGAGTTATGATTTTGCAAAGATTGACCCTACATTAGGTTATGAATGGCTGATCATAACAGTAGCTTCCATAACAATTTTGAAATTGTTAGAGATCGAATTGGATGTTGAGTGCTTCATGAAAATTGAAGTTTGAGATGTTATCTTTCAGGGATATAAAGTTCTGATTTTACTGACTTGTGTACAGGAGTTATACTTGTTATAAAGTTACTGCCCAAATTGAAGGATTTCAGGACAGTAACATTAAGGAAGTAATTGACTTGTTTAGCAATAGAATTTAGTTTGGGATTGTTCATGAAAGTTATTGAGGACAATGTGAACTTATTGACCATATTTTGTGGTAATTTATTTCTGAAGAATCAGTGAGTTATGAAATTGCCAATGTACTGCCCTGTGACAATGAGAATTGAGTAGGCAGTAGGTTTGATGGGATTTTGACACTCTTAGGGGTGAAATTGATTTTTATGGTCTTCTTGAAAGTTATAGAGGATTTTATAAGCTTTCCAATGAGATATAATTTATACTGTTCTGAGTTTTATGTAAAAGTTATGGGTATTGAAAGTAGGTTAGATATAAGGGATTAGGTAGGAAATTCATGAACATGCATATCTCATCAACACGAAGACAAATTTCATATTTAGTGACTCGTGCTTTTTCTAATTCATATAGAGGCCCAATTGGAGCGTCGATTGACCGACGTCACAGAGACTTCCCGGCATTAACTCGGAAGTAATAAGTGAGTAACCTAGTTGGTTTCTCAAATTTCTGGTTGTTTACATGGTCAACGTGAATTACGTGCAAAAGTGAATTGAATGATCACTGCATGACTACTGGCCTGTATGAGATTGTATTGTATGATTTTACTGTACTGAATAATACTAATACTGATAGACTGGGCTTTATAGCCATCATACTGAACACTGCTATACTGGGCTTTATAGCCATATCATTGACTTCTTCTTGCCGGGCTTATTAGCCAAACACCGTACATTCACCGAATCTTGCCTCGCATGCATAATTGCATGATCGGATAATGGACGTGCCCCAAGTTGCTATTTTTACCGATAAGAGCTTGAGCTCTCATCTTTCTTGACCGCCTCGAGCGGGGGAGAAATCCCGACGCGTCCCCACCGGACATCGATCGAGCACTTGGGCACACTTGAATAAGCGGAAAGAGTCACATATGCATTGCATTCGCATAAATGACTGTTCCGTGACATGTACTGTTTTTTTTAATGGCATGAATTACTGTGAATGGTTTTCTGTTACCGGACATTGTTATTGACTGCTTATTGGTAAATGATTATTACTTTGACTGTGTCTTGTCTGTGATGTGAGCCGTGAATTTAAAATAGGAGGGCCCAAATAAAATATAAATTTCACAAAAAAAATTACATCAAAATTAAATTAAAAACTAATGTTTTATTAATAATATAAAATAGTTAAAATTATAATGATACTCGCCTACTTTTGATAAATTGAAATCTTTTCATAACAAGATCATTGTCAATATTTGCAAATACATCTCTTTCAATGTAACACACTAAACAATCATTCAATATGTCATCTCCCATTTTATTACGAAGTGAACTCTTGATAATTTTCATCATGAAAAAGCTCTTTCCATTGTATTTAGAAGTAACCGGTAAAAGTAATGACAATTTGACTAACAATTGAGGTTGACAAGGACTTTTAATAAATAAACTCTACGCACTGATCTCGTTTTTCAGAAAGATACTCCATTATATTAGGTCTCAATCTCGAATCGGAAGAAGATTTTCTGAGTCAAACACAAGTTCATCAATAATAATCTCCTTCGATGCTGGAGGTGCTTTATTAACATTCTGATTTAAATCACACGATGATGACTGAATGGTCGATCTTAATTTTTTAAAGTATTTTTTCATAACTGCAAAGTAAAAAAAATTTAGTTAGAATCAATATTTACTTATTCCATAAAAGAGGTAGCAATGTCAAATATACTAAAAATAATTGAATCTCCTTTTCTTTTATATATAAATATATATATTCCCTCATTGCTCATATGCCTAAAAAACCCATTCCCTACCGCAATAATTTAGTTAAATTATTGATCAAACGATCATACATGTATTCACTGAAACATCCCTAAATCTTGTCGTGGAATAAATATTATAAAACTTGTTAATATAAAAAGCGTCGTGTGATGAAAAATAAAAATCGAAAAACGATCGACATGCCGCTTAGCTATGAATAAGTATTACGCAGAGTAGATATAATTTAGCTCGATCACGTAAGAAAATGATAGGAAAACATTGATGATCTATATTTGAGTTTCGAAACCACCTTGAAAGCTTTATTTGAGTTTTGAAACTACCTTAAAAGCTTTATATTTTTCTATTTACAATCTCTTTCAAGATTGGAGAGCTTAGTATCTTCTATCCTCTTGTCGCTCTCCTTACGCTCTCAATTTCAATAATAATATGCATCGATGTCGCCACTCAAGCTTTCCCCATCTTTAGTTATACAACCTAATTTTATCCCTTTATATATATATATATATATATATATATATATATATATATATATATATATATAATATTTAATTAAAATAAAAAATATTATTTTTAAAACTTTTGTGCTTCCATGTTTTAAAACTTTCGTATCTCCCGTCCATGTCTTTTAACACCTTTATATATATATATTAAAATAAAAATATTTATTTTTAAAACCGATATTTATTTTTAAAAACTTTGGGGGCCCAAGGCCTTCACTGGGCCCTATATATCTCCGTCTATGGTCAGACGCCACGGGCGTAATCATGATTTGAGTGAACCATCGATGATGGTTTTCCACCAGTCGCAAAACTCACCCAAAATTTGCATCTATTTTTCAGTCTGAAGAATACCCCTGCTGACACGGAGTATGTCTACGTAGACGAGTAAAGGTTAGAGATCGGGATCGCTCAAGGCGTCAGATAGTGTCTTAGTAAATTGTGTTCGCAATCATCATATAACAAGGCTTTGTATTTTCTTGAGCCATTGTGGTTTTAATGTTTCTATCGCATTGATGATTGTAAATTATTCTTGGATGATCGTAATAATCGAAACTGGTTTATATTGAACACGGTATTATTTACTTACTGTGTTTGCAGCGCTAACATTGAATTAATGGCTCCAAAAGAAGAAAGAAAATGTATCTTGAGTTTTAAGTCGATCGATGTAAGACGCCACTCATGCAAGACGGACTCGGATATCACCAATGATATCGGGTTCGGGTTTTACGGAAGTGGGGTGTTACATGAGAAATCATCTAAATGCGTTTACAAGAAATCAAAAGCATAAAACATTGGTATATAACTCTCTTTCTTTCTCTATTTTTCTTTATCCGGGTCTATGTAATCATTAATTTGAGTAATGACTTTGTGTTGTTAGGAGTATTTTAAAATGATCTAAGTAGAATATCAATGTGGTCAGGCATCAAAGCATGGGGATCCCATTCAAATCCACCTTCCTTCTCCTTGGTTGAATAATCTATTTTTTGGATGTGCTTTCTATCTGTGTTATGATAAAAGATTCCAAGGCATGCTTAGATATGATTGCTGTTTTGGAGACAATCACTATTTCTCCTCAGGTTATTTTGTTCCTGAATCATTATACATCTGAAGAACAGATAAAGAGCATATGACAGTCTTGATTAGCATAAGAGTTTGTGAATACGTAAACTTGGTAACTTTGAAGAGGAATTAGGAATCTGTTTGGTTGAAACTTTTATCGGTAGAAACTTTTTATCGTAAGAACTTTTCTTTAAAAGCAATTACTGCTTAATATCTATTAAAAAACGATTTTTTAAGAAACTTCATACATGAATTTTTTCAAAGATAAATATAAAAAATATTTTTATTAATTTTAACTATATTAATTTTTGGATATATTTTTAAAATAATGAATTATTATGTATGTATGTATCATTTTAAATTTAATTTATAGTGTTTTAAAGAATTTTAAAATTAAATATTTTTAATATTATATTTTAGTAGTTAAATATATATATATATATTCCAATAGTTAACTCCATTATATTACACTGAATATTTAAATTGCACTAAATAAATAATATTTTGATGTATTTGTAAAACTAAAAGGAAGTATTATGCATGTATATATTATATGAAGAGTATAAACATCCCCAAAAGCCTCTCTTTTAGTTTTACTACTCCAAAACTCGTATCACCAGAAGCTTAGTACAGAGAAACTTCTTCTTCACAATCTCTTCATAGCTTCTGATATACTTCGAAACTTAGTGCAGAGAAACTTCAGGCAGAGCGAGAGACAGATTTAAAGTACCCTCTAGCTTATACTTCTTCTCTATGGAGGAATTCTCCTACACGATCTCTTCATTATCATGGTCTCCTCTTTATGACGAGTTAGACTTTGTCTCACTCAGATTCAAGAAATCTCTCTCTACTTATTTATCACCTTGATTAGAACTATCATAAACGATAATTTCTTTACCCTTCTGGCTAAAAGTACCGAACTTTGGATTGTCACAGAGGTAGCTGAGGGTGAGATCTTGGGGTTTTGAAGAAAACCCATCAAGATTCATGACTCTCTCAGAAAATCAATACCCTTTTGAGAAAAACCCAAATTCTCTTCAGGGTTATCCTTGTTTTGAGGACTCTCAACTTCAGAGTTCGAAAGGTGCTGATCTTTCTCTCCGAACATGGCCCTTCTTTAACCAGAAGGTAACTGACAGAGAGAAGAGAATATTTGAGTTAAGAAGAAAAAGGAACAGACAGATTTGAACAGACAAAATGAGAAATTGGAAGGAATCTAAGAGGGTGAGAGGGATTGCGCTGCAGATGAATATATATAATTTCACATTTCATTTTAAAGTTAATAACATTTATATAATTTATTAAATAAAATATATTAAAGACAAAATACTTTAAAAATATAAACGTAACAAATATTAATTTACATTATATTCAAAATAATTTTAGAAAGAAACCATAGATTTTACGTATCATCATTAAATTTAATTAATTTTAAATTTTAAATTCTTGTAATTTGCTTTAAATTTTATATTGTAAAATATTTACTTGATTCCAATTAAATATTTTAAATGTTATTGTTATAGTTTTTATTAATATTGAGAAATCTCCTCATTTTTAATTTGAAGATAAATAAAATAAAATAAATCACCTTATATATGCTTTTTGGTATTTAATTTCAAAAGGTTATAAAAGACTCGATTCTATTTGGTTAGATGAGTAGTTAATCAAACAATGTACAAGTCTTTTGGCAAAAGTTTAAGCTGGTATATCTACGGTATCGAATATTTAGAATTCTCAAGCTAACATTCCTTGCGTTAACATTTTAACATTTTGTGTTATTCTTTATATTTATTAGGTAAATTTTTGTCTTTTAATTTATTATATAAATTAAACTGGACATTAGATTTTTTAACGTTATTATAAGTTTCAATTTAATTTATGAGTTTGTTATTTTCTTCTGCGATTTGTTAAATTAAAACTTCTTAAACTTGAGCTTAAAATTTTAATTAGTTTATGGGGTTTTTAAAAATAAAGCTTAAAACTATTTAAATTGTTTTATTAAAATTTTGAATAAATCTAATGATTAGACATCAATAAATTGGCTCGACTTACTTGATTATTTGTAAATTAAAATTTTCGAATTTTAAGAATTAAATTATGAATTAAGTTTAACTCAAAAATTAAAATTCATATTTAAGTTATATAAATTTAAAAAGTTGAGACAAATCTAATATTTATAAGTAAATTATAGTAACTTAAATTTAAGTATTAGTTCAACGATTATTAAAATTAACTTAGAAATAATATAATATTTTTTATTTAAATTTTTATAAAAGTTATATTTTTGTTATTTATTTATCTAATCTATTCTAATCTTATTATTAATTAATTAATACTAATAAATATTATTTTAATATAATATGTTTTCATTAAAAATAGATTCATAATTTTTTATTCTTAAAAGATATATTATTTAGATTTTATACAATAATTTAAAATTAAAACTTCTTATGATTTAAGCTAAGATGTAAAATTTCTTAATGAAACAAGCTTATAGTAAAAATATTTTTCATCCTAATCTAACTTGTATTAATGTTTCTCTCAAAGAGAATTTAAAATGTAAATGTTGAATTTAAAATTAATTTATATAATGAAATGTTTTAGAATAAACTGAATTTGACAAGTATTATTTTTATTTTTAAATATAAGGAGTACGAAACATAGTGAATATAATTTGATTATTTTTATGTTAAAAAGATAACAAGAAAAGTATTTCATTCCATTAAATAAATCTTACAAAATAATAATATGAATATATTATGATCAATTATATAATAGAAAGGAGTTATCAACATGTTCATATTATCGTTTATATATTTTTAAGTTTTTCTTTTACAATATGCTACAAATTCAAAAGAGTCATTTGAACAGAGCATGTATTTAAAATATTATTTTTTAAATTAAATTTTAAAGGCCAATTTTATATTTGCAAGTGACTTATCATGACTTTAATTTGCAAAATTGTTTCAACATCTTTTAAAATTTATTTGTTATTATATAATATTTTTCAAATTTTATAAAATTAATAAATGTTTTAATAAGTTATCTATATTTTATATAGTAATTAAAAACATTAAAATATTTTATGAATTAACCTTAAACTTAATTTCTTTTATAAAAGGTTAGCTTTGAGTTTAAAATAAGGATATAAAGTAAATTCAGCTCATCTAATTTTTATAAATGTTTTTCTCAAAGAGAATTTAAAAGTAAAATGATCATATTAAAATTATTTTTATTATGAATAAATGTCTTGGAATAAACTAATTTAGGATAAAATATCTGTGTTATCTTGAATTTTAGAAATTAGAAGTATAGAATAAAGTGACAATGATTTGATTATTTTTCTGTTAAGAAAACATGAAAAGTACTTCATTGCATTAGATAAATATTAAGAAATAATAGTAATGTATTACGTTCAATTATGTTATGCAAAGGAAGTTATTATCGTGTCTATGTTATTATTTAATTTTTTAACTTTTAAAGTTTGCAAAATGTTTACAAGAGTTATTTAAATAAAGTACGTATTTTAAATATTATTTTATTAAATTATATAGTTAACATAATTTAATTATACTATAATTATTTTTAATTATATTTAGATTTACTAGGTTAAAATATTATATTATATTTCACAAATTTCATTTAATTATATTATGTTTAACTTATTAGTAAAATAAAGTAATTAGAAAAATTATTGGAATGTTCAACTTTTTGGTATATGCGTTTTATATTTTTAATCAGCATCCAATTGTTTTGATATTAGATTGAAATCTAAAAATATTATTCTTTATAAATATTTAAAATACGGATGACTGTTATGCTATTCCCGGACCGGACAAATTTATTTAGGTTATGAATTAAAAAATCTGTTGTATTTTATATTGAATGTTAACATTTGACGAGTGATTGATTGTTCTATGGAAAGCCACTTACATATCTAAAATCTAATCCACTTTATTCCTAATATTTCCTTCAATTTTTACTTTTAAACCAAAGAAATAAAGAATAGTATTAAAGTCGTGGACATCTTTTAATGAAACTAAAATTAATGAATATCATGCCATTTAAATAAAATCATATTTTATTTTATATGTATTAAATAAATTTTATATATAATTAATAACTTATAAGCTACTCATTTAAAGTTAGTATCTGATTATTAAACATCTTGATTTCGGTTGAACCCAATTTACTACTATTTATTAATTCGGTAATCTCTACGACAAGAGTTGCTTTGCTTAATGGCTGTAGACACCAGCAACTAATTGAATGATCACTAAAGACAATGCAATCATGACGTACGACATGTGGACATTGCAATTCTAAAACGTTAAACCAACTGCTTTGGCGTATAAAGAGCTTTAACCAATGACCGCACTAACGTGGTAAATTTGCCTCTCTTCAATTTGGGGCAGTTAGACATGCATCGGCTTGTGTTACGTTAACCAGAGAACAAACATACGTTAAATAAAAGTAACGTAGACTATTGGTGTGCTTAGAATTTACGATTATTGCTCAGAGATGGCTTAGTGTCCTTGTCGAGTTGATTTTATTCTATAGGTACCCCGAGCTATGGCTAACAACTTTTCAACCAAACAGCAGCGCGATTTATCCAAAGAAACCTAAATCTTATTCAAGAAATGGAAGGACTAAAAGCATACTATTCAATCAAATTTAAAGGAGAAACAAACGACAAACAGAATTCAAATCATTTTGATGTGTAATATCTTATTTTAAAATATTAGGAGTATGAAATGAAGTGACAATAATAGAATATTTTTCAGTTAAAGAATGAAAATATTTCATTACATATGTTGTGTTCAATTATATTAGACAAAAGATGTTACCATCATGTTCATATTATTGCTTATGTATTTTTACTTTTACTTTTAAAATATGTTATAGGTTTAAAAGAGTTATTAATTAAAGCATCTATTTTACATACTATATTTGATTAAATAAAACAAATTTCATATACTTTTATGAGTATATTTAAGTATAGTTAACATAAGTGAATTTATACTACAAAATTTTAAATTATCTTTGGATTTACAATTTTAGATCAAAGTTAGTATATTATATTTGACAAATTTCAGTTAACTATAATGTGTCTTAACTTATTTTAAAATTAAAGGATTGGAAACATTGTTTTAATTAAGTTTTAGTTAGCACATAAGTCAATAATAAATATATGATTTCATCTTTAACATTTTAATAAAATTTAAATAAATATAAAAACGGTGTTTCCTGGTAAATATACTTTCAACATTTAATTTGGTATAAGGTGATGTTATGATTAACTAGTACATAAAAACTTCTCGTTGCAATTGAAATACATTTCAACACTCCATTTTTATTTCGTGATATGGTATTTTAAAGATTATATTTGAAAATAATATTTCAACTTCAGTACTCTTTGGGAGATGAAACAACCTAGCTTGAAGAGGAAAGAAAAGTGAAATCATAATTGTGAAAGAGTTCACAAAATGACCATCAAAGGAACGAATACATGCTTTAATAGATTTCTCGAGAGCTATCCACCGAACAAACAAGTTTATGTTATGAATAACAATATCAGGCTTGTTGATTATTAAATGTCAATATTTGACCCGCGGCTAATGTTTTGAAAATTCTTCAATGAAACAAAAATTGATGCAAAAGAAAACTTTGTCATATAAACAAAATCACAATTTTATGTTCACAATTTTATGTTTTATGTGTATTAAATAAATCCTTATATATAATTAATCATTTATAAATTACTCATGTAAAATCAATGACTGAATATTAGAATTCGTTAATTCAGTTGAACCAAATTACTAATATCAGACTTCACAAACTAAATGAATGATCTCTAAAAGACGTACAAAAAAATGCAATTTTTTGTAAGTTCTTAGAAGAACTTTAATCATGACATAAGACATGTCGTCATAAAAATTCTAAAACATTTAACAAAAGCCTTTAGCATATAAACATTTTTAACCAGTGATTTTACTGACATGGCAACATTGTCACGCTCTTCAATTTAGGGTACTTAGATATGTTTCTGTAATGTTAACGAGAGTACAAACTTACATCTAAATCAAAGTAATAGAGTATCAAAGTGCTTATTACGCGGTGGGAAACAGGAACGCCAAGAGAAGTTTGATTAAAGTTTATAATTATAGTTCTTAAAGAAAAATTAGCATAGTGCTTCAAATGACTAAGGGTTGTAAATTAAGGTGGTGCATGATAAAACAAAGAAGAATAGAAAAAACTAAAAAGCTTGTAACTCAACGACTCGGTTTGGGTCTCTTAGCAATAAAAAGAAGATAACATATATCTCGTGTATTTCCTGTTTCTCGAATTCTATGTCAAAAATTTGAGTTCTACCTGATTTTCAAACTTAGGAAATAGATTTTATAAACAATCTACAGAAGCTATGATATGAGTTTTATAACATACCTTAGATCTGTAAAGGCTACTGTTTCCGCTCATAATGCAATTATCCTCTTGTAAACGCCAAACCTTTTGCACAACGAATTAGAAAAAAAAAAAACAAGCAATCAATAAATCCAAAATTTCATAACAAATTCGAGGAAATGTTCAACTAGACTATTTTCCCAACGCGAACCTCTTTACGAGACCAAACTTCATCTCTCTAGATCTTGACAGAAGAAGATGAAGAAAGCATCAGTGTCATGTTCCTTCATCTGTTTTCACCTTCTGCTCTCTTCTCTTTGCTATTGCTTTTCATATCACAATGTATTGATGATCAAGTTCTAACAAAAAATAAGAAAGAAATCTTACATCCTTCATCAAAACTTCTCAAATAAGAAATTTATCGTTATTTACTTAAGAAAAAGAGCAAAAAGAATTCATTAGTTTCAGGATTCTCTGTTATTTCTCGTTTTTTGCTTGACTTTTTTTTGCAATCGCTTCTTACATCTTAACATGTTGAGGATCGAGATCTAACAAAAAAGAGATGAAACCGATGAGAGATCTTACATGCTTCACTGAATCGTCTCAAAACAGGTCACAATAATCATCGAGATCAAGACGATTATCGGAGAACGAGAGCAAAGTATGAAAAAGAAGAGCGAGACGAGAGAATTGAAAGACGAAGACTTAGAAGACGAGAAGAGCTAAAAGAGAGCGCAACTGCCAAGGGGAGTTGCGGGAAAGTTCAAATACGAACAGATATTTATAATCAAATGGCTCAAGCAATACGATCGCCGCAAGGCATACTAATTGAGGTGGTGAAATTGACACTCAGATAAAAAATATACGTATTTGTTATGGGGATATATATTGATTTTAAAGTTAAAAAGTTAAATTTTGATTTTACTTCAAAACCCAAAATTTTAAATATATACAATGCCATTTTCTTGTTTTGATTCTTCTAAGTTTTGTTATATCAAATGTTAATAAACTAAGCCTAAAAAAGATTAAAATAAATAAATAAACCAAACTTTAAAAAGACACAGATTGGTTATTTTTCAGTTATAAAATATTTTATTTAAAATTCAACTTGAAGTATATATATGTACTAATAAGTTTAGACTCCTTGAATATGTTTGAATTCAAACTTATTTCTGTGTAAATACTCAAATCAAATCAAATTTGAGTTTGAGTTTGAGTCTATTACATTATTTTTATATTTATACTCAATATAATTTATTTGCATCTCTAAATTTACTGTCATTTCTAATTTAGAATCTCTCTTAAGAATATACTGCAGGTTTTGCACATTAGCATTAAAATGTGCAATTTCTCTTTAGATTCTTGTTTATTTTAATACTATTTGTCGGAGAAGAAAATATCTAGATGATGTGAATTTGAAGATATGAGAGTAACACGGCTTTTAGGTTTTTTAAAATATACTTTTCATTATTAAATCGATTTTACTTTTGAAAAGTAGAAAATTAGGGCTTCACATTTTAGATCATAACTTATATTTGTTATAAAATATTATTAATAAATTATTAAGTATTAAAAACTATCTAATTTGCACAAAAGACAACCACCACTTTTTATTACTAAAAAGAAAAACAAAGAATCTCTTGCATTATTCTTTTAATAATGTATTCAATCAAGAAAAATGCATTGTAATATGATCAAATTACATAATGAGTCTACAAGAGAAGCAAAATTAAATTATATTCAAATATTTAAATATAAAAAGAAAATTAAGGAACACACTTGAATTTTCGAAACGAATCGAATATAAGCCTTGTTTTGATATATGAAATAGAATTAGAACAAATAACTTTTTGAGACATATATTTCTTGAAATATTTAATAATTCGTGGAAAAAGATTGCTGAGAGAGTAGGTTGAAAGCATTTATTCAATGTATTAAAGATTGCGTTCCACTAGAGTTCGAAAGATAGGGTGGGGCTGTGATATTGTCACATCATAGAATAAAGGAAGCGAAGAACGAAAACATGTTTATTAAATTCAGGTGATGTTATAGAAATAATTGAATAAGCTAGCATCCCGTGATACAACAATTGCAATTTTTAAGCAGGAGATGCAAAGAGGGCAAAATTACATATTTACATTATTCAAAAGCATTAAACGAATTACATCAGCTACAAAATGTTCCGGGAGCAATTTCAAAATGCCCCTACGTTGTCGACTTACCACACATAATGCTCTCTTAAAACATGCCATACAGAATCTTTAGTGTGTTCCATGTTGCAATAAAAGTTGACAAGCCTCTGTTTTTTTTTTTCATTTTGCAAGGATGGCTGTTAAAAAGAGCCAGAGCCAGCAAGCAATTACGTTAGAAGCCTGAGAGTAAGTTCTTGTACTTACAAGTATATAAACAAAGAATCATCCGGCAACTGTCAGGAAAATCTTCTCTTTTACAACGCGCAACCCCAACTGCAAGCAGGTTAAAGAGAGAAATCATGTAAAATATTTTTCACACTTTGAGAAGGATATAGTGCATTCCATTTTCATGAGCATTTCACATAAATTTATAAATAGACGAACCTAAGAAACTATGACGCGGTTACAATATGTGTTGACCGAGAGAATCTGGACACAACCTCACCTCCTCTCAGCATGTCCGAAAAATTGGTTCAAACAAGAAAATTTTTTCGCACCATCGAGATTTCACAGCAGTTTCATTATACAAGTAATCTCTAATGCACAACCAAAGCATTTACCAATATTTTAGAGGAAGATGGATAGGTGGATGAAGAAGAGCAAGGATAAAGGATAAGTTGCAGTACCTGAAGAAATTTTCAATCTTGAACTTAAAAAATGAAGTGGCAGAGGCTATGACAAGAATTCAGTGAATCAAGCAACTCAAAAAGATTCCTGAACATCTTGTCCTCTGGCTAAACTTTTGGTGGCATTTCCACACTTTGAACTTCAAGTGAATGTCGAAACTTCCAAGTGTGTTCTCCTTCATCATAGTAAAACCGGGAAATCCATGATCACACTTGGTGCAAGAAAGGAAGCGAAAGCTGATCTCAAAACATATATTTGCAGAGCTTCCCTGAGTCTGTTGGTGGAAACTAGCAGGATTAGGAATCCAATGATGTGTTATGCACGCCTAAAACCAAACCTAATTCAATCATCAATCACAAAATATCATCAAATGTTGCTCAGTGAAAGAAAATGCCAAGGTTGAAGAAAATCAATAGAAATGGACATTGCAGCGTCTCCAAGATGGACAACAATTTCCGTACTAGTTACAGCCCATAGTTTGATAACTGCAGAATGCCACGCATCTGTAGGTATGGATTTTCCAGCAGCTTCTCATTGTTGCTCTACATGGCAAATGCAGCAACCATGTAAGTTTTTTATCGATGATAGTAAAATTTAACAGCACGGCAATGTACTGTAACACGTGCATCAATGACACCATGGAAATATTTCTAAATTCATAATTCAGCAATGAAAACTAAAATTTCATGCATAACTCTATTATGATATTATACCACAAATTCCAAGACAAAATTAGATTATCAGAACTAAGTATACTTGATGCTTTTACACTGCTAAATTGTGCTTTAATAATTACTTTGTATTATTTCAAGCATACAATTAAACAATATTTACCTGTTGAGCCTTGAGGACAAGATTTTGAAGCATGTGTTGGTAATCATCAGGATTATCTGTCATCATTCTCTGGGAAAAAAACCCAAACCAAATTGAGTCAAGACCAACTGGAAAACCACAAAGTCCAAAATTCAATCTCATCAGTGGAAAGAGCAAGTATCTTGCCTTCAGAAGAAAAGCTGAAGAGTAATATGCTACCCTTGAATCAGTATCATCTAAAAGTTCCCTGCCAAAAACCACAAGCGGGAACATGTTAGACATGTTTTAACAAAAAAGGTGAGGTAACAACAAGTGTTGCGGCTTGGAAAGGAAGGATCACCTAAAGAATTCTTCTCCACCAACTTCTTGAAATGCCGATGGATCTGCAGTACATTTGCCAATTAAAAGAAGTAGAAGTGTCGCCCTAATGTCTGATGCAGCACCAGGAAAATTTCCTCTTCCTTTGCTGCCAACAGCGACACCCAACGAGATATTGTCTGTAGCTGCACCAGCGAGCTGAATCAAAGGCCAATAAAACAATGCAGCAGGAACACGTGCAACTAGTTGCATGGGGATGACAGCCTGTCCTCGAAGAAGCATTGCTGCCATTGATGCTGTTTCACACATCAAAGAACCATTAACATGATAGCCGGATCTATTATCAGTTTCCTCCAAGAATTCATTCCGCTGACTCTTAAGTTCAGAGGCATCTTCACCAGAATCAATATTTTTGTTTTCATTGCTGTGGTGCCCAAATTCTCCACATGGTGTTGCAGTTGTGAGGCAAACTTTCAGGCACAATTGAGAGAATAATATGTCACACATCTGCATAAGGAATCCAAAGTAACATGATATTAACCATCATCAACATGCTGATCCAGATAATATGGTTAATATTCATAGCACGAATTTAGCAGTCTTAAGACTAGTACATGATGTACCAATAGCTGGTACTTCAATACCATAGACTCCCACAAGACTATGTAATGTACTAGAAATAATTCCCTTGCAAATACCAACAAGAAAGAAGATGATGCATAAAACAAAAATCAAGAGAATGTTTTAGTGGAAAGGTAATGTTTTATTTCTTCAAAGACAGTGACCAGCACTTTTATGACTAAGCAACATGCATCTTGATTCATTGATGTGCAACATGTACATAAGGTTTGGATGATAAGCAAAAGGGTTCTGCATAAAGATACCTTCAAAATGTTGATTCGATCTGTTTCGTTTATTTGAAACACTAAGGATAAAGCACTGCTCATAATGTCGATGATTGCATTTGCTTTCTTAAGTTGGCCATGCAAATTATCATCACTAGCATAAATGCCAGTTGAATGTTGCATTTCATTCTCATCTAACAAAAATTTGCACCGCATGAGAAGCCTCTCTAGAATAAACAGGAAGCCACATCTAATAACACTGTCCTTGGATTTCAAAAGTCCACAGAGAAGCCAAATTGACAAAGGAATATCAGAAGCAACTGAAGCATCATGAATGCCAGCATAAGTAATTTTCTGATGCAAGTCTTCAAGCTTGGACCATATATCTGTATTCATTCCCTCACTGATTTCGGCAATGAGCAAATCACCTAACCAAGTATAGCCATTCTGACGGTACGCAATTCTATCCGAATGAAGAAGAGAATGTAAAGTGGCCCACGAGAACTTTGCTTTCCAGACAACATCATCTCTTTGAGCTGCATTCTCCATGTCTTCCAGAAATTTGCAAGACTTAGTTACCAGCATTTGATGGGAGAACTCCTGATCTAAATGAGTAAAAGAATCAATTATTGCATCAAATTTCTCTGTTATGTTCTCCAGGAGCTGCAAAGATAGAATTGGATCAGCATGCATGATAATCTCTAGCTGCAACATTGTAAGGTTGTTAATGACAGACTAAAGGTGCCACAAACACAAACTTCATGGACCTTACCGGAATGAGTCGCTGATTGTTTGAATACATAGATAATTTAGCTGAAATTGATCTTCTCAAGAGCTCCCCAATTCCTTCAACTCCCAGTCTAACAGAAATATAAAATGCTTCAGGTGCATCAGCAAGAGCAAGTAGGGTTGCAAGAGGTTGAATCTCCTCGTCATCATATTCTGAAACACCTGAAGCTTTGCATGCATCATTTATGCGATGCAACACATAATCAAAGAGAACTAAATAGAGATTTCTCCTCTCTTCTCTCAAGTTAGCAAGTGCATACTGCCAGAAAAGGGAAGATAGTTATATACGTAAAGGACTAAATCAGTTAATAAGAGCAACACCCATCAAATGCATTTTCATAATCTTCTCAATATTTGAAATGAATGATTAGCATACCTCATAGCAAATGAACTCAATTCCTCCAATCAGGTCAACCTGGTCTAGGAGAAACACAGAAGCCTTTGTAGGTCCATCGGGTACCTGATAAAGCATGTTTACTAACATGCAAATTAACTTCCTATGAACTTCTTCTGCCCAAGAATTTGTCCTGCTAACGTGTATAAGCACCTTGACAACCTGAACACATAAATAGCTGCTGTTTAGAACAGAAATTCAAGCAACATATAAAAGAAGATGAAACAAAATTTATATCCAAAAGTTGATTTTTTTAAAACTACAAATGCTTTCAGTAATCACAGCATCTCTCTTCAACCAAGCCAACATAAATTGCTAACAATTTTTGCAAGCTCTTCATATCGAGAGTAGCATAATTAACATGGAAAAGTTGATAGAATTCCATATAAATGAGACTAAAATGCTGCAGCTCAATAGGAAGGAAAAACAAACTAACCCTTATGTCAAGGCCTTCTAATCGTTTCCTCAATATTTTACCTCTATCACATGCAAAATACAGTAAACAACTTAAAGCAGCTGCCCAAACTGATTCTTCCTTCTCCTCTGTCTGCAAAAGTTTTGATGATAACAGATAGTAATGAAGGATACAATCAAAGTTAAAAGGAAATAAAGAAAGATTTTAGTCAACAATAAGCACACATCAATTCAACAATAACCATGATAAATCAAGGAAGTATATTGCATTGTCTGGAGCTGTACCTGGACAAGAAGAAGAAGTATTTCATACAAAATGTTTAAAATCCAAGACTCGAATGTATCAATGGCGACATAGGGTCCAACTTGCTATCAGAGTCCACCTTCCTCTTCCCTTTGTTGCAAGTTGATCCTCATTCTCAAAACCATTTCTCCTGGGTACTCTTCTTCAATTGTAGAAGTATCATCCGTCATCAATGGTTCCAATAAATGGGCATGGACCCCTAGGTTCAGAATTAAATCAAAAGCACGAACTCTACAAGCAGGTTTCGGAGAACTGAGCATTCCCTGAATGATAATTAGAAAGAAAACATAAGAAGCTACCATGACCAAAAGCAAGAGAGAGACATTTTCTCAATGCAGCACCTCAAGCATAGACAGTGTAAGCGAGCCGCAGTCCCAGAGTCCAGCACATACCTAAAAAGCATAAATGTCTTTCCTCCATGAGAACCCAATCATACTAAAGGAATACAATGAGAATAAAGAATAGTATTCACAGAGTTAAAAAATATTCAACCTTTCACTGTCCAAGATTCCTTCTTCTTTTTAAAATTCAAATCAAGAAAACTAACAAGTTATTTGATGCATCATGTCCTGAAGAGTATTTGTCAGAGTCTAAGAGCATTAAGCCTTCCAATATCTAACATTCCTTCTTGATCTTTGAATTCGAATAAGAAACTTCAAATGCATGAAGCTATGAAGAGTGAATGTCAAAGAGTCAAAGAAGGCTCAACCTTCCGCAATATTATTATTCTTTCTTTATTTCTCTCCTTATAATTACCTATGAACGGTGCTTTTCTTTAATGTACTTCATGGCTCAATATAAGTCATTTGTAAAAATACAAATCCAATTAAGCATTACTTACAACATAATAATAGCAAGCATTTTATCAGTGTAAAAACTTACATGTCAATAATTAGTTTAATAAGGACGCTCACAGCCACATCAATCGGCGGCTTTCTACTGCTATTACTTAGTCTAGAAGACATCGTCAGATAATTAGGAGTTGTAGAATACGTCTCTGAGCTGACTGCTGTGATAACCTCAGATATCTCAGCAGGATTCAGTCGTAGAGGTTGCTGTTCACTGATTTTAAATTGAAAAACAAAACAAGGAGAAAGTGAAGTCTTATTGCAGATAATGGTTTTCAGTTTTATTTATGAACACAAAAGTGGCTGATTGAGGACCCAGATGAATGAAAAGGCAACTTGTCAAGAAGTAAATTAATGAAAAATCAAATTGAATGCCTTCACCTACATAAGAAAAGAATTATGTATCCAAAGCCAAATTCAGGATGTCATACCACTATGTAACGACAATTACTTTTAGATGAGGAGCAACCCTTAAAGAGTCATGAGGGTTGGTACTAGAAAACAGAGTCTTATATGCAGGTATTCCAGACCAAACCTAACGAATTATTCTTCTCAGAAGAAAAATGGATATTCCTAACTTAAATGTGCATAATAATCTTACTAGCAGAAAAAGAAACATTGAAGAATTGATGTAGCCTATGAAATACTGATTAAGGTATGCTTCACTAGCAAAAGTTATGAAGTCACCACATGCTTCTGAGCAAAATAATCAGAACATGTACTACAGGTTAAGTGAACACATTATTGTCGAATTGGTAGAATCTTGTGCACCTGTAGTGACGATATTGGAAGAGTTGTCGAGCACGTGGACGGAAAGTACTAACAGGTGTATCCTCCCTGCACCAACAATTAACAATTCATAAACACCCCAAATGTTCTATGAGCAACATTTTTTTTTCAGATTACATAAAAGTCTAAAACATATTGAACCTATTGGTCTCAGGTTAAATCATTCATCTTTATGTGTCACCGAAGTTAAATAGCAGTAGCGTTGCATATAAACCTCCAGGAAAAGTTTCACATTCAAAAGCAGGAATAAGTGCAAGTCAAATCTAGTACATAATTATTAACTCTCAGAAAATTATTTCCTAAGTTCCCTCGGCTGATTTGATAGAGAAGATCGTTTGCAAGAATTGGTATGGGATGGCCTCAACCAAAGAAAGGAGAGAGTGTTTCATCCCTATGATTTGGCAAGAGATGGCCTCAACCAAAGAAAGGAGATAGTGTTTCATCCCTATGATCTAGGTGATCTAGAATACTTCACTTTGGAAAGATAACATATATAATAATTCTTTGGTAATTTTACAAAAGTGAGATATTAGGTTATATTGAAAAATAATGTGCAATAGTATTTATAAGTAGCTGTGCATATTTTGGACAACAAATCTTTACTAGAAAAGGTAGTTTCCAAGTATGGAAATGAGTAACAGAAACATGCCAGATCTGGTGAGATCCTGATTTGTTGCGTTTAGATGCTGTTATTGATCTCAAGTGGGAGTGAGCTGAGGCTGAATTTATAATTGTTGTGACTGATGACGGCTGCAACAGTTGATCAAGATATGGCATATCAGCTGTTCCAAAATATTTCCAAGGCTGGCCCTTCATTTTAGATTCCATGTCACCTACAAGTAATGCGGCAGCACCCAACTCCAGGAAATTACGCGGTCTCACACATTGAAGGTCTAAAATTCGGTCACTTTTTACAAAAATGGAAAAAAACTGAAGTCAGATTTTCAAACAAACCAGACAATGAATATGTCATTCGCAGCTAAACAATGACAAATAATCAATATCTCATCAGCAGCTAAACAATATGACTAATAATCATGACAGAAGGGCACTCAGAAGTAAGTTACCTTTCAGTTGACAAAATTGATTGTTGATGCTCCCAACCCAACGCCAATTCAAAAGGTCCATCGAATGTAATTATGATCCCTGAAGAATCTGCTTCACTGATATTGGACAAGTTTGATGCAGGTAAAGTATTAGAATCTTTTTTCTCTGTAGATTCTCCAACACTTGCAGGGCTTAATTGGGAATTAAACGATCTACTTAACAAAGATGATAATGATGGCAATGACTGTCTTGATGTAGAGGAAGGTCCAGTAAAAGCAGCAGATTGAAATGAGCGCCTTGGAATATGTTGAGCCACTAGAGAACGAACATAATTGAGAGACTTCACAAGTGCCCCAGAAGCAAAACTTGATACTGGCAAAGAAGGTGACGAATTTGAGGATAACGTCAGTGCAATAGATTGTTGGTTTAGAGATTGTGACAATGGGGATGATCTTCTATTTAGGTTACCCTCACATTCGGTAACAATACTCATACAGAACCTATCAATCTGAAGCAATGTCTCCTCGCAGGGTTTGTACCTGCAGGAAAAGAACGATGGGATATGAAATGAACACCAGAAAGAATTGCATTATAGGTATTGAAGGAACCAGCTGACTATTTCATAAATTCCACATCACCTTCATTCTAAATAAGTACTCGGTAAGAAATAATTAACAGATAAATCAATTTGTTTTATTCAGTACTTTACATGATTCAAAAAATGTTTTCCAAGAACATTTAACATGATCAGCTAGTAACTCCATCAATCTCACACAGATAATCCAGAAAGAGAGCTAACATCATGATCATTCAACTTCTTTGTTCAAGAAAACAATTGACGAGACAAATTCTGTAGAACAAACTCACCGCAGAAGGTACCGCTTCAAAAGTGTCACACACCTTGCCACAACTGCAGGACTGGTGCAAAGTACAGCCACGTCAACAATAAACGACAAAATAATAAAAGCAATACTCTAATTTATCTAAAGTAAACTGGAAAAATAAAAACAGTTTGTTGAGCACAAGGAGATATTAGAAGATCCATCAATTCATTTTTTTGCTATAACATTACAGTGCCTAAAATATTAGAATGCCATCACATCTGATGCACTATTAGAACTCGATCTTCACATGACAGCCTTATCAAAGTCAACTTTCATGAAACGTGCAAAACTAACACACATTAAAGTCATCAAGTGAATCAATGAAAATCCCCCTACTCAAAACTAAACCAAATAATGTCGCTTCCATATTATATAAATTATCTACTGAAGTCATTAGGCCAGTTAATCAAACATTCGTGTAAATTGAGAAATCCATAAGAGCAGAAGAACAACAATGATGACTTCTCTTGTATCTTTCGAGCGGAGACTTGCATAATAATCCAAAAGGAAATATCACATTTACCTGCGCTCCCTCTCAGCAATAGTATGTTCTAGGATAACATTATAAGACAAGTCAGTTGTTGATGGGGCCGCCAAATAATCCTGCCCAAGCATGAAACTACAGTTGTAAGATCCAAAAGCAAGTCTCATGCATACCGCACTAGTTAGAGGTTATCATCTTTACTCATTCGTTGGCACTCTACAAACTGATACCCAATACAAAACCAAGCAATAGAATGACCACCTGAAACTGGCCAAGATCAAGAGTGATAGGTTGGACTAGGAGGGGGCATTATTTCAATGAGGGAAGATATTTAAAACGTGACAAGCAGACTCAGTTAACAAACAGAATGGAAATGAAGTCCCAAAACGTTTATACTAAGAATCCCAATACTCAGAGTGCTCCATGCTTCTATCTCAGTCATAAGAATGTGATTTAACATCCTTATTGAAAGTACTGACAGTTTCAGAAAAATTCCCATTGCGAGTTTTGCTAGTAGAAATAATGTCACCGTATTCAATGCACTAACATACAACATCTTTTCAGCAACAACATCCCAATTTATGGACTACAAACGCTTTTGGTTGCGAAGAAACAACGAATTGAACCAAACAGAACCAGATTCTTCGACGCTCAAATCAAAATCTACTCACTAGTGTCCCAAAGCAAGATAATTCTGCAAATCATTTAACGCAATAAATCTCAAATCAACAACCGCAACCTCGCAGTTCAAATCCATCGAGCCAAGATCCAAACAAGAGTAAGAAGAAAGAAGAGAAAAGAGCCATTTACTCGCAGAGTTCTAGAAGCTTCATTGAGAACCGTCGCAGGACTACCGTGGTAAGAGGAAGCAGCACCGGATGAAGATGACAGGCAATCGGCGACGGCGCGGCGCAGCGGCTCCGGCGGCTTCCGTAGAGTCGACGATCTCAGTCTAGAAGCGCTACCGACGAGACCGAATTGGTGAAATCTGGAGCTCCCGTGACTGCTCCGCGAGGGACTGAACGTGGACATAGCAAGTGATCGACGCAGAGAATATCCGGCTAGACTAGCCTCTAGTGTCTTCGGTGAGCTCTCATGGTTTTAAGGAACAGAAAAAAGGACCCAAAGTACAGTACTTAAAATATTTCGTATATTTATATATATACATATAAAAAAATTTGAGAGTGAGAGAGTGGATTTAGTCTCGAGTAGTTGTGTATTAGCTGTACGTATATCCGTAGTTTTATGATGTTGCATGAGCTGGCAAGCGCTAAATCTCATTTTGCTTTTTTAATGGTATTTATTATTGTTAATTAGGTAGAAGAATATTAATATAAAATTTAAATTTAAATTTGTTTTATTTATGAAGTAAACTAATTAGTTCCAAATTAGATTGGGTTAAACCTTTTGTTTTAAAAATAAGAAGTGATAAGATATAAATAGGATTTTGTAGAAATAATAGTTAAAATCATTATCTTTATAAAATAAAAGAATCAAATAATTAATATTTTATTTATCAAATTATATAAATTTTATTTTTAATTATAAAATTAATTTTAGGTTAAGAATAAAATGATAAAATTTAAATTTAATTTTAGATTAAAATTTTCAATTAATATATCTATTAATTTGAGGTCAAGTTTAATATATATTAGAAGACAAATAAATTAATGAGAGGAATGTGCTTTTCTTTTGCCACTCCCTTTTTTTATGGCAATTAGTATAATGATTACATCTTTTCCCTTCTTCTCCTTCTAACTTAGATAATCATTTCAAAATGTAAAATATCCAATCTAATAACTATTTACAACATCATTAAGCTGAAAATTATTATTTGGTACTTTTCAAACATCCTTTTGTCTCCCCCTCTTCAGAGTGTACATTTCCTGAACATATTATAAAATGGGAAGGCATATGATATTTTCCATGTAACGGATAACTGCAGATAAATTTTTAATTAATGAATTAATTTTTATTCAAGTTTTAAATTTTATCTCAATTACTACTAATATGTAATGCTTTTCTCATTTATAATAACATATTTTACTTAAATGAAATTTGCAATGACCTTACGGACTTACACAAAAAGGAAAGTTAGACCATACATAAGCTTAAGTGAGGTTTCATTCTAAAATCAATTGACAATAGGTAAATTAGCCTACTAAGCTTATATGTTAGTCTTCTTTCCTTTCTTTTTTCAATATAGGACACTCACATGGATATTCTCAACATTCCTCAAGCACAACCTGGACCTGACATCCAAATTGTTCTTGAAATAAACACAAAGAATAACCCACTGTAACCGGGACTAGAAATCCAGAGACAACCGAGAAATTAATAATTCGCATCAAATCAGCTCGATACCATATAAAATTTGCAATGTGTATGCCCACACGAAAAGAATGTTAGATCATATACAAACTCAGTGAGGTTCCATTCTAAAACCAATTGACAATAAGTGGAGTAAACCACTGGTTTATATGTTAGTCTTCTTTCCTTTTTTTCCAATATGAGACACTCGCATGTAGGTATTCTCAACACTCCTTCAGAGTAATCAAGAATTGACCGACATCCAGGTTGTCATTTGAAATAAACATAGTGGTAACTGGACCCACCACCGGCACCGAACATCTAGATAGACAACCGATAAATTAATAATCCGATCAAACTCGCTATGATACTATGTGAAATTTGCAATGAGCCTACAGGTCTACACAAGAAGGAAAGTTAGATCACATATAAGCTCAGTGAGGTTTCATTCTAAAACCAATCGCAATAGATGGAGTAGTCCACTAGGCCGTATGTTAATCTTCTTTCCTTTTTTTTTCCAATATAGACACTCACATGTGATATTTTCAACACTTCCTCTCAAGTGTAATCGAATTGGACATTCAACATCACTGAAATAAACACAGTGATAACCGGACCGGACCGTTGAGACTGAACATCCAGATGGACAATCCAAAAATTAATAATCCGGACCAAACCTGCTCTTATACCATGTAAAAATTGCAATGGACTTACAGACCAACACGAAAAGGAAAACTAGACCACACACAAAATTGACAATAGGTGGAGTAGTCCACTAGGCCTATATATTAATCTTCTTTCCCTTCTTTTTTCAATATGAAACACTCACATGTGAATATTCTCAACACAAACATAATAATATGCATTTTGAAGTATAGTAAGTGCAATCTAGCCCTCAAGGGGTGTGACTCGATGGTTGAGAGCGGGACTTGACTTTGATTAGATCCTAAGTTTGATTTCATGCTAGCCCCTCTTATAAGAGCCTGGGGCAGCCGGAGTTTTACCTGTAGATGGAGAACTAGTTGGGCCCTCAATGATGAGGTGCGCCTACCTGACCTGTCTCATGAGTGATGCGTCACGCCTTCGAGAGAGTGTGTACTTAACCGCTCATCTAAATTTCCTTGAATCAAAAAAAAAAAAAGTGCAATTTATATACGAGTACTTTGTTTTCAAATTTTACATGCTTTAAACCAAAAATTTTTAGTAATCTTTAAGCTATATTTGCATAACATATACGAACACATATATTTTTATATTAATGACTAAATCTCATGGTAAATCAAATTAAGATTATAAAAATTAACTTTTAAAGAGTAATTCAAATGATTAAAAGATACTTTGATATAATCATTTAAATAGTTATTAAAGAGTCCGAATTAAAAGCCAAAAAGTCCAAAAGTATAAATCCAATCAAATTCATGCCTAACACCAACTTTAGACAAAACTTAAATTTAAAAAGATCTAATACTTTATACCATATTTGAATTTAAAAGGACTCATTTAGATCAATTCTTTATTATTTTGAATACTTAAGGAAGAAATTTGGGATCACTTGATTTCACTCATATTTGGTTTCATTTATATTTAATTCTTGTTGTTTTTATTTTTTTCTAGTTTTTTCTTTCAAATAAAACTAAAAACATGTTTGATTATTGATGTAATTGTATTTTATTATAATTACATAATAGATAAAATTTAAAAGTAAAATATTTTAATTAATTAAATATATTTTAGTTTCTTATATATTATTTATTAATAATCAAAATATTATTTAAAATATATATTGAAGATATTTTAATTTAATTAATTTAATTTAACTACAAAATTTAAAAATATTTGTAAAATTAAATTATTCATAATTTTAATTAATTAAATATATATTATATTAAATTATTAATAATTATTATATTAAATACTTTAATAATATATATTTAGTTGAGAGTAAATTAAATTATGAAAAACAAAAATCACTTTTTTGGGTTAAAATAAAAATATAAACGGAAACAAACAATTGTAACAGAAATTCTGAAACATCAAATTCCCAAATATTAAAATAATTTCAGAAAATTATGTGTCCTTTTTCAGTAAACTTTGTGCATTTAACTTTATAAAACTTAAAACACTCTCAAAAGTCACCCCAACAATTGATAAATTATGTTTTGCACCGTAAATGAGAAGAAAAAGAAATCCTAAATAAAAGGAAAATAAACTATAACATATTAACAATCAACATATATTTACATTTGCTTACAAGATTATCAAGTTCAAATAGGCCAAGCAAACCATCATCAGAGACTTCAACGCAATGCCATTGGCATATCTACAACCGAACCATTATCCCTAACCAGTCACCAACCCATCAATGTTCTTTTAACTTTGTCCAAAATATGATTTCTGGCTTGATTACAATCCAAGGAAAATTCGCAGTTCTCGTCTAACAAGAATCGGTAGACTTCCCACTCGCGATTGTGAGTCGAATGCCTTCCGATTTCGGCCTATGTATTAAGGAGGGTTAGTCATATTGTGCAGGAAGAATATGAATACACCGAAATACAAAAGTTTAGAAGAGACATGAAGTGATTACCAACAATACACAGATTCTTAACTTCTTCAAAGCCAGAGTGACATCGTAGAAAACTCGGGGTCTTCCTTTCCCACATAGCTCAACAGGATTAGCAACCAAAAGTTCCGTGTCGGGTCCTCGGTTGGCGATAATTACTCGCAAAGGATTGAGCATCTCCTCCTCCAGGCGAGAGCAAAGATGGAGCTGAAACTTGGTATCTAGGACTTTCCTCCCATCATTTAGTTGAATAAAGAGGTCCATGTTGCGTGACCCTTTTACACTTGAAGCAAATCTTCCATAAGCTATCTAAATGAGGACAAGCAATACATTGGTAAAATATAAATTGCAAGTTTTGATTGAAGTAAGGCACACATTCAACTCTACCACACTGGACCAAAAGAACAAACAACCAAACGAAACTACTATAAGATTAATGTCACCGATCTTTTACGTTAATTAAGACACACCCCGTATGGCTAAAACATCTATCGATCCAGTTCATAGCAGAAATGGCACACTCAATTCAACGAAAATCCTCCAAGATAGCTAGGATAAATCTGATAGAACGTCTAAACAATGTCAATCATAGTTCATACAAAGTGGATGAGCAAAGTACCCGGATGTTGAAATCCTTTGAAATTCTCAAGATGTCATAAAATAAGCCCTTTTGATCGACGCATTGTATTTGAAGCAATGTATGAGCTTGGCTCAAAAGATTGTCCACGGTAATAGACACCTTAGTGTCGTTTTATCTTTTTCAAGTGTGTTCTTGTCAGACTCCTTTTCCAATTGCCCACAACTAAACAATTCCTCAGCGACAGCAGGAGGAAGAGAGGAGAAAGCCTGCAAACTTTCATATTCAGGCCCAGCCAATTGAAGTTCACAGCTGATACAATACTTTGAGAAAAGATTAATCAGGCAGGAACATGTGTCGTCTCGCCTTTCTTTTGAGTGTAAAAGTCCCCTGCAACAACAAATATCACTTTGAATTCAAATATAATCAATGGGTTCTAGTAGCTGTGCACCACCATACTGAGCATTATCAGAAAATAGCATATCTGAAAACCTCAAAAAAGCAAGAACCTAAGCCGTTGGCTCGGGTCGTATATACGAAAGTGGAATTGAAGCGAACTTTGGATTTCAGTGAACCTTGCTTGACTAAGAACGAGATTTTTAAAACTGAGATTAGCACATTGCAAAGATGAATCCTTTCAGTTGGAAACTTGAAAAAAGTTTAACACAACAGGCAAACATTAATCATTGAGAATAGGGGAAGATATAGCATTCAAGGAGATAATGAAACAGTGAATTCAGAACACTAAAATTCATAAAATCACAAAAATTTCCAAATTGTAGGAATCAAGAAGAATTGCAGACAAAACAAGGTTGAAATAAAAAAGGAATGAGAATCCACCAAATAAGTGAACAATACTCACATGCCATCTGTGATGAAGAACAAGTCCACAACTCTGCCATCAGGTGTTGACATCACTTTTACCTTCTCAATTGTAAAATCTAATTCACTAATCACCTTTGTAACCTCTGAAAAAAGACAACCACATTAGTATTTTTCTCTTTGAACAAACAAAACAAGAACAAGATCGAATTTAATGCCATTTCCCAATTACCGTAAAGCAATCCTTTCCTGTCAAGACAGCAAAACTTCAGCAAGTACAGCGCGTTTGGCGAAGGATCACTGTTATGGATTCCTTTATTGGAAAGAGTTATTGGAGGCGTAACAAAAAGATTTAGTCAATTATCTTAGAAGTTTATTTAGATAGGGTCTTTATCTATTAGAAGTTTAAAGTTTATTTAGATAGGGTCTTTATCTATTAGAAGTTTACTTTGGCAAGAATTCTAAATTGAGTCTGTAAGCTTCGTTATAAGAAGCCAGCTATTTTCATGAATAAAGATGTCGAGAATTATCATAAACTTCTTGGTAGGCAACTCCTTTGAGTTCCAAACATTGGGAAGAATCGAGGCAAGCGCGGGTTCTTTAGAACAAGCCGATTCAAACTCGTTCTAATTCACGGACCATAACAATTTGGTATCGAGCGAGAGACGATGGAAGAGCTTGAGAAGAGTTCGATGCAAAATTCAAGTCTTTAGAAAACAATGAAAGATCGATTCGATATGATGATGAAACAATTTCAGATGATGTCAGGGTCAAAAGGACAGGAGAAAGGGGCTGACATCGGTGACATGGAGTTGGAGGGAAGTCCTTCACATACGTCTCGTATACATTCTGGAAATTCTAGGGGATCCAGTACGTTTCCCCGTTATACCAAGTTGGACTTTCCGACTTTTAATGGGGCTGAAGACCCGGCAAGCTGGTTGTATCGATGTGAGCAATTTTTCGATAATCAAAAAACTGAGGAAGGGGAAAAGATTGGTCTGGCAGCCTACCACATGCATGGTGAAGCGCAAATCTGGTACCAATTAATAGCAAAGAAGGGGAGGATAGTGAATTGGGAAGATTTCAAGAAGGCTTGCACAGTTAGGTTTGGGCCCCCAATCCGCGACAACCCTCTTGGAGACTTGGTAGACTTGAAACAAAAGGCTCTTTGAAGAGTACCGAGAAGATTTCAAGAGATATTAGCGAGTAACCGGCGTGGAGGAAAGGCAATATGCCAACTTCTTTATTCTGGATTGTCTCCGTAAATAAGAATTGAGTTGGAGATGCAAAGGTCGCCGATCTTGACGAGGCGATGAATATGGCAAGGCCTATGAAAAAATTGCAGATTATGCAATCCTTTGGAGGGCGAAAATCAACAGGGGGAGGGCAGGTTGGTTCGTATCCACCTAAAAATGCTTCACTTGGTGCCGCAACCCAATCCAAAGGACCGACAGCCAACAGGGGTAATTCGATGCCTTGGAGACGCCTTTCACCTGCAGAGATGGCTGAGAGACGAGCCAAAGGGCTGTGCTTCAATTGCGATGAAGCTTATGGGGTAGGCCACCAATGCAAGAAATTATTCAGCTTGATGGTGGAAGTAGAGGATGAAGAGGAGGAACCGTTGTGGGAAAAGGCTGAACCAGTGGAAGATTCGACTCCAAAAATCTCAATCCATGCCCTCTCAGGTACTCACGGCACCAATACGTTGCAGCTAAAGGCAATAATCATGGGCAGTGTTGTTTTGGGGTTAGTGGACTCGGGGAGTACACATAACTTTGTTAGTGAGCTTGCGGCAACTCGATTAGGGATGGACGTTCACCATCGAAGTGGTTTGCGGGTGACAGTAGCCAACGGAGAAAAGGTGGAGAGTACTGGGATATGTTCAAAGGTAACCTTTACGATTGATGTAATCTCTTTTTCAGCGGATTTCTTTGTTATTCCGTTAGATGGATTTGACTTCGTCTTAGGCATCAAATGGTTACAATCATTGGGGCCTGTCACGTGTGATTACAATTCTCTCACCATGAGTTTTAAATTGGGCAAGTCTCGGTTACATTACAAGGACAAATGCAAGTCCTTATGAGGTTCGTTAAACGCCGTTCATGCGGTGGAATCGAAACCTCTGAACCGCTTTTGGAAGAATTCTTGACTTGTTTATCGAACTGCTGGGCTGCCCCTATCCGCCATTCACGACCACCGCATCACGCCGATTCCAGTGCTCGGCCGTGGTAGTCCTACCATACCGCTACCCCATATGCAAAAAGACGAGATAGAACGGCAATGCAACTTAATGATGCAGAAGGTATTATCCACCTAGTAAGTCGCCTTTCTCGTCTCCATCCTACTTGTTAAAAACACGACAACAGTTAAGCGATTTTGTGGATTATCGGGAACTTAATGAGAAAATGTTAAAGACAAATTCCATTCGGTGGTTGATGAATTATTGGATGAATTGCATGGGTCTAAATTTTTTACAAAGTTGGATCTCAGGTCAGGTTACCATCAAGTACGGATGGACTCGGAGGATATAGAGAAAACTGCCTTTCGGACTCATCACGGCCACTTCGAGTTCCTTGTGATGCCGTTTGGCTTGACAAATGCCCCATCGACTTTTCAGGCCTTGATGAATGAGGTATTCCTAAGCACTTGCATACTTTGTGTTAGTATTCTTCGATGATATACTCATTTACGTTCCTTCTCGACCGAGCACTTACGCCATATCCGAATTGTGTTTGACTTGCTCCGTGCTCATCGATTATTTCTCGAAGTCTAAATGTTCTTTTGAGAAACCCAGTGGCGATTTGGGTCATATTGTTTCGTATACAGTGTTACAGTGGATGCAAGTAAGATACAAGCAATAGTCGATTGGCCTCAACCACAACTGCTTCGCTTTACGAGGATTTCTTGGCTGACGGGTACTATAGAAAGTTTATTCGAGACTACGGCACGATTGCTGCCCCTCGACACAAATGTTGCGTAGAAATAGCTTCCAATGGAGTGAGGCCGCCAGAGCTTTCATTGCTCTTAAAGAAGCTCGTTCGCCGCTCGGTTCTCGCCTTGCCCAATTTTGATCATGAGTTTATCATCGAGTGTGATGCTTGGCACGGAATTGGTCATCCTTCATCAACATGGCCACCCAATAGCATTTTTCAGTGCAAAATGACCGACAATCATCTGAAACTTCCGCTTATGAACGTGAATTGATCGGATTAGCCAAGGCAAGACAACATTGGAGGCCATATCTGTAAATGTCACTTTCTTATTCGAACAGTCATTACGACTTAAAGTATCTTATCGAGCAGTCTCTCCACTTCTCCACAACAACATTGGATGAGCAAACTTTTGGGTTCGACTTAGAGTTGAGTATAAAACGGAGCACCAATAAGGCGGTGATGCTTTATCCGTCGTGATGAACCACCGCGTCCTTACGCCATTAGCAGCCCACAACTGTCATTGTTTGAGGAAGTACGAGTCGAAATACGAGAGACCGAGACTTTAGGTGCTCTGTTAAAAGAATAGAAAGTGGTGAGGCGGATCCAAGGTGGTCAACAAAGAGGGCTAATTCTCTTTGATAACCGTGTATACCTCTTACCCACTTCACCATTAGTTCCCAAAGTCTTGTCTGGATTCCATGATGCCACCATGAAGGCATTCAAAGACCTTGCAACGCCTTCGTCGAGATTTCTATTGGAAAGGGATGAAGACGATGATTCGAGATTATGTAGCATTGTCCGATATGCCAAGAACATAAAATTGAACATCTCGGTCCGTTGGTTTGCTTCACCCTTACAATTACCGCCACAAGTATGGGTGATGTCTCCATGGACTTCATTGATGGTTTGCCCACATCTAAGGTAAGTCCGTTTTGTTTGTGGTGGTTGATCGCTTCTCTAAATATGCCCATTTCATTCCGATGTCCCATCCAGTATTCAGAACAAGTGTGGCCGAGGTATTTTCTCAAATATTGTCCGTCTTCATGGGTTGCCGAATCTATTGTTAGTGATCGTGATGTGGTTTTACTAGCAAATTTTGGAAAGAGCTATTTCGCTTACATGGAACCAACTTGGCTTTCTCTCGCTTTTCACCCACAACTGATGGGCGATGTAGTGGTGAACCAACCATTGAGATGTATCTGCTACGCCGTGGGCACTTTCGGCCAAAGAGGTGGGTGGAATGGATTCCGTGGGCGTAATATTGTTACAATCGTCATTCCATTCGACTTGCAAACATCTCCTTTCCACGTGGTATATGGTATGAACCGCCCAACTTTTGTCTTATGAGTTTGGGTCTTCCAATGTTGACGCTGTCAATCAAGCGTTGGTTGCTCGAGATGAGGCTTTGAATGAAATTAAGTTGAAGTTAGCACAGGCTCAGCACCGCATGAAGACCGTTTACGATAAAGGGCATCGAGATGTTGAGTTTTCCTGTGCTCTATGTATGGCTTCGCCTCCACCCATACCGACAGAAATCATTACCAGGAGCTGTGCGACATAAATTGGCAGCAAAATTTTATGGGCCCTTTTCGGTTATTCGCAAGATTGGGAATGTGGCTTATGAATTAGCCTTGCCAGATGATTGCAAAATGCATAATGTGTTCCATGTGTCTCTTCTCAAACCATTCAAAGGTGACCAGCCTTCTATCATCACACCACTACCACCAACTGTCGACGGTCAAGCCTCACAGGTTCCTTCCGCTGTTGTTCGCGCTCGTCTCAATCGTGGTTCATGGGAGGTGTTGGTTCAGTGGGCTGGATTGGCTGACTGTGATGCTACGTGGGAATTACTCGATGATTTCCGCAATTCTTATCCAACTTTCGAGCTTGAGGACAAGCTCTTTTTCGAAGGGGAGGGTAATGTTATGGATTCCTTTATTGGAAAGAGTTATTGGAGGCGTAACAAAAAGATTTAGTCAATTATCTTAGAAGTTTATTTAGATAGGGTCTTTATCTATTAGAAGTTTAAAGTTTATTTAGATAGGGTCTTTATCTATTAGAAGTTTACTTTGGCAAGAATTCTAAATTGAGTCTGTAAGCTTCGTTATAAGAAGCCAGCTATTTTCATGAATAAAGATGTCAGAGAATTATCATAAACTTCTTGGTAGGCAACTCCCTTTGAGTTCCAAACATTGGGAAGAATCGAGGCAAGCGCGGGTTCTTTAGAACAAGCCCGATTCAAACTCGTTCTAATTCCTGGGACCATAACAATCACTGTGCCTTTGATCAAAACACAACGAACCCAGACATGAAGGAGAAGCATAAAACAGCCTGTTCTTCACGCTTTCCCAACGAATTATGTGTGTAACAGAATAAGGAACGACCCAGAATACCATGTAACACCATCTTCCATCAGTTGAAAAGTCTGCAACATTCGAAATAACTTTTGACACACTAATCGACCCACATTCGAAAAAGATCTGAAAAAAACCTAAACATGACAGCTTTACAACTTCTGATTACATAAACGAGTGTGCACCTGCTTGAGAAATTCGAAGACCAAACTCGAGAATGATCCGGCAGAGATCGCAACCCAGGCCAGCCTTGTCAGGACAATTCACGGTGACGACAGATGGGTCGCCGGGGACTTTGGCTTCTTCAACCAAGACGACGTCTAAGCTGCTGACACTGTGAGTACTCATCGACTTCAGGTGCAAGAGAGGCCAAACAACAAAAACAGTAACAACCCAGTTGCCCAAATATGAATCTCAAGCTCAGGATTGTACGTTACTGTAATCTGATGTCGAAGTGAGCGTGAACGGGACTCAGGTTTGAGATTTGCTTCTGCTCTGCAAAAGAGAGAGAAGAGCAGAGACGGACATTTTGAGGCAGCGGTTGACATGGACCCACCTGAGAGTTGTGTACAATTGACATGGACCCACCTGAGAGTTGTGTACAAAGTCAGTGAGCCCGCGTGGGGACACAAGTGGAACAATTCTTCAAATGTACTGCCACTTTCTCGAAGAACATGAGAGTGCGCCCAAGAAAGCAACAGGTTTTGATACATTAAATCCCATTTAATATTGCACATGAAAATGGGTTTTCAAAAACAGGAAGCTAAGCATGCCAACAACTTGTGTTCATGACGTAATCGAATCGTCAATGATAATGAGAAAAAAAAAAAAAGGTGATAAAGAGAAGAGGAAATCGAGAAAACGGTTGACGGGACTAAATCAGGACAAAGACACAGTAACAGAGGAATAAGCAAAACCAAACTTGTTCTGTACATGAACAACGATGATTAGGATCGACGTGGAACCCACCGATAATTCACGCGCATGATCATTGGCTATATTACATTAGTCATGTCTTAATCAGGCAACATTAACAAGATATTCAACGAGTTCTTGTTAATGCAACGATGTAATAAATATGAATATGTTCCAGATACTCTTTCTCAAATCTAATTATACGTTATATGTTAAATTTAGGTCAAACTCAAGAACAATTACTATTACTGATCATATTCAAAAAATAAAATCAAAATTGAATCTGAGATAACTTTCTATCCCTAGCCATGCCAACAAGTAGGTCAGTACAAAATTAGAAATTAGTTTGACATTTCAAACCACAATACAACCATAATAATGACCCAATAAAAATTATGCTAAATGCTAGAAAGGTCTAGTATATTAGTAAAAGGTTATTTTCGAATAACTATAAGAAATTTTGACATTTCTAACTAATAACGCATATTTGATTTATTGATCTCTTAACTAACAGGAAACTAATTAAAGTATATAAAGGACCAAAAGTCCAAAACAATCCCAAAGAAACTCTATTGAGAAGTTGAGATGTAACCCAAAAAGTACTCAGATACAAAACTCTTGATCATGACTTGGGATGAAGGTATTTCTCCCTATAATAACGAAATCCAGCATATATGGTATAAGATCATTCTTGGATCATCAAGCAGTAGCAGGAAAATACAGGGAAAAAGAACCAAAAGAGACTATGAAAAGGACACAAGAACCAATTGCGTATGACTTGAGTTTTCAGAGAATTAGAAATGGAAACAACCCCCCTTCTCACTTTCTTCTAGGGACTCCGAGCCTCAGCCGGAAATCGTCCTCCATGAGGGGAAGCCCGTTGCGTAGTTTGATCTTTGGTTCCCATCCCAGAAGCTCCTTTGCTTTCGTGATGTCTGGTTTTCGCTGACGAGGATCGTCGGGTGTGTTCTCCACCATTGTTATCTCCACATCAGGATTGATAAGCTGCCAATAGAAAGTCATCAAACTTCTATTCAGTAACCTTGTTTTAAAGAAAAATAATATGAATGGAGTTAACAGGCAATTCAATACTAACCTCCTTGACAGTCTCTGCAAGTTCAAGCATAGTGAATTCACCTAAAACACCAGTGCCTCAGTTAATAATCGTACTAATTTCTCTGTTTTCCAAATGAATATCTTGGAAGAACAACATAGGTTAAAATTCAGTACCTGGATTTCCAATGTTAATCGATCCGGTATTCTCTCCTTCCATAAGTCGAATAAGGCCATCAACCTTCATCAATCAAAATCAGAACTTGAGAAGTGATTATGATTTCAAGGAACTTGTGGCAGCAATCAAAAGTCAAGTCAAATTTCTTGCATTACCATGTCAGACACATAACAGAAACTCCGGGTTTGGGTTCCAGGTGCTTGAACAGTCAAAGGCTCATTACTGTATTATTGACAGAGCAAGAATAAGTTGAAACCAAACGAATAGCAAACTGATAAAAGAAGATCTACATTGTCAATATTAAAGGTTCGTTCAATTGTTACGGACTGCTTGCAAATAAAATTGCTGACCACACGCCCATCGTCAATGTTCATACGGGGTCCATAAGTGTTGAATATTCTGGCAATCCGGATCTCTGAGACAGCATCAAGCATTTAGAAAACATGTGAAATGATGGTTCGAGTTTAACAAATGAGAAACATATGATGATTCATAATGTCATTCAGACTTCAGAAAATAGACCCAAAAATTAGAGAGGGAAAGGAGCCACCCACCTATCCCATATTGTCTATGATAATCGAACATTAGCGTTTCAGCCACTCTCTTTCCCTCATCATAACAACTCCTAACTCCTGCAAGATATTTCCAGTACCGGTGATAAGTACCTTGTAACACTGGTTGTCGTAGAATTACTCATAATACAAACAATGGAAAATTATGCAGCATGCCAACATGTAGTACTTATAGCTTGCAAAATCGAACTTCCATTTCAAACAATGAATTCCACAACAGTGAACGTGATCCATAAGCCATCCTGTGGACTAAAATATGATCCTCAACGTTTTGAATACTGAATTACCAATAGGGTTGGCATTTCCCCAATAGCTCTCAGTCTGAGGGTGGATTAGTGGATCACCATACACCTCTGAAGTTGATGTAAGCAAAATCCTGTTGTTATTTGTTATGGTATCAGTAGCATAAGAGCATGTTGAAGGCCACAATAGAAAACATAGAGATTAAAATCAAACCTTGCTCCTACTCTCTTGGCAAGTCCTAACATATTCAAGGTACCAATCACATTTGTCTTTATGGTCTGTCAAAGGACCAAATGGCCAACATCATCAGAACAAGGTAAAAAGCTTCAATATCTGCTTCCACATGAAAGCTAACACTACGGGGAGAATGAGAAACGAACAGGAGAACAATTCACCGATAAACATACCTTTACAGGATTGTATTTGTAGAAGATAGGAGAAGCAGGGCAAGCAAGATGGTAAATTTGATCAACCTCAACCAACAATGGCTCAGTGACATCTATAGAAGAATCAACAGAAAGTCACATATAAAACCAGTGAGTTTTAGCAACTCTTGAGGAGAAAGAGTAGAAAGCCTATTGAGCCCTTTAAAAAGGTTTTACTGTGTCGAATTAACTCAAATCTGGGATGACCAATTCATTTCCTCAGATTGTCCTTTGAGCCAGTGAAAAGTTATCCACAACAATCACCTGCAACATGGAAAACAGAGATTAGAACTTTATAATAGCCCAGATATAATTTTCTTTTAAAGTGTACAACGCAGCATGGAATTTAGTATGCTATACTTCTGTTTAATTTTATTAATTTTCATCTAGAATTTCAGCACAATCTGATAGCCAAAGAAAAAGTGCCAAATACACAAGACCGTGCTGCTTTTCTAAATTAAACGAAAAAGGTGATTACCTCATTCTTTTCATTTTCCATCAACTTGTCAACAAGGTGAGAGCCAATAAACCCAGCACCTCCAGTGACCAAAATTCTCATACTGGACTGCCACCAAAGCAACATATTATATAAGATCATGGACAGGAAGCACATATATCCATGACTTCTATCAACAAACTGCAGCAAGCTTCAAGACAATGAAATAGAAAATAATATCTAGCAAAGTATACAATTGGTCAAGATAAGTTATAGGGCAAGGTGACTGAAAATTCTATAATAATTAGCAATACAGAACAGAAGAAACAAAAAAACTCTGTAGAATCTGCATGGAAAATGGTTCAGGAAGGAAAATAATACAGTCTTAGTTATTCAATATCAGTCACAATATGTTCAGTAACAACATTTATGAAAATCACACAAATTTCATGTTTTAATTATTTGTTTTGGTTGCATCACTCAAAACATGAATCGCGCTTCTGAAGCTCGCAATAAATATAAAAGCGCATTATCAGGATTTATTGATGTAGGCATACAAAATATCAACAAGAGCAGGAACTGCATGTTCAATTATTCATGCTGCTACCAATAAGAAACAAAGACTAAGATGGAATAAACTTGCCAATTATCGAGCATCCATATCTGAATAAGGATCAAGAGATAAAGAGACACAAATGTACTAATTGTACCTGAAAGAACTTGGAGAATCTTAAAGGAGATGGCATTGGAGGTGGTTTTATTGAAGAGCTGTGATCACCGTTGGTCATTTCCTTAGCCATAGTTCTTGACTTCCTAAATACCGAGAAATATAATTTGAGACAACTAGACAACTTGATCTACCACCAAAATTCATAAATAAAACAAAAATCCAGGAACAAGAACAAGAACACTCAATCATGGAACAGATTGTCACATAAACTTCAACTGTAACTGAAAAGAAGAAATAATTACTAAAGAATGTGAAACTATAGGTTGATGAGAAAAAGGTTGTCAAAGAGGAAATCTCAGTATTGGCATGGAACACGGCAACAAAATCAGGAAATCTCAGTATTGGCATGGAACATGGCAACAAAAAGATCTAAAGGTCTATACAAGAAACCCAGTTGAATTCAATCAACCAAATCCAAATTCTTAAGACCAATAGAAATACAGCATCATCAGAATCAACTTGTACCAACTTAGTGATAAGAGATTAATGAGAGTAACCAAATCACCAATCTTCAAGACCACGAAAAGTACAGTACTGAAAAAAGCCCAATGTAACTAAACTGTGACCCATCAAACAAGAGAAACGTGGAATTTCAGATCTGAATCTCACAACAGCAAGAAAGAAAAGATCAAAGAATCATGATCAATGAAATTCAACGTCGAAGCTAGAAGCCAATGACAGAGACACCAAAAATCAGAAACCTAAAATATCCCACAAACTTCCAACTTTCAAAGAAACAAAAACCCAACTACAGAATGTGAATACTCAACTAAGATCAGATCACCTGAGAATACACAAACTTCAGTCAAAACACAATACGAAAATCTGACTGTGGTATATGGAAACTGAAAGATTGAAGCTTTATACAAGAAAACCAACACCCACCAAATGGGCATTAAAATTTTGGCTATGAAAAAAAGGTAACACAAGAAGATCACAACAAACTAAGCAGACCAGTACCAAATGGTTATCACGGAAAGGGACAGGAGAAATTTAATCAAACCCTTCAAATTTACGAAAAGAACAGTTGTAAAAGCTTCAACTCAAAGCAACTCCGACCCACCAAACCAATTAATTAAGATCTGAATCTCAACAATCATTACATTTCCCAAGAAACCAGAAAAAAAAAAAAAACACGCAAGATTACAAGAAACAGTGAAAGCAGAAAATTTACCAGAGACACTCACCAGAAATTAATTCTATGTATGATTTTTAATGGATTAAACTCAATGAATCATATGTGTGTGTGTATATATAGATAGATAGATAGATATTGTTAGCGTAGATTGATATATCAAAATAGATTTATAAAAATAAATCTATGAGTTTAGATTCTATTTGTTCAGAGTGGTCTAGTTCTTGATGAGAGACAACTGAAACTACGTTGTAGTCTGGTGGAGGGAGCTTTTGAGGAGAGAAACGGTATCGTTTTGAGGACCTTGCAATCACAGCATGACACGTTTGTGCATGCCTTTTGTTTGCGAATCAGTTTCACTTTCTGGTCTAAGGTTTCAGCAATGTTATGAATATCGTCTAGGGTTGATCTTAAATTAGGCTACTGGAATCGAATTGTCATATCGATCGATCAAGAGGTGATCGTTTCTATATTTTTAAATTTATAAAATAATCACTAAAATTTTTAAAATTACAAAATAGTTATATTGATATATTATACAACAGATCTTGTATATTTTACTTGGTTTATTATTTACATCAATCATGCTTTCAAAATCTTAATAATAAATAATAATGATAATTAATTTGAAATAACAATAATTTTAAATATTTTACATATAAATAATAACAACAATTTTCAATCCTAACAATTATACAACAATCATATATAAATAATATTTAATCTAATAAATAACATATAAATAATATTTAATCTAATATTTTAAAAACAAGATCGGAAATTAAGTTGATAAGATAAAAGATTTATTGTAGAACTAACTAAAAATTAAATAATTTTAAAATTTTAAAATATAATTAAAATAGACTATCAACTAAAAATAATTAATTTAAATAATTAATTATTTTATAAAACAAACTAATTAATTAATTAACTAATCAAATTTAACAGTCAAGTTATTAAAATAAATCATACTAAAATAAACAACTCAATATAATCAAACTTTTATGGTTAAATAGACCAATTAATTATATTTTAATTATTAACTTAATTAATCAAACTTTTATGATTAAAATTAAATAGACCAATTAATTATATTTTAATTATTAACTTAATTAATTTACAAGACTTTGTCTTTTGCCTTTATAGAATAATAGTCCATTTGTTTTATACTGAATATGATAAAAGCTCCTCAACTCGTTTGCTCGGTCGGACTTGCGTTTAATCTTAACCAAGTTTTGAACCTTTCAAACGCACATGGGAGGAGGACGTCGAACTGTCGGAGAAGGCCGGACGGTCGGCGAGCGTGAGGAGGACGACTTCTTCGGGCGTGCGATATGCGGTGACGCCAAGATTGCAAGCGACGCTGATCGCATGGGCGACTTCAGCGTGGGCGACAGTTGAGGGCTAGCGTGGACGACATCGAGGCGGGAAGAGGTAGAAGTAAAATTAGGTTTTAATTTTTTTTATTTGCAAAATGACCCTTCCAAGTTTTCATTTTACTTTAATGACCCGAATATTCGGTATCGTGATCAATCATTTGATGCAAATAAGTCTAAACAAATCCGACAAGAATTCAATCCACATACTATATGCAGATTCTATGCAGTTTTTAGGCAGATGCAGAACGTTCCGTTCCTCTTAAACGAGCACGTCATGAAATCCACGACACTGGGTTTTAGGGATATCTAATAAGATATGCTCTTTTTTTTTTTTTTTGGTGAGAATGAGGGCAAAAGCCCTAAACTTTAATTAGCAACCAAATGTGGGAAAGAAACACCCATAATGTCATCTACAAGCAAACTATTTAACCCTACAGGCGGGACTCAAAAGAAACATAACTAGAAATATGCTTTGTTATATATATATACCTATATCTATCTATAAGAGAACGATTTATTTATAGCTTAAACATATAAAATGAAGCACTTCTTCTAATTTTAAATAAATTATTATATTTTGTTATATTCATTATTTAAATATGATGAATGACTAACTATTTCACATGTAAGTATTTCATCTTGTATAGAATAAATTTATGAATTAAAGGGCGGTTGGTTAACATGGGAGAATGATAATAGGAATAATAATGAATATAGCGAAGAATGAGAATGTATATTATCACTATAATTATAATGGTTGGTTAAGAAGAATGAATAAATACCATTATCTTTGATAGTGGTTAGTTTGTAAAAAATATTATAAAAATTAATTGCAATATATTAATTAATTAATTATATTGTAACTAATTAATTATTTATTTTAATTAATTATAACGTAATTAATTAATAATAACATTGTAATTAATTAATTAATTACAATATTTTAATTAATGAATAATTATATTTTAACTATTTATATTTTAATTAATAATATTATTATAATTAATCATAATATAATTAATTATTTTATTTTATTTTAACTAATTAATTATATTTTAAGTAATTGATTAATTACAATATTTTAACTAATTAATGAATTATATTTTAATTAATTAATTATAACATATGATTAATTAATTACATTATAATTAATTATAATGTAATTATTTATTTATTTTATTTTAACTAATTTTATTGTAATTAATTTTATTTTATTTAATTAATTGAATTTAACTAATTAGTATTAAAATATTTTAAAAATAGTAACTACTAAGGAATGAATTTCATTCCTCTACTAAATGGAAGGTATGGAAGATTCTCCAAAATATAATATCAAACTATTATCCATATAATGATAATTAACAACCAACCACCCACTTTTCATTCATTTTCCATTAACTCCTTTCTAAACCTATCAACCAAGTACTCCTTATTTATATTTATTAGTTACTTTTATCGGTTTGAATGCATTATTTAGTTATTTTATATCTAAATTTGATTTTAATTCGCTTATAAATTATTTAAGATTTTTATGTGGGTTATTTAGAAATAACATTTTTATTAATTAGAGATAAGACAGTCTACTATTAAACTTTTCAAATCTTACTTATCAGCAGGGTTCATAGTTGTTGTCATGAATGATTTAAAAGAACTTTTTTTTTTTTGCATAAAAGGGAAAGTAGCAACTACATAACAAGTCGTGGGAAGCTAATCCTGATGATATCCTCGAGGAAGATCGAGAGACACCTTGGAGGCGCAGTTACAAAAGTAGTGATCCCAATATTAAAATGAGCAGCAAAATTCGCTAACCAATCGGCGCTCTTGTTGCCTTTCCTGTATGTGTGTCGGGGGAGGACTGTCCAGTTGCAATTGAGTAGTTCGTTGATGCCAAAGATGAGTGGATTCGTCAAGTGAGTACGGGAGGCGAGGTCTGAAAAAGAGCTCTGCGTCACCTGAGAGTCAATTTCAATGACCACCCGACGGTAACCCAAGTCCCAAGCAAGATGCAGGCCAGAGAAAACACCCCACAACTCGGCAGTGAACGAAGAACACCAGCCCAGGTTCTGGACAAAGCCTCCAAGCCAGGTCTCGATGTTGTCGCGGAGTAGGTCGTCGACAGAGGCCACGTAGGGGTTGGTTTTGCTCATCCTGTTCGTGTTGAGTTTCACCCACTCTTGAATCGGTTTAGTCCATCCTATGTACTGTTCCTGTCGAGATCGACAACCGAATTGTCTTGACTTGCCGAATCAAATCGTAGAAATTTGCTGGACATATTGGAGGATGCAATAGACCGGAGATGATGGCCAAGTGAATTGTGGGTCAAAAATGGCTCGATTCCGCCAGAACCATCAAAACCAACAAGCAGTCCCGAATATGATGGACCAGTCAAAGCTATAAGGAGAAGCCCAGCCCAAGTTACTAAGTCAAATGTTATCTCACAATATCTGCAACCACATATACTTATCCAGCTGTATAATCTGATCATATCATTTATCATATCAATTAGCAGATATTCAGGACTCCCTGTAGATAATACATTCAATTCAAAGTGTATCTGAATCTCTATATATGTACATCTCCAAGATCAATACGAATACGCTATTCTCTCAAAATACTATACCTGTTATATGGTATCAGAGCCTCCGACTAACGTCATCTCTTTTTCTTCTCTGATCCTAATGGACACCACTCTTTCTACTGCTTCAAACACCACTGAATCCACTATCATCACCCTCAACCGCCACTTGACAGTTCAGTTAAAACTCAATTCAAGCAACTACTTTGCCTGGAAAATGCAATTCAATAGTTTACTCATAGGCTATGACCTGATGGACTATATCAATGGCACAAAACCCTGCCCTCCAGCTACAATAACCATCATCAATATTCAAAACCCAAACCCTGCCTATCCTTTATGGATCCGACAGGATCAATTGATCCTCAATGCAATTATTGGTGCTTTGTCACCCAACCGTATACCCTTAATTGGCACTGCCAATACCTCCAAAGAGGCTTGGGATATGCTTGCCAAAACGTATGCTCAAGCTTCTCGTGGAAAACAAAAACAAGTAAAAGCACAACTTAAAAGACTTACCAAAGGATCGTTGTCGATCACATAGTATATGCAAGCCATCAAAGTAAAGACTGATGAACTGGCTTTTCTGGGAGTTCCTATGGATCCAGAAGATATCACTGACAAGGTTTTTGAAGGCCTAGATGATTCCTACAATGAAGTGAAACGTCAGGTTAATAGCAGAGACTTTACCACCTCCTTTGATGAGCTCCGTGAACGGTTGATCATTGCTGAAGCATAAATGCTTTCTACTCAATCAATACAAATTCTCGTTACAGCAAACTATGCACATCGCTCCACTGGCAGAGGTCGCACCTCGACTCAATCAGGCAATCAATGGCGCTCCCCTGGACAACAACACAACCATCGTCCTCCTACCAATCCAATGCAGCACCAACCCTATAACAATTGGCATTCACATGGATCAAATTGGAATCAAGCAGTACTTACCAATTCAAATGGTTCCCAATATCAGCCACGTCCTTATCTTGGGAAATGCCAGATTTGTGGGATTCAGGGTCACCCAGCCAAGAAATGTCCCTCTTTTCGGATTGTTCCTGTTGCTCCCAGTCAGCCTTCAGCACCACCGAGAGCAAACTATGCTGCATCTTCTGTTGCCCCAAACCAAGCTCAATGGCTCCTCGACTCAGGAGCTTCACATCATGTTATCACTGATTTACAGAACCTTTCCTTGCACAACCCCTACACAGGCAATGAAGACATCATAATTGGCGGTGGAACAGGTCTTCAGATAAGTCACACAGGGAGTGGTACAATCAAAGCCTTAGACAGAACTTTAAAACTTGACAACATTTTATATGTACCACATATGCAAAAGAATTTGATTTCGGTGTATCAATTTTGTGCTTCAAATAATGTGTCTATTGAATTCTCACCGTTTTCTTTTCTTGTAAAGAACGATGGCGGAATCCAATACTCAAGGGCGCACCTAAGGATGGAGTTTACGCATGGCCAGTCACACCTCATCCTATCCAAGCCTTCACCACAACTTCACCATCTCATCCTGATTGGCATTACAGACTAGGGCACCTGCAAACAAATAGTTCATCACATTTTAGCCTCCAATAAACTTGATCTGTTTCACATTAAAGCAAGTACTCATTGTAATGCTTGTCTATCAAATAAAAGCCACAAATTGCCATTTTCTCAGTCTACTTTAGTATCTACTCGTCCACTAGACATCATCTTTTCGGATGTATGGACCTCTCCTACATTTTCTAACGAAGAATTCAAATATTATGTCATTTTTGTTGATCACTTTACCAAATATACTTGGTTATACTGCCTGACACGAAAATCTGAAGTTCAGGACATATTCATTAGATTCAAAGTCATTGTAGAGAAATTCTTTGACACCTCAATAAAAACTCTCTACACAGACAATGGTGGTGAATATATTGGACTATCTTCCTATCTTTCCACCAATGGCATCTCATTTCGTACCTCACCCCCACACACTCCTGAACATAATGACACTTCCGAACGGAAACACAGACACATAGTGGAAACAGGCCTCACTCTCCTCACTCACTCCTCTATGCCAACCACATACTGGCCACAAGCTTTCACCACTGTTGTGTTGGGACCCGATCTGGAAACCGGATCCCAACCCAAAAACGAAAGACGGAAACGAAAACGAAGTGGCAGATAGCTAAAACGAGACAAAAGTGAAAGCGAAAATAGCGAAACGAATCGAATAAGTGAATTGGATACGAATAACAAAGCGGATAGAACGTAATCTTGTCATAAAGCAAAAACGGATCAAAAGCAAATCGGATAGCAAAAGGAATACACATCGGAATTAAATGCGAAAACAAATTGAATAAAATCTGGCGAATCGAATCAATTAAATGCCACATCCGTGAATAAAATAGAAAGACAACAACGATCGCGTTGGAAACCTAGACGAAACATCCAAATCGGTATAATTTTTTTTTCTTATTCATTCCTTTTCTCTTTACTCAATCACATTCAAATCATAATCAATCCATACAATTTCCTTTTTGGAAATTTATCCTCATATAACACTCAATTCATATACTTTGTCTTAATCACGCAAATCTCATCTTTACCAAACTAACTTCCTAATTCTTATTCTTATCTTAACTCGATTTTTACCAAAAAGGTAAAAATCGGGCGGCATAACGTCTGTATTTTGACAGCCAAAAAAAATTCCTGCAAAGGCAAAATACACTTCTAATATCTCAACCCAACAACACAAATTAACATCGGACCTCCCATCCGGAATCCGAAATACCAGCAGAAATGCATCAAATCTCCAAATTCCTTCTTCTTTCCTCAACCTTAAAATTTCCTAAGCCATAATTATCCAAAATAAATATCATAATTTACTTAATTTTTCAAATTAGACTTAGAAAACACCAATTCCATATAAAATCAATCTATATAAATCATAAATTCCAAAAATCCCCAAATCTTAAAATTGGCCTAAACCAATTTATACAAATTCAATATCATAAATAACATAACCACTTAAAATTGATGTCATAATTCATCAATTCATACTAATTCAAGATATCTAAATCATCAATTTTAAAATTCTCAAATCTCAACTTTTACTTAAGCCCCCAATTTACAATTTTTCAAATTAAACCTCACTCAAGGCATAAACATCAAAATTAACTTAAGAAATCTCAAATTCATCACTAATCCAAACCCACACGTCTTTTGCCCGTAATACCCTTAATGAATGGCCTTGCAACCCAAATGACTTAAGTTGTCTTCCCATTTTGCCCTCCATGCTATTTACCATCCTAATACACTTAATTCATACCCTATGATCTTAGTCAAATTAACATGTTAATTAAATCCCACTAACATGCTAATTAATTCCTCAAAGTCATCAAATATGACCAAGTCTCAAATATCATAAAATTATGCTTAACTTAGAACATTTTTCTAATCATCAAATTGAAGGAATTTGCTAGAACTTCCTTATAGAGAATTGTTCCCCTATGTATTAATTTCATAATGTCACAAAAATCATCCAATTTAGAGCACTACATCAAAAGTTATGCTCAAAACATGTCGGACATATCATTTTACTAACACATTTTCCAGTACTTTAATTCCATCCAAAATTAACCTTCTTAAGGGCCAAATTGAAACTCGATTCCTTCATAACAAATGCAGTCCTATTCCTCTAATTTAATCTAAAACAAAAATCATCTCATTTGAATAACTAGGGATCAAGTTATGGCTAAAACATCGAAGCATACTCTATGAACATATTTCACTTAAAATTTTCTGTTCTTTAACTTCAACATATCACATAAAATCCATCTTATATCTATACCATATTTTTCATTTGAATTCCATTTCATGAATCCCTTATTTCTTTACACATGAATGATTTCCAATAATTCACTTAACAGTTCTACTTTCCATAAAAGGTTCGGGGCCTAACAGTTCTCCACCCTTAAAGAATTTCGTCCTCGAAATTCATATCTTAGTCCGCTTGCTTCCTCTTGCACTCTCTTGTTTTGCCATTTTACTCCATCATTCCTAAGCTTTCTTTCAAATGACCTTAGATAACGAATTTAAACAATCCCTTTCAAACACCACAACATCTTATCTGTTTCCTCCATATTCTTCTAATTAATCATAATTTTACTTCCCACTTCTTGGGTCTATAACACCCATTTTATACCCTACTAATCTTCTTAACATACTCACTTACATCACATTTTGAATGCGAGACGTCTTTCATCAATAGCAACACCATAACTATTCCATGTAAGCCTATTCATGTCGGACTTGAGCACACTCTTGCTCGAGGTTGGGCACACCTTGGCATGGAGGTATTCATAAACATGTACTCATGTGAGTATAAACATATAATACGAGAGTATCACAGGAGGAAATTTGTCTTATGTTAATGACTCACATCGGGGTAGTGCTAAGTATTGTGTGCTAACACACTTAATTCTCATGCCTATTCTTACCTAAGTTTCATGCCCTTGACATCGATCCTCCTAATTCATTCATCTTTCTTATTTCACTTAATTCTTATCATTCGTCCATTTCACTGTCTATGACATCTCTAATTCTAGCCTTCACGACTTGCAAGCCTTACTCATCATAATACAAAAGCGACAACTTATTCTATTATCTAATTTCTCATACGATGTTCAACTAAACTCCTAGGATTTGTGATTTTTGTCCTAGGGGGTCAAAAAGACTATACTTGGATCTCATGTTCCTATGAACTTCAAACGATATGTCTTAAACATATTCTTGCCAGTTACGACTATCAATTCAAAACTTCACTTGTTTACTTTGACATTTTTAGCCATTAAAAAGGTCTTTCAATGTATCCCTACTAGGATGCATAACTTATGCCACAAATTTTACTTTGCTAGCAATCTCTTTACCTAATCATCTTTATTGATTTCACATACTTTTTCAATAACATATTTTACCTCTCTGCTTGAATCTTTGTTAGGAAGTGTACTCACTTTCGAATCATTACATATTCTCATTTCTTCACATTACATCTTACATATATTTTTATTCACCATTTGTTCAAACTTATAGATGGAAAATCATCACACAATTCACATATCAAACATGTAGCAATTTCTCAATGCATTCTAGGCACAATATGCAATAATCATGATGCAATTTAAATTATTCATGAAGAATCGTTCGGAATAATTGAAAAGATTTCTTAAATCATTCAGAAACCCTGAGCTTAACAATTCATAAATCATTTGGAAAACAATACCATAAATGTTCGGACCCGATCCGGGAACCGGATCCCAACCGAAAATCGAAAGACGGAAACGAAAACAAAGTGGCAGATAGCTAAAACGAGACCAAAGTGAAAGCAAAAATAGCGAAACGAATCGAATAAGTGAATCGGATACGAATAACAAAGCGGATATAACGTAATCGAATCATAAAGCAAAAACGGATCAAAAGCAAATCGGATAGCAAAAGGAATACACATCGGAATTAAATGCGAAAACGAATTGAATAAAATACGAAAGCAAATCGAACTGAATTAAATGCCGACATCCGTGAATAAAATAGAAAGACAACAACGATCGCGTTGGAAACCTAGACGAAACATCCGAAATCCGGTATAATTTTTTTTTCTTATCCATTCCTTTTCTCTTTACTCAATCACATTCAAATCATAATCAATCCATACAATTTCCTTTTTGGAAATTTATCCTCATATAACACTCAATTCATATACTTTGTCTTAATCACGCAAATCTCATCTTTACCAAACTAACTTCTTAATTCTTATTCTTATCTTAACTTGATTTTACCAAAAATCGGTGAAGATAATTGATTGTATTTTGACACTAAAAAATTCCTATGAAAGGCAAAATACACTTCTAATATCTCAACCCAACAACACAAATCAACATCGGACCTCCCGTCCTAATCCAAATACCAATGACGCACATCTAAACCTAACACTTCAAAATCCTCAATCGATCATATAAAATCTCAATCAATCCCAACCACATTCAATATCTCAAATCCATATGCAAAATCCACATTCAATATCCAATTACATACATAAAGTATAATCATACTGATTATGATCATAAAATCGATATCAAGTCTCAATTCATATACATCCGTAATAAGCGCTTTATATACACAAAAGGCAATTCAAGCCAAAACAATATCAATTCTCAATTTATACAAAAATGCAAATCTGTGAAATCGAACTTGACGCTCTTTCATTCGATCTCCGCTTTAAACACAGAGCGGGGCGAAAGGGAGAGGTGAGCTCGGAGCTCGTGGGTAACATATTTATAAAATGAATAATAGCGAAATCATTTTCATAACTTTTAGCCAAAGGGCTTATCTTTTTCAAACTTTTCAACTTTTCAAGCATTTTCTTCAAACCTTTCAATTTTTCAAACTTTTCATAGGAAATGTCTATAATCTCATGGTTGAAAACTCTTTTTCTCATTTCTCAAAATTTCTCAAAATTTTCATAAACATGAATGCAATCACATCAGATTACAAAACACATAAAATCACAAATCAATACATAAAACACATCAAACGGTTTGGGTTGGTCTATCAGACGTCTTGCATATTACCGCATAGATTCAATCTTCGGCCGTGAAACGGAGGAGAGTCCAAATCGGAACTCTAAGCCACTTGCAGGCAATTTGGGAAGGCTATAAACAAGTAGAGGCGATTAATTGACTCACGAAAGGACTGACCAAACCCATATAACACATAAGCGGAAGAGAATTCACATTGCAAGGCTCTTTTAAAAATCTTGATTTTCTAAATCTTCATATCAAATCGTGTCAAAATGCTTGACACATGCGTATATTCACTTCAATTTATGCAACAATCATATTAAATTAATCAATTAATCTCATATCAATCAAATGCATAAAATGAATGTACGTATTTTTTAAAATCTAAATCAACATATATAAATGCATAAGCAAAGATTATTCACATTCTTCAAAATGCGAAAACACAATTTTCATAAATCTTGTATTCTCAAATTTTCTACAATTTCTCCGAATCATTTTCAAACATTTTAACGTAAATCTTTGAATAATTATTTTCAAATCCTTTGAAAACATAATTTCGAAATCTTATTCTTTTCTTGATTTTCAAAATCACATAATTTACTCATAATTCAAAATATAAATATATCACCCACCTCGAATTGGCGTTAATACTTGTCCAAAGCATCGAATCTCCAAATTCCTTCTTCTTTTCTCAACCTTAACATTCCTAAGCCATAATTATCCAAAATAAATATCATAATTCACTTAATTCTTCATATTAGACTTAGAAAACACCAATTCCATATAAAATCAATCTATATAAATCATAAATTCCAAAATTTCCAAATATTAAAATTGGCCTAAACCAATTTATACAAATTCAATATCATAAATAACATAACCACTTAAAATTGATGTCATAATTCATCAATTCATACTAATTCAAGATATCTAAATCATCAATTTCAAAATTCCTAAATCTCAACTTTTACCTAAACTCCCAATTTACAATTTTTCAAATTAAACCTCACTTAAGGCATAAACATCAAAATTAACTTAAGAAATCTCAAATTCATCACTAATCCAAGCCCACACGTCTTTTGCCCATAATACCCTTAATGAATGGCCTTGCAACCCAAATGACTTAAGTTGTCTTCCCATTTTGCCCTCCATGCTATTTACCACCCTAATACACTTAATTCATACCCTATGATCTTAGTCAAATTAACATGTTAATTAAATCCCACTAACATGCTAATTAATTCCTCAAAGTCATCAAATATGACCAAGTCTCAAATATCATAAAGTCATGCTTAACTTAGAACATTTTTCTAATCATCAAATTGAAGGAATTTGCTAGAACTTCCTTCTAGAGAATTGTTCCCCTATGTATTAATTTCATAATGCCACAAAAATTATCCAATTTAGATCACTACATCAAAAGTTATGCTCAAAACATGTCGGACATATCATTTTACTAACACATTTTTCAGTACTTTAATTCCATCCAAAATTAATCTTCTTAAGGGACAAATTGAAGCTCGATTCCTTCATAACAAATGCAGCCCTATTCCTCTAATTTAATCCAAAACAAAAATCATCTCATTTGAATAACTAGGGATCAAGTTATGGCTAAAACACCGAAGCATACTCTATGAACATATTTCACTTAAAATTTCCTGTTCTTTAACTTCAACATATCACATAAAATCCATCTGATATCTATACCATATTTTTCATTTGAATTCCATTTCATGAATCCCTTATTTCTTTACACATGAATGATTTCCAATAATTCACTTAACAGTTCTACTTTCCATAAAAGTTTCGGGGCCCAACATGCTGTCTATCTAATCAATAGAATGCCAACTCCTATCCTAAACATGACCAGTCCTTACCAATGTCTATTTCACACAACTCCTAACTATTCTAAGCTTAGATTATTTGGGTGCTTGTGTTATTCGTGGCTGAAACCCTATACAAACAACAAACTAGACAATAAATCCAAACCTTGCGTGTCTATGGTATCAGAGCCTCCGACTAACGTCATCTCTTTTTCTTCTCCGATCCTTATGGACACCACTCTTTCTACTGCTTCAAACACCACTGAATCCACTATCATCACCCTTAACGCTGCCGCACAGGCTCCGTTAAAACTTAATTCAAGCAACTACTTTGCTTGGAAAATGCAATTCAATAGTTTACTCATAGGTTATGACTTGATGGGCTATATCAATGGCACAAAACCCTGCCCTCCAGCTACAATAACCATAAACAATATTCAAAACCCAAATCCCGCCTATCCTTTATGGATCCGACAGGATCAATTGATCCTTAATGCAATTATTGGTGCTCTGTCACCCAACCTTATACCCTTCATTGGCACTGTCAATACCTCCAAAGAGGCTTGAGATATACTTGCCAAAACGTATGCTCAAGCTTCTCGTGGAAAACAAAAACAAGTAAAAGCACAGCTTAAAAGACTTACCAAAGGATCGTTGTCGATCACAAAGTATACGCAAGCCATCAAAGTAGAGACTGATGAACTGGCTTTTCTGGGAGTTCCTATGGATCCAGAAGATATCACTGACAAGGTTTTTTAAGGCCTAGATGATTCCTACAATGAAGTGAAACGTCAGGTTAATAGCAGAGACTTTACTACCTCCTTTGATGAGCTCCATGAACAGTTGATCATTGCTGAAGCAGAAATGCTTTCTACTCAATCAATACAAATTCCCGTTACAGCAAACTATGCACATCACTCCACTGGCCGAGGTCGCACCTCGACTCAATTAGGCAATCAATGGCGCTCCCCTGGACAACAACACAACCATCGTCCTCCTACCAATCCAATGCAAAGACCAACCTATAACAATTGGCATTCACATGGATCAAATTGGAATCAGCGATCTTACCAATTCAAGTGGTTCCCGAATATCATACGTCCTTATCTTGGGAAATGCCAGATTTGTGGGATTCAGGGTCACCCAGCCAAGAAATGTCCCTCTTTTCGGATTGTTCATGTTGCTCCCAGTCAGCCTTCAGCACCACCGAGAGCAAACTATGCTGCATCTTCTGCTGCCCCAAACCAAGCTTAAGGGCTCCTCGACTTAGGAGCTTCACAAATCTATTGGTGTCGCTGAAGATTAATGAAAAGCCAATCTGGAGCCCTGGTGGTGAAGAAAGCAGGAGGGAGGGCTTGGCGCGGGAAGGCGAGCCACACGCATTGTGCACGGGGGCAATCTCGCATAACATGAAAAGAGGATTCTTCTATCTGACAATGTAGATAGTCTGCAATCGAGGTGAGGCATCTATGACTCCGTTGTTGATTGGTGAGTAGTCTGTCTTGAGCGACGAGCCAGAGGAAGGATCGAATATGTGGTGGGCCGGCCCATCGTTAAATAGGCATCCATCGGCCACTAGTAGCTTGTGTGTCGTGCTCCATCAGCAGGGAGTAGGCCGCGGTGGTAAGAAATTGGCCCATCCCCGATCGGCCCCAAGTTAGCTTGTCAGGCCCAGAGTGAGGATGAGGCGGGAGAATACCTGCAATAAGCATACAAATAGCGTAAGGAAGTAAGAATTGAAATTCATGCCATAGCCAATTACCTGAGTTGTCGGCGTAACGCTGAACACGATAAGAAAGCTCGGAGGGGGCGATGGGGCCAAGAGTATGCGTGAGAAGGGGCCCTTGGTCCTCCACCTAGGGATCCAACCAAAAGCGAGCCTAAGAGACATCATAGATCACCTATTTCATGTCGCGAGTGACGTGGAGCCATATAGCTTGAATGCTCCCCCAGGTCTGGACCCGTCGGACGCCTCGAGGGATATGGGTCGTTGTGAACATCCAGCTTGTATTTAGCAGTCAAAATTTTGACCCATAATGCGTGAGGCTACGAGAGAAGGACCCACCCAAACTTGATTAACAACGCATTGTTCGATTCGTGAAGTTTGCGAATGCCCAGACCCCCTAATTCCTTATGTTGACAGACTTGATCCCATTGAGCGAGGTGAAGTTTTCGAGCACCCGAGGAAGAAACCCATAGGAAGTTGTGTATCATCTGTTCCGGTCATCACAGGCTGACGAGGCGAGAGCGATCTACATAATGTAGGTGGGAGGCGGAGATGACCGATTTAATGAGAATGAATGCGGCGGTGATGGATAACAGATGTTCAGACCGGCCAGAGGTGTTATTGGACTCTATCGAAGATGTTGGTAAGTGTTTTTGTGAGCGCGATCATGAAGCGGAGGAACTCTAAGGTAGCGCCCTAAGTGCGTGGTCGACAAAACCCAACACACAGCTCAATGGCGTCTTGTGGAAAGGGAATATTTTTGGAGTTGTAGCAACGTGACTTGTCTTGGCTAACCTTTTGCCCTGAAGCACTACAAAACGAAGATAAAATGTCCCGAATGACCTAAGCTTGTTCGGTAGTGACTTTCGCGAATAAAATGAGGTCATCGGCAAAAAACAGATGAGAGATGGGGGACCATTTTTTCTAAGTTGAATTGGTTGCCAGCGACCTTGGCTCACTGTGTGAGAGATGAGGTGACCCAGTCTTTCCATGCAGAGGACGAAGAGATTTGGAGAAAGGGGGTCGCCTTGACGAATGCCCTGGGAAGGGTGGAATGTCTCGCTTAGCTCGCCTTTCTAGTTAACTTGCATGGAGACCGAAGAAACACACTTCATGATAAGAGAGATGAAAGAACCAGGTAGTCCAATATCAATCAGAGTATCTTGGAGGAAGTCCCAAGAGAGTCGATCATAAGCTTTTTCGAGATCAATCTTGATGGCAACGAAATCCTTCTTCCCCCATTTTCTGCACATCGTATGAATAAATTCCTGGGCAATGATGATGTTGTCAGTAATGGATCGGCCCGAGACAAAACTGCATTGATTTGGGCTAACCAGGTTGTCAAGAAACGATTTCAATCTGTTGATGAGGATCTTGGTGATGCCTTTATAAATCATAGAGCACAACGCAATAGGCCGGAATTGAGTGATAGACATGGGGGAGGGTTGTTTGGGGATCAGGACCAGGATGGTGAGTTCAAATCGTTCTCCCATACTTCATGCCTAAAAATTTGTTGGAGGGAACGGACCAGGGAGGACCCTAAAGTGTCCCATTGGGATTGAAAGAATAAAGCTATAAAACCATCAATCCCTGGTGCCTTGTTGGGAGCCACGGAGAAGAAGGTCATCTAGACCTCGTCGAAAGGATAGGGCGTACTAGGTCCAAAATAAGCAGCGAGGGGGAACCCAATGAGGAGTGGGTGAACGAGGGAAGAAGTCTCAACAGTGTAAACGGTTTCTAAGAAGCCTTTGACAAGGGCTCGGATGGCCGCTGGATCGAAACATGAAATTCCTGAAGCATCAGTTAAGGAGTCAAAGTTTGTTTTGAATAAATAGCTACAATTGAATTCTAACGATAGATTTTCATGGTTGGGTTGGAATTTAATTATTTATTTATTCACAAGACCATATGTTGCTTATGTTACGTGACTAATGACTAACTACGAACTAATTTAGGCATTGTATAAGGACAAGTGGCTTGTATTAGGTCGGATAAAGCTATCAGCTAGGACTCTTTGTAAACTATATAGTCACATCCACCACAAGCAGCGGTTCCGCTACTTATATTGATTAAAATTTTCACTTTCGTTCATATTTTTCATATCATGTAACAAGTTGTAAAATGTATCATTTAGTATATTACCTCAAAAAATAATAACACACTTAATTAAAAAATTATCTTTTAACAATTTACATCGACTTCTCATTAAATCTATAAATATTAATTAAAGTGAATAGTTAAATCAATGGTTAAAAGAATCAAACGATTGGACCGATTTAATTATAAAAGTTTGAATCGAATAATTATTTGGTTTAATTTTTTATTTTTAGTTTGATTTACTTTAATAATATGTATTGTTAAAAATAAATTGAATTATTAATTAAAGGTTGATTTTATAATTTAATCATTTTAAATTTAAAAATTAATTAATTTTCATCGAGATAATTTTTTCAATTGAATATTAAATTCTCATAGAGAGTATTATTTAATTATATTTTAAATTATTCAATTTTATTCAATCTTTAGCTAGTTCTATACCATTTTATATAATCTTTTAAATCTTAAACCTCGATCTAATTGCTTAAACTTTATGTAAATGTACTAATTTATTAAATAATTTATTTAAAAGGCATTTTTACACACATATATATAATTTATCTAATATAATTAATTAACTTACTACTAAACATTTATTTTGGATTAAAAATTATCGAAATCTTTTGTTTATTATTATGAAAATTATTAGTTAATGATGAATTTTTTAGTGACGTATCTTGTATGAGTTCTTAAGAAAAGGAATTTATTAATTTTTTAAATTCTCAAAAGAGCATAAAACAAATAGGAACTATTCAATGAAAATGAAGAGGAGGTACAACTCCAGTTCCACTGGAATCGTAAGATCGGTTCAATTGTCACTATCCACGGAAAGTACTTAACTGAAGAGATGTTTAAAAGAGTGAAACATCTATTCACTCTATTAATAACTAAGTAAAATATAATATATCATAAAAAGTTATATTTTTATTGATTTCTATTGACAATCCTTGAACAAGGCTTTTAATTCCAGGTTGAATCTAAAAGAAAATTTTAGTAATTTTACCTCCTTTTTAGTTAAAAAAGTTAGAAGAAAATTTGACATCCAAATTCTTTTGATGTTTATAGTGATATCGATGCTTAGCGCAACTTGTGGCTGTAGTTTAGTGGTAAGAATTCCACGTTGTGGCCGTGGAGACCTGGGCTCGAATCCCAGCAGCCACACAATTATCAATACGTTTTGTTCTCTCAATTTGGTTATTTTTAAACATTTTATAGGAATTTTGCAAAGTAAAATAACAGGATCGATAAATTGAAAATATATACATATGTAAATTTTAAAACATATTTTCATCATTAAGTAGACTATTTTAAGCTACTTGTTGTAGTACAACTGCTTAAAAGGTTGCATTAATTTTATCAGTAAAATTAAGAAAACAACCGAAAAAGTTAAATGAAAAAATGTAAAAAAGGAGAGTTAAAAGATTGACCCTATTTTACTTTTATTAAAGTTAAAGTTAGTTAAACCTTATTTTTATCTCATTTTATTTTTTATAAATATAAAAATTGGGTCTGTTTAATCTTATTTTGTTTCTTATAAGAGTCGGTCATATGAGTAGACCTTGATTAGGGCCGGGTCTGGTGGTATTAATAAAATAATTCATTTCAGTTTTTAAGATTTTATTTTCGCTTAAATATGTTATAGAAAAAAGCTAATAGATCCAAAGGAAAATCCTTCGAGCCTAAACAGACATGTTAGGGCTCGAATCTCGATATCGTGATAAGTTCAGGTCCATACGCAGTAAACAGTTCCAATTTATGCTCTCTAAGATCTCTCAGAATTCACTACAAAACCCTAAGCTAGCGGTCAGATCAGTTAACGTGGGGGCCAACTTCTCAACGAGGATTTACCGGAGAGTCTGAAAGTGAAAGCATATCAGTGTTGCGACTTTCCGATCCAATCTCCGTTCTGTACTCACATTCTGCTTCAAAGGTACGTCTCCATGCGTTCTTCTCGTTTCCTCTCCTTTTTTCCTTCAGTGCTCTCTACTTTCTGGCATAGATCAGAGTTGCAAACGTATGGATCCGGAGTATTATTATTACTAAAGTTTTTATCGAAAATTTTAGAGGTTTCATTTGTTGGTTGTTTGCTCTGTAATATAATTCGATGTTCTTAAATGTTTTTGTTTGTTTTCTGGTACCTATGGTATGTTGTGAAATTTCTCATGTGTAGAATGATGTTGTACCGACGCCAATGATCGCATAGCGGAGTGGATATCGCGTTAGACTCCGGATCTAAAGGTCGTGGGTTCGAATCCCACTGCGATCGATCGGTGTCTGTTTTTTGTTTTACGTTTGTTGACCAAAAAATATTAGCAGCATTGAAGCAGACCTAAATTATCGTCGTTCTTGTTGTGTTATGTTCTGTAACTTAAGTTTGACACTAGGTAGTCGGAAGCCTTCTTTTCACAAATGTATGAAGAAGACATTCATGCCCTTGGTCGTGTCCTCATGGAGGAGATGAATCACATCTGCAGTAGTATAGTTAAGGTTAGTTGAGTTGAAGTGTTGCCATTTTAGTCTGTAGACAGCTGGAACGATGGTATGTAGGAATGATAATAGGTTGGGTTGGTTCTCGGATCCAATTTTCTTTCGGCCTACCGGTGGCCCGAAGTATGATCGAGCTTCAATTCACTTTTTCAACCACTCGAGCTGCTTTGGGTCGGTCTAGGTTGTGAAGCCTAAGCTCGGCGGTCAAAATGCATTTTACCTTTCGGATTGAGCATGCTGCACTTTTGTCTATGTAGCTGTAGTAATTGATTTATACCTTTTAGTAAGCATTCAGTGTTCTTAACCTGTCAGGTACAACGAAATGAGCTTCATCATACAATCATAATGAATTGCATTTAGAACTTTTCCGGTGGGGGATGTGAAGCTGATGATTTCTTTTTCTTTTGGCTTCTGCAGATGTTTGACGATCAAGATCTGGGATTTTTCGCTAATTTCCTCGGTATATTCATATTTGTTTCAGTAATCGCCTACCATTATGTGATGGCTGATCCAAAATATGAAGGCAACTGAAACTAATATACACCTAGTTAGCTTAGTTGCAATGAAAGTTTGGAAGTAACATTTTTTCTTCAACAAAGTAATCCTCGTCTTATAGCATATACATATACAGTTACTGTCACTTATCTGTTCAAGCTTTCTGGGTGGAAACTATTATCTTCATTATGGCTTTACTCTGCCTTTGATTAGATTGAAGCAATTTGATCCTTTTACTGATCAAAAAGTTGTCGAGCATGGCTTCAGCTTCTCGTACCGAACAAAGCCAAGTGTTTAGAGTTTGGATCGGAATGCATAGACGAGATAGAGATATTTTCAGTCTTTCAACTTAATGGTATATCATGTTTCCGTTTTAGTTACTAAATTTTATGTTTAAAGTTGAAAATTTAGTATTGCATTGACCTTAACTGAGAGACATTGAGAATGGACAATGCAGTCGATGTGCTCTTAACATAGAGTGGTAATCACTAGTCAATTCGAGCACACAATTACACGTTGACAAGCTTGGATGGACTGAATGGTTAAATTTTGTTTTGATTGGACTCGAACCGAAGTCGCCTTTTTGGTTGGTCCGAAGATCGTTTAACAATGATATTTTATTAAATTTAATAAAATAATGTTATTTTGTTTAATGAGTATTACGAATTTTAATATAATCTATTTTAATTAACTAAAATGCTGTTAAATCTCTTTAATATATTAATAAAATAACACAATTTGTGCTTTTTGCCTAAAAAAACTCAATTACCGTTCCTACTTACTAGGCATAATTCTATATATCGGTACGAGAACTGAAGGCGAACATGAAGCTCTAAGTTGTCGCCATAAAGTTTTTTGTTTTTAAATTAAAAGTAATTGTATTAAAATTGATGAAGATAGACAAGAACAAAATATTAATGATGTAAAAATCGAACCGGTCGGTCGGTTCAATCAAGTTACAAACGAACTAGACTAGTTTTTGGTTTGGTTTTTATTTCTATCCTTCGTTAATAAAACCGGCCGATTAATTAATAAACCGGTTGGTTTTCTTTAAACTATGAAGAACCGAAAGAGTCTTCGTCGTCCAAACCAGCATCGCACAAGGACGATGCCCAAACTAGTAACCGCAAAAAGATCATGCCCAAACTAGTAACGCACAAAGACAATGCCTAAACCAGTAACCTTACAAAGACAATACCCAAATTAGTAATGCACAAAGATGATGCTCAAACCAGTAACCACACAAAGACGACAATCACAAAGATTTGGGTACTTGGAGATCGAATTTTGTGCATTTGGGTTGCAATTTGTGGTGAAGTAGTCAGAAGTCTAATTGTTAGGATTCCTTTATTCCAGGATTTATTTTTTGAACGTGCAAATAACTCTCATATTCTTGCGGGACAAATTGTTTTTCAGTTTTTACTTAGTCACTTATCACGGTTTTAGGTGCTGTACAATCATGGGTTGCTATTTCACGTTTTTGGTTTGATGTAAGGCTATTTAATAACTGAAGTTGTTTGCTTCTAATAGAATAAGAATTCTCCCAGTTTTACTAGTGCAATATGTTCTTATATTCACAAAAGCTCTCTGTTTCAACATTGGATATCAGAGCCCCACTACGAGGCCCAATCAAAACTTGCAACAAAGTAACTAGCGTGAAGGAACAAAGATGTGTTGTCTGAAGTAGTTTCATGCAATCTGCCATCCCAAGATTTGATGGACGCTATGATCATTGGAATATGCTGATGGAAAACTTTCTACGTCCAAAGGAATATTGGAACTTGGTGGAGATGGGAATCACTGCAGTAGTACAAGGAGCTGATTCAAGCGACATGCAAAAGAAAGTGATTGAAGATCAGAAATTAAAATACTTGAAGTGCAACAACTACTTGTTTCAAGCCATCGATCGTTCAATCCTGCGAACAATATTGAAGAAGGACACTGCAAAAGATATATGGGATTCTTTGAAGCAGAAATATCGAGGAACAACACGTGTAAAACATGCCCAATTATAAGCTCTTCGAAAAGAATTGGAAGTACTACGCATGAACACTGGAGAGTCGGTCAACAATTATTTTGGAAGAACACTCACCATTGCTAATAAGATGAGGATTCATGGAGACCATATGGAGGATATGGTAATTATTGAGAAGATCTTAAGGTCTACGATTTTGAAATATGACTACGTTGTATGTTCTATTAAGGAATCAAATGACTTTGACACTTTGTCAATCAATGAACTTCAAAGTAGTCTTTTGGTGCATGAACAAAGGATTAGTCGCCATGTTGTAGTGGAAGAACAAGCAGAACAAGTCACTTTAGGAGCCCAACAAGGTGGGCGGGGTGGAGGTTGAAGTACTATCATGGAAGAGGAAGAGGAAGGGCGATTAGGGATTGACAAATCAACCTAGAGTGTTATAATTGTCATGAGCTCGGGCATTTTAGTGGGATTTGCCCAAGTAAGCAAGCGATCAATAGGCAAACTATATATCTGAGAGATGAAAGAAGAGATGCTATTGATGGCACGTATTGATCTAAAAGAAAGTGAAACTAAGCACATTTGGTTCCTCGATTACGGTGTAGCAACCATATGTGGGGCAAGAGGATATATTTATTGACTTTGATAACAATTTCAAAGAATCAATAAAGATGGAAATGTTTCAAACCCTCGTGTACAAGGCAAAACGCGGTTCGAGTCGAAGTGAATGGAATCGTTCATGTGATCACAAGTGTTTTCTTTACATCGAATCAAGAGCAATCATAAGTATCGGCAGCTACAAAAAGGGACTCGTTGTGCTCATTCAACAAAGGAAGCGTAAGATCTTTCATCACGAAAAGGTCTAATCATCGAGGCCGAGATGACTCGAATAGAATATTCGTTGTGGTCGCTCACGCCCATCACCGAGAGAGACAAAGTGTTTCTCCTTTCGACCACGGATTAGGCCACTCTTTATTATCAACGATATGAGCATTTCGATTGGAATAGACTCGAGGTACTCCAACAAAAGAAGATGGTAGAAGAGCTACCACGGTTCAAAGCTATTCAGCGAATATGTGAAGGTTGTCTTGTAGGAAGACAACATCGTGATCCTTCTCGAAGGAAAGCATTTGGAGGGCTTCAAAAGACTTGATTGGTATATGTTGATTTATGTGGTTCAATAAATTCGGTTTCAAGCAGCAACAAAGGTATTTCATCACTATATTGATGATTTTATTAGAAAAACACTGGTTTATTTTTAATAGAAAAGTCCAAAACCTTTCTACTTTCAAAATCTATAAAGCAATGGTGGAGAAAGAAATTGTAGCATTAATTCAAAGTCTAAAACGGATCGAGAGGCGAGTTCACATCACAAGAGTTCTGAAATTTTGTAATGAGCATGGGATATATAGATAATTGATGTTGTATACACTCCCGATAAGCGATGTTGTGAGAGGAAAAATTAAACCATTATGAATATTGTTGAAGTATCTTTGTTAGATAAGCAAATCCTAAAACCTTTTGGCTTGAAGCTATGAATTGAATTTGTGCATGTGTTGAATAGAAGTCCCAACACTTGCCGTGAAGAAAGACACTGAAGAGGCATGGAATAAACTTAAACCATCGATGGAGCATTTCAAAGTTTTTGGTTGTATATCACATGCTCATGTACCTGACAACAAAAGAGTGAAGCTTGATGCTAAAAGTCTCAAATGCATATTTATAGGGGTGAGTGAAGAATTTAAAGCTTATAGTCTGTTTGATCCCATCTCAAAGAAGATAATTATTAGCAGAGATGTGATCCTTGAAGAAGACCAATAGTGGAGTTTGGATGATGGCCATAAGCAAGCTATATTGGCTGATTTAAAATGGGAAGTTGATGAAGAAACGAGTTCAAAAAAGGAAAGCAATGAAGATCAATTTGAGGCAGTTGAAGAATAAGAGAAAAATGGGTCAGATTGCAACAATTTTCCTAAAGGAGACACTTCAAACATCGATGGCTCACGTCTAAGAGGATGAACAAGAAGACCTCTTGCATGGATGGGGGACTATGAGATTGGTTAAGGTCTCTTCGATGAGAAGGTGTGAATTTTGCTTGTCCAGCTTTGTTCACTAATAATGACCCAATGACATGAAGAGGTAGTAAAAAACGAAAAATGGAGACATATGATGGACAAAGCAATTGAGGCAATAGAAAGGAATGGGACATGGGAACTAATAAATCTGCCCTATGGAAGAAGAACTGTTAGAGTGAAGTGGATATTTAAAACAAAACTTAATGAGCGTGAGGAAGTAGACAAGTATAAAGCACGATTAGTTGCTAAGGGGTACAACCAACGATATGGAGTAGATTATGCAAAAGTCTTTGTTCCAGTGGCTCGATTGGACACAATTCGTCTAGTGCTTTCTCTTGCTGTACAAAAAAGTTGGTTGGTTTATCAACTTGACTTCAAATCGGCCTTTTTACTTGAAGAAATGTTTGTTGATCAACCTCCAAGTTATGAACGGAAGGGAAAAGAATCTAAGGTCTATCGACTCAAGAAAGCATTATATGGACTCAAGCAAGATCCTTGAGTTTGGTATAGTTGCATATAATCATATTTTGTCAAAGAAGGATTCAACAAATGCCCCCACAAACACACCTTGTTCACTAAAACAAAAAATGGAGGTAAAATATTGGTTGCTTGTTTATATATTGATGATCTTATTTTTACTGGGAATGATGAAGTGTTGATCTAACAATTTAAGAAGTCTATGATGGTTGAATTTAACACGACTAATCTTGGAATGATGAGATACAATCTGGGGATTGAAGTGCTGCAAAAGGAGGGTGGGATCTTTATAAGCCAATGGAAGTATGCTCAAGAAGTTCTTGAAAGATTCAATATAAGTCAGTGTAACTCGATGCAGAATCCAATGGTTCTTTCAAACTCACAAAGGATGAAGAAGGAATGAGTGTCAATGGGAAAATGGTTAGAAGCCTCATGTATTTGACAGCCACGCGTCCTAACTTGATGTTTATTACAAGTCTAATTAGCAGGTACATGGCACGTCGCACTGAGTCTCGTTTAATGGTAGCAAAGAGAATTCTAAGGTATGTAAATGGAACATCTAGTTTTGGGGTGTTTTATAGGAAAGGAGGAAATGAAAAGCTATTTGGTTACATGGACAACGACTATGTTGGAGATCAGGATGACAGAAAAAGTAAATCAGGCTATGTCTTTATGTTGAATTCAAGTGTAGTATCATGGTCTTCAAATAAACAACCAATAATTACTGTTTCTACCATCGAGGCTAAGTTTATCGCCGCAACATTGAGTGCGTGTCAAGTTGTTTGGTTAAGGAGAATTTTGAAATTTTTAAGTAATGTGCAATATGATTCTAAAGTGGTGTACTATGACAACATTTCAACCATCAAACTCTCGAATAATCTAGTAATGCACAGTCGAACAAGCATATAGGCGTTCATTTTCATTTTATTAATCGATCAATGATGGAATAGTGGAGCTAAGCGGTGTTCTACACAAGAGCAAATTACAAATATTATGACTAAGTCGTTGAAGTTTAATGTTTTTTTTAAGATGCGAGAAGTAATGGGAGTTCGTGAACACCTAGAATAAATTGAATATCAATAGTATTCAGTTTAAGGGATGATGTTGAAGTCGTTAGAAGTCTAGCTGTTAAGATTCCTTTAATTCAAGGTTATTTTTTGAATGTGCAAATAACTCTCATATTCTTGAGGGACAAGTTTTTCAGTTTTAACTTAGTCACTTACCACGATGTTAGGCATTGTATAATCGTGGGTTGCTATTTCACGTTTCTGGTTTGATGTAAGGCTATTTAATAGCCGAAGTTGTTTGTTTTCAATAGAATAAGAGTTCTTTCAGTTTTACTAGTGCAATAAGTTCTTACATTCACAACAGCTCTCTATTTCAACAATTTGTGGATTTAAATAATGATAGAGTATGTATCTTCTAACTAATTAGTTTCTTTTTTTTTCTTGATTCTTGTTATGTTGAAGCTTGCTTGAACATAAAAAGCTCCTTTTGGTAATTTACGTGGATTCTTACGTGAACCCATACGTCTATTCCTGCGTGAGGAAGTGAACAAGAGATGAACTAGAAAAAAAAAAGGAATAAGGCAAAGGTTGTGGGGTAAATGGGTGGTGAAGGAAGCTACACACACCTACGATAAAACCCACCAAGCGCATCCGAGACGAGAAGGCCAAGCTCAACTTCCCCTACCTCCGATAAAGAAACATAGCTATCATGTGCTTTATTGATGACACCGAGCCACCATCAGCCTTGATAGAGTTACAAAGTCAATTTTGTTTGTTACTAACTGCGCATCATTACGTTAGTTAAAATAAAATAACTAGACTATTACTATAGCAGTGGCAAGTCTAGGTCGATCCCACAGAGAGTGTATGTAAAGTTTATAGAATTAAAGAAAATATGCAAAAAATGATAAAAGTGGGGAATTCGATAGGGACCTGATTCTTTGGTTCAATCTCTATTATACCCTAATTAAGCATATTTTATTAATTTGTTATTTTTGAACCTCTCGTAGCAACTATTAATCGTGGCTTAATAATTAACCTAAGTTTTCTCATATGTTTTGTTTAATCAAGATACGATCGTTAATTAAACCTAACCATCAAACAACCTAGGATACGATCTCTATATTTAATTAGACAGTAGCATTACGAACAAGAAAATCCAATTAATCAAGGCAACAACCAAATACGATGCATCATTTAACTTAGGTCATGTTATCCCAATGATTGCGAATCATTAGTAAGCTACGTATAATTTCAACATAACAATTACAGATTATATCAAACTTCAGCAATGAGTTTGCAATTAACGATTCAATGAACATATTAAAATCATCATCTCACAATATCCAATGGGTTCGTACACAAATAATTGAATAATAACGAAAATTCGATTATTCCTCATAAAACTAAAATCAATTAACATAATATAACACAATTAATTCCTAATGAGAGAAAGAAACAATAAAATGATAAAAATACTTAACCTAAATTGTCGGCGTTAATGTCACGTCAAGCGGCGTTGAAATGCCACCACTTTATAAGTCTCTTTGAAAAATATTTCAGCCCGTTTGACCCCTATCGAAATCTCCTTGGTTTTTGCCTCTCGCAGACCCTCTTACATTTATTATAGCATCCTCACTGCTGCTTGACATGACGAATTAACCTTGGGGTTTCAACTTACTGCTTCACCCCACGCTAGTTGCCGCCGCTCTCATTCTTTTCTTCAAGCCAAGTCGCAACCACCAGGCACCAGTCCTCTTCACGCCCCTGCTGCCTCCTCACCTACCTGTTGGGTCACGCCCCTACACTGTAGCGTGATGGGACAATTTTGTGTCCCATCCATTGGTCCAACGTTCTGTTTGCTCTCAAATCCTCCCCAGCTTGTGTTGCTTCATGCGACTCTTATATCGCCTGAACGCATCTGTGTTGTGTTGAACACATACATCGTGTTCAGCGCAAAACGCAGCTGTATGCATTGCATTGAACGCATACGCCTACGTTCAACGCAAAACGCAGATGCATGCATTCATTTAATGTGTTGTGTCTTCCTGCGCTCTCGTTTTGGCTCATGTTGTTTGTGTTGGACGTTGTCTTTGTTAAGAAATTAAACTATTTCCACGCAACGAAAAGTGCCAATAAAACAACACAAAATTTGATAACGGAGTTCGGCCAAATTGTGCCTACATCTCCGGGGCTACTGCATACCCTTTTATTAGGGAGAAAAATAACACTTACAAGTGTTTACACTTAACACTCAACTCATTATTGTTTTCACACACTCTCAAACCCTTACCCCAATACACCCCAAAGATTTTACTCACAAAATTTGCTACTCTTACTAAGAGTAAATATTTTGTTTTTATTTTAGATGATATAAATGGGAGGGGGAGGGGGTATATTTATACTTGTTTAGCCTCCCCCCTCCCTCTCTCATTTCCAATATGGGCATAACTAATAATCTCCCACTTGAAGACTGATTTTAATCTGTCTTCACACTTGGTTGATGCAGTAGCTCATCTAAATCTTGTCATTCTTGCAGACCAACTGAAATTGCACACAACTTCAGTTTGTCGATTGTCACCACCTTGGTTAACATGTCTGCATGATTCTTGCTTCCAAGGATCTTCTCAAGTGTTAACACTTCATCTTCTAACAAGGACTGATGAAATGATAACGAACATCGATATGTTTGGTTATGGGTGGAATCTTTGGATTCTTGGCGGATAAATTGCACTCTAGCATCTCTATATAGCACATTCTTCTCCTGCATAAAACTCAACTCTAACAGCAAATTTTGAAGCTAAATCATCTCTTTACTAGCTTGATTATTCTTTATATACTAAACACATAGTAGATAAGGCAACAATCTTCGAATCTGCGATATCCAACTCACAACTGTTGTACCTACAGTGAAAATGTAACCGGTGGTACTCCTTTTTCTATCAACTTCGCCTGCATAATTTGAGTCAACATAACCTTGTACTTTTATTTCTCCTTTGCCAAAGTACAGACATTTCTTGGTAGTGCCTCGAAGATATCTTAAAATCCACTTTACTGCTTCCCAGTGGACTTTTGCCGAATTTGCCATAAATCGCTAATTTGCTCCCCTTTGCATGGCTTTATGTCGGCCTTGTGCATACCATGACATACATCAAGCTTCCAATAGCAAAGGCATAAGGAATTTCCGCCATCAAGTCTCGCTCTTCATTTATGCGAGGTGGTGATTTTGGGATAAGCGAAAATAGTGTGAGGAGTCTTGTTGGTTTAGCATTACGCCATGTTAAGCAGATTGCAAAACACGATTAATGTATTACCTTGAGATAAATGTAATTCCCTCTACTTATTTACGGTGATCTGCATCCCAAGAATCTTCTTAGTGGACACGGATCTTTCATGTCAAATTCTTTTGACAATTGTTTCTTCAAAGCTCGATATCATCCATATTGGAACCCACTACTAACATGTCATCGACATAAAGTAACAAAATGATATAACTTGGTGATATCTCTTGATATAACAACGGTGGTTTGGCATTGCATACGGAAGTCTTACATATGCATAAAGTTATCAAACTTTACGTACCCTTGCCTTGGGGCTTGTTTGAGACCGTCTGAAGCTTTTCTTGACTTACACTAAATGCTCTTTTCCTTTCTCCGAAACCCTCGGTTGTTGCATAAATATCTCATCGTCCAAGTCTCCATGAAGAAATCATCTTCATCAAAATTTCAAGATGGAGATCTTGACTTGCAACAATACTTAACACCGCTCGATGGTATTAAGCTTCACCACTTTGGAGAGAAAAGTCGATATAGTCTATTCCTTCCTTCTTGGAATCCTTTGACTACTAGCAGAAGCTTTGTATCTTTTGGAATCATCAAACTCCTCTTTGACCCGATATACCCATTTGTTGTGGAGAGCCTTCTTTCCATTTGGTAACTTTGTTAGTTCCCAAGTCTAATTAGAGATTAAAGATCCCATCTCATCTTTCATTGCAAGCTTCCACTTGTTGGCATCTTCTGTTTGGCATGCCTCTTTGTAAGTCTCAGGCTCGCCTCCATCAGTTCACAATAGATAGTCTGAGAATCTCCTATTTGACACATGAGGTCGTGAAGACCTTCTTAACTCAGGAATAAGAGAGGTGGGCTGTGGTGATTCAGGATGAGCTTCTTCTTCAACAGTTTCCTCTGATTGAGGATTTACTTCCATTTGTCTTACTGGAAAAGTTGGGATATTGCTGATATCAACAAATACAGGGTCTCTCTGAGGAGTGTTCTTTGATGCATGTCGGTCTTTATATATCAGTTTTTCATTAAAGATAACATCTCTACTCCTAATGATCTTCTTGTTTTCATCATCCCAAATGCGATATCCAAACTCATCCTCACCATAGCCAATAAATGTGCATTTCTTAGATTTTGGATCAAGTTTATTTACGCATTGATCATTGATATGCATATGTTGTGCTGACCAAATACCTTGAGGTGTGAAAGATTCACATCTTTCCACTCCAAACCTCCTCACGGTATCTTGTATTCCAATGGGCCAGATGGACCTCGATTGATGAGATAAGTCTTTGTCTTTGGTTATACCTTAAATTGCTTTGTAAACTGATTGCATCCAGTATACTTACGGCCCTTTTAGTTAAAGTTAGATTCATACGCTCCGCTACACCATTATGTTGTGGTGTTCTGCACACGTTCTCTCCATTACGATTCCATGCTCATAGAAAATTTTTTGAATCTAGTGTCCTCATATTCTCCACCATTATGGATTCGAGCTTCTTTATCTTGAGACCCGTCTCATTTTCAACCATAGCCTTCCATGTTTTAAAAGCGTCAAATACTTCTAACTTGTGTCTCAAAAAATAAACCCACACCTTACGGGAGTTATTATCAATGAATGTCACGAAGTAGTACTTTCCACCAATGGATGGAATAGTTGTTGGCCCCCAAACATCAGAATGCACGACCTCAAAGTCTATGGTGCTACAAGTTGGAATCTCCACTTCCTTGTGCAGCTATGATTGAACAACGTGCTCTGGTATTAGGTAGAGTACCATTCTTCTTTCCTTGTGCTCTGATCATTGCTCCCTTTGATACCTTTCATTCATCACTACGGAAAGTTGTGATGTAGCCTTCACTTGCTAATTGTCCCATGAGATTAAGTTCTTTCTCATATCGGGGATATATCGACATCCTTGACTCCCGGATGGCTCCATTCGGTTTGAGCTTAATCGCACCTTCTGATAATCTTGCGGGGTTGATCATTACAAGATACACTTAGAGATTTCGAGCACATACTTCTCGAAGATCTTTCTCGAAGTTGCATGAAATGATGCTCCGAGTCGATATCCATACCTCTTGCTTGTTTTCTAAGGCACATATCAACCGTCATCCTCACTTTGAGGTGGAAGCTATATTGCCTCCCGATTGTTCGATTCACCTTCTTTGAACCATTCTTGCATTGATTTACATAGTGCCCAAACTTTCCTGATTCCAACACTCGATATTTTTTAGTTTTGGGAAGTAGCGAGATTAAGTGACTTGGACCTTCTTTCCTTTGATCTATCACGGTATCTAGTTTTCCGTCCTCTACTTCTTCCTTTTGATTCTACGGCGAGGCGGAGGAGGATGAAGTTTCACCTACTTCTTTTCTTACGGTTTCCTCGTTAATAATCGAGGCCACTAACATCCTTGAACTTGACTTATTGGTTCCCGTTGAGTTACTCAGCGATGTGATGTGTGGCGTTTCAACTTCTGGGAGGATGATAAAAGTATTAAAGCACATATTTCATCATCAAGATCAATATTCACTTGTACTCGGCCGATTGAAGACTTTGTTGAGTTCATTGATATGATGATCTCTGAGGTGCCTTCCGCCATCTTGAGTTGAACAAGCGCCGCATCAAATGTACTTTGTTCTTGTTGAAGGTTTTTCATAATACTCCGTTAGTTCCTCATAAGGGCTTTTGTGGTTTTTGCCTTTAACACATTAAAGGCTATATTACAGGATAAGGTCATTCGGATTGCTCGAGGGCACACTGTCGAATAACCCATTCTTCTTTTGACATGTTTTAAACTTCTTTCGAAAGAGTGGTAAAGCTGGTTCTTAATACAAATAATCCTCTATATGCATCTTCCATTATTGAAATCCGTGCCATCGAACTTATCGATTTTGTTGAGCATATCATCTGGCGCCATTACTCCCATGACTTCTAGTTTCTTACGAGGTGAACAACTATTGAAGTGAACCGATTGATAATACCGGGAAAGACCATCAAGCAGACTCCTTAGCGATATTACCATTCCACGTAAAATCTCGAGAAATGACGGAGGGTCACAAACGGTCCCACTTAAAACCCGACCTCTAGACAAAAGTTACGTGCGGGTGTATTTATCATAAAATGAGGCAAGTTTTACGTCTGAGGATCCTCTCTATGGCAAGCTGTAGAGCATACTAACTCCAAGCTTCAACACACCCAGAAAGTTTTTGATGTAGAAGATCCACTCTTGTGGCGACTCTGAGCATACTCCACTTGCTCGAAGGCTCGATACCAATTGTTAGGAAATTAAACTATTTCCACGCAACTAAAAGCGCCAATAAAATAACCTGAAATTTGATAACGAAGTTGACCCAATTGTGCTCGTCTCCAAAATCTCTGCATCCTTTTATTAGGGAGAAAATAACACTTACAAGTGTTTACACTTAACACTCAACTCATTAGTGTTTTCACACACTCTCAAATCCTTACCCCAATACACCCCAAAAATTTTACTCACAAAATTTACTACTTTTACTAAGAGTAAATATTTTGTTTTTATTTTGGATGATATAAATGGGAGGGGGAGGGGGTATATTTATACTTGTTTAGCCTCCCCCCTCCCTCTCTCATTTCCAATATGGGCATAACTAACAGTCTTCTTCTTCTTCTTTTTTATTTTTTCATCTGCTTGCTTTAAAATTTTTCTTCTTTGTCCTCCATTTTTCTTGTATTCTTATTGTCTTTTAATTTTCTTCTTATCTCATAAAGACAAGTAAACATAAATATTCAGAAAATGATTTATATAAAGAGCTTTCGACTTACTTTAATTTCTTTACTTCCAAATTATACCTAACATCATATATAAATTAAAGTGAATGTCTTAAACATTTATATGTCATTAATCGATAAGTCTAAATAATTAAATGTATCAATAATTAAACACATATAAGTTACAAACTCTCTAGTTTGTTTTATTTGTCTGACATAAGGTTTTGCATGTGCTTTGGAGTTTGGACCATTAACTTTATGATGTTTAATGTTAATTAATATGAATTTTCCTACATTTGTATACATAATCTAAAGTTAATTCTTAATATAATAATTCATAATTATTGAATTAGTTAAAACTAGCCACTTCAAATTTAGTAAATAATTTAATTTAATTATTATTTTAAGTTTTAATGTATTTAAATTTTTATTATAAATAATTAATTATAATTAACAAGCACGTGCCACATCTTTTAAGTGGTTTATGTTTGTTTCCATAATTATTTTAGTATTTTATCTTTTAATAAATAAAGTAAAAATATGACCAAAGTTTATTACTTCTTATTTATTATAAATAGATTTTATAACAGTTTAATATCAATTAAATCTTTAATATTTTTAATCCATTAAATATTTAATCCGACTTTTAAAACATTACAAAATGTAGCTTTAATAGAGTAATTATACTCTCCAGCCACAAAAATGACGGCTCAAAGATAGACACAACCTACAATGAAATAACACAAATAATACGTCAAGCCTTAGGACGAAAACGTATCAAGAACAACATAAGAAAGTGACGACATCAAGAGCCAAAGAAAGTTCTGGATGGTAAAAGAGGAAAAAGTTGCAAGTCATCAATGCTACAAAGACTTATTTGGTAATTAACATATTGCATTACTTATTAGTTGATTTTATGAGCGGTTAGTTGATAATAAATTTTATCAGTTAATTTAATTAGTAGATAATATCTGCTATTTGTTAGAGATGTTTACAAAATTAGTTGTTTAGTATTAATCGTTTATATGTAAAATAATTTATGAGGTGTGTCTTAAAAATTATAAAAAATGAATATTATATATCTTAATATTTAGTTGAATATTCTTATAAAATTTAGATATTTAATTTTACAAAATTTAAATTTATAACTATAATAAAAATATAAAACATATAATAATAATAATAATAATAATAATAATAAATCATTACGATGATGACAGCGATTATGTTTTATGCTAGATTTGATCCGTGAAATTATGATACTCATATTTGAAGAATAATGTTTTATGCTGCATTTTATTATGTAAAATTGTGATTCTCTTCTCTAGTATCTCACAATCACTTTTTCTTAAATCCTTAATATTTTAAGGTTTAATGTAGACTTTAGTCCTCCTCCTCTTTGAATGTGTAACTCTTTGATTACCGAATTTAATTAATTATCGATTACTTACCCAGTAATCCAAATTAATGTCAACTTATTCAGTTCAATTTGATATGTTATCAAGCCATAGCTTTTATTATAACTTGATTTTAGGTGGAAGAAAAATGTACTATGAAGGCATAATTAGGAACTGTCCTTTTCTTCTAACGCTTGTACTCGCCTATTATCGTCTATAAAAAGCAAAATCATGGATTTAGATTTATCCCACAACACACCATGGAGAGGCTGAAAGCATAGTTTCCAGCTTGAAGAGTAGGTAGGAAGAAAAATGCATAGCTTAATGTGTTGTTGGGCATCGTGTACTGCATAATTAAATGTACATATTTATGAAGAAGTAATGTTAAAGGGGAGCCACGTGGGCTTAAAGTCTTTTCAGTACACGCTCAGAAGGCTCCCATTGCTCACAAGTTCACAACCTTACCGCCAACACTCTCGTCCCGTTGCTCACAGCCCTACACTACATTTGTCATTTTTAACCAGCCTGAGGTCAAAACTAATGATTAAAAATTTAACTGATTTAACTAATTCATTATAAACATTTCGAATTTTCAACTTTTCCGTTTCCTTTTGACATTTCAATTTAATTTATTTTAATAATTTTTATTAAAATTGATAAATTAATCAATTAATTTTAATAAATTAATAATTTCTTATAAACTAAAATAAATAAATAAATTTTAATTTTATATTATCTTTTAATTAAATTTTAAATTCTTAGATGAATAAAAATCTCGTTTAATTATATTTTAAATTCTTTAACTTTGTTTACTCTTTAATAGATTTTATGTCAATCTAGTATTGATGAAACTTTTCACTCTTAAATACCTTATTTTATTAATTTAATTTTCAGCTTGATTTTTAAAATATTTTTAAAACCAAATAAAACCTCTATATCATATGAAATTTTCCTGGAATAAAAATAGTAGTTAGATGAATAATTAGTCTTTATATAATATTTCATTTTAAAATGACTAAAGAATGGAAAATATCAACAAAAAGTCTCGAAACAAAGTGGAGAAATAATTGTCTTGAGAAGTTTTTAACGTAGATAAAATTTGATTTTATAATAATAATAACTATTTTAATAATTTTGAAGACAAAATATGAAGATATATTAAATATAACAACAATACTTAATATAAATTTTGCTAATTCTGAAGAGATTTAATAATACCTAATTTTATTCATAAATAGTTGAGAGACTATTTTCATTTACAATAAATATTTATTGAATATGTAACTATTAATTAAAGCAAATTTAGCACTCACTTACGAATAGATTTATAAAATAAATTATTCAAAGAATATAATTTATAAATGATTACAAAAACCTAATAATTGTACTTATATAATCGGTGGCTGAAGCTGAAAGGTTATTAATTTAAAAGAAAAGAGATAGTTAAATAAGAGGTCGGTATAACTAGAATTCGTCATAGTGTGAAACACTTATAGTAAATTGTCCATTATCGGTCCTCTTGCCAACAACTTGCCTCCTCGAAGAAGGCAACAAATGCGTCTGTCTCTCCATCTCCCAAACCCGTGACATTGCACCTAAACCATACAAAGGTCATACTGACATAATAACAAACCATTTCCATCAATGAGTAATTGGGTTCTTGTTTGCATTAATGAAGACAATATAGAATTAAGCGAAACATGTTATTAAGTACAAAATCACAAAGAAACAACAATGAAATTCAATCAATCCACAAAATCAATTACAATGAAACATGACCAAATATAATCCCTCAATTCAATACAAAGCTGTATTTAAGTAAATTAAAGTGCACAACTTAATGGTTGCTTCTCCATTCATCAAACATGTTGTTAGCTAATTCGCTCTCCATTGACTCCATTCGTTACTTGTCTCGACACGATCAAAAAATTCAGGTAACGGTGCATCTTCTCCAATTGGCACTTCGTCAGGTTCCATGTCAGCAAGCTCTGCTGGATCGAACTCATATGCAATCTAATGAAATTGTGCGAGGAAAGGCATGCAAGAATGATGTGCACATGAGTTGAAGCTGGGTAAAAAGATGGATTTCGAGGATTTTCCATCTTTTTTCAATGAAACCAAATGCACGTTCAATAACATTTCGGTCGTAGAGTGTCTCTTATTATAGAGCTCCTCTGCATTCTAGGTGCCCTCCCATCTCTTGCCCACTCTTGAATATGGTATCTTGTGCCTCTAAAAGGTGCAAGAAAACTAGAACCATTGGTATAGCCAAGATCTACTAAGTAGTAATTGCCTATAAGCATATGACACTATTACTATGAAAGAGATTTAATAATACCTAATTTTATTCATAAATAGTTGAGAGACTATTTTCATTTACAATAAATATTTATTGAATATGTAACTATTAATTAAAGCAAATTTAGCACTCATTTTTAGTGAGTTAAGCAAAGATGGTGGAGTCATGGTGGTCCATTACTTGTTGGTTGGGGCACATAGTTTAATTGCATTACACATACAAAACAGGACTGCAATTCATTAGTTACCAAGCGGTACATGCATTTCAGATGGCTTTTGATTTTCTCTAATTTCATGTCCTATGTTTAGTAGTTTGGAAAGGTAGAAAGACGTGATCTTGCAAGAAAGTAATCTACCTTCATGGTCACCAATAGATCTTCATGAGTTTTAAGTGAACCTATAAATTATGTAAATTAGTCATACTTAATAGAAGTGTTCTTTTATATAAAAGTAGAGAGTTCAACTATTATGCTTCAAATACATAATGAATAATTCATTACATACATATGCTTCAAGCGAAGTTTGTTTCCCAATGAACAGCCTGAATATTTTGTGTTCTAACAAAAATGGGATACAAAGTTGGTCCTCGGGTTCACAAGCATGCTAAGAACATAATAATGAAATGTTTTCTGCCCATTTCAAGCCCAAGAATTCATGTGCATGTTTGATATTGCTAAATCTTAGCTAAACCACAATTATTTACACTTCTTTACATTTGCAAATCTAAGAACTTACCACATTCAGCGATGTATACACAACAAACACAAAGAATATTTGAATATTACGGTAAGATAAAGAAGGACTAACCACTTTGAGAAGAAGTCCTCAAAATTCAAGTTCCCGAATGCAAGAAGATTGATGCTTTGAAATATAGAATGTCCCACACCGAACATGAAACATTAATCTCATTGATTACTTGACTCAACAACAATTAAGATATATAATTGCAAAGGATATATTTAACTAATAATACCATGCAAGGCCGATAGGAAGAGCGTACTAAAGTAATTCACATTTTCCGAACATAGGAAGAAGGAACTAAACACAATCATTGAACTCAAGTTTTTTTTATCTTTTGTGAGCATGCTCTTGAACTATCAAACTTTGATGCGGTTGGCTTTTGGTGTGAAAGTCGCCTTATACAATATCGATGGAAAGTTAAGTTCACCCGTTGAACTAAAGCTAGTGTATAATTAAAAGGAATGACTATCTTGAAACAAATGCTTTTCGATTTATAATTTCATTTGCCTTTCAAGCTCTAATATAATGTATAATATTTGTATAGGAAAGGTGCAAGTCATGCAGATAAAATAAAGCAAATTAGAAATTGGTCTGAGTGAAAGGAGGTGGTCAATTAAGATGCAATTGATAGTTACCATGAACCTCTAAAATATATCGAGCTGAAACACAAGCCATTGTTCACAACTTGATGAAGATTAGTTAAGCAGGTTACAACATTGCTCACTTTGAGGTTCAAATGAGTTGGAGTCATTTAATCAACAATTATGTTGTGCACTTGACATTCACTAAGTCAAACAGTATTTGACTATTGCGGAAATCATGAACACAATGTACTTTGGTGAAGTGCAACCGTTAATAATAAGAAGGATTGAATTATGTATTGACAATAACAAAGCAATACATAATTGCGGCACCACTGATCGAAGCTGAAACTTTGATTGAATCTTAATTGTTCAACGAATAGATTTATAAAATAAATTATTCAAAGAATATAATTTATAAATGATTACAAAAACCTAATAATTGTACTTATATAATCGGTGGCTGAAGCTGAAAGGTTATTAATTTAAAAGAAAAGAGATAGTTAAATAAGAGGTCGGTATAACTAGAATTCGTCATAGTGTGAAACACTTATAGTTTCGTATCATACATGTTTTCAATAGGATTCTCTCCTTTTCAAAATTCTTAAAAGTTAAAACCAAAAAAAAAACGAAATTTCTCGAAACTCCTAGACTCGTAAGACTACGGTCTCAAGCCACGCGTTTAAGAAAAAGCGGCAATCATTGTCAACCGCCCGTTGATACAATTCAACGGCTGAGATTTAACGAACAGAACATTCTGGAACGAAAACTCCTTATATAATCCTCATGTATGTTGTCTTCCCCAGCTCATTGTGTACTGTGAAAATTCGAATTACATAGATATACGATTCTTTGTTCTTCAATTTGTAGATCTGTGCTTGTTTCTTAAACAATGGCTAAAGGAGAGGGACCAGCGATCGGAATCGATCTCGGGACCACGTACTCGTGCGTCGGTGTCTGGCAACATGATAGAGTGGAGATTATAGCTAATGATCAAGGTAACCGTACGACGCCGTCGTATGTGGCGTTCACGGATACGGAACGGTTGATCGGAGATGCAGCCAAGAACCAGGTCGCTATGAATCCTATAAACACCGTCTTTGGTGAGTTTTTTTTTTTATTGTTAAAAAACTTCTTTTCTTTTGTTAGATTGTTGTCAAGTGTAGCCTGTGTTGGTCTTTTGTATTGTGCTTGATCTGAATTACTTTACTTTGTAGCGAGTCATACAGCAGACTTTCAGATCTGCAGCGTAGCAACCGAGTTGTTTGATTTTTTTCTTAGTTTTTAGCTATCGTGTGTTAGATGCAGATATTATATCAAAACCTCTAGAATTTTTGTTCGGTTTCTGGATTTTGCGTGGTAATTTTGGATGCTCAGTGATTTGGTCAAACATGGCGTGTTTGTAAGATGTACATTTTAAGTGGAAGGTTCTGTAATGTAACTACGCTGCATATGTACAATCCTTTATCATTTAGTATGTTTGTCTGTAGTTATGGCTTGATATCGTTGCTAACGGTGGATTTGCTTGTTATTGACAGATGCAAAGAGGTTGATTGGCAGGAGATACTCTGATTCTTCTGTTCAGAGTGATATCAAGCTATGGCCATTCAAGGTCATTGCAGGTCCTGGTGATAAGCCAATGATTGTTGTCAATTACAAGGGTGAGGAGAAGCAGTTCGCTGCCGAAGAGATCTCTTCGATGGTCCTCATCAAGATGCGCGAAATTGCTGAGGCTTATCTCGGTACAACGATCAAGAATGCTGTTGTCACAGTTCCTGCATATTTCAACGACTCTCAGCGTCAGGCGACCAAGGATGCTGGTGTAATTGCAGGCCTTAATGTCATGCGTATTATAAACGAACCCACGGCTGCTGCTATTGCTTACGGTCTGGACAAGAAAGCATCTAGTATTGGAGAAAAGAATGTGTTGATTTTTGATCTTGGTGGTGGTACCTTCGATGTGTCTCTTCTTACCATTGAAGAGGGTATCTTTGAAGTGAAGGCTACTGCTGGAGATACCCATCTGGGTGGTGAGGACTTCGATAACCGGATGGTGAACCACTTCGTCCAAGAATTCAAGCGGAAAAACAAGAAAGATATCAGCGGAAACCCCAGAGCCCTTAGAAGGTTGAGAACCGCATGTGAGAGGGCGAAGAGGACTCTCTCATCCACGGCTCAGACAACCATTGAAATCGATTCTTTGTATGAGGGTATCGATTTCTATTCAACCATTACCCGAGCTAGGTTTGAGGAGCTCAACATGGATTTGTTCAGGAAGTGTATGGAGCCCGTTGAGAAATGTCTAAGGGATGCTAAGATGGACAAGAGCAGCGTCCATGACGTTGTCCTTGTTGGTGGTTCAACTAGGATTCCCAAGGTGCAACAGCTATTGCAAGACTTCTTCAACGGCAAAGAACTTTGCAAGAGCATCAATCCCGATGAAGCTGTAGCATATGGCGCCGCCGTTCAGGCTGCTATTTTGAGTGGTGAGGGTAATGAGAAGGTCCAGGACTTGCTCCTTTTGGATGTTACTCCTCTGTCTCTTGGATTGGAAACTGCTGGAGGTGTTATGACTGTTTTGATTCCAAGGAACACCACCATTCCCACAAAGAAAGAGCAAGTGTTCTCTACCTACTCCGACAACCAACCTGGCGTCCTGATCCAGGTTTACGAGGGTGAGAGAGCAAGAACGAAGGACAACAACTTGCTAGGCAAATTCGAGCTCTCCGGCATTCCTCCTGCTCCGAGGGGTGTTCCTCAGATTACAGTCTGCTTCGACATAGACGCAAATGGTATCTTGAATGTATCAGCAGAAGACAAGACAACCGGCCAGAAGAACAAGATCACAATCACCAACGACAAGGGAAGGCTCTCAAAGGAAGAGATCGAGAAGATGGTTCAAGAGGCCGAGAAGTACAAGGCAGAAGATGAGGAGCACAAGAAGAAGGTTGAATCAAAGAACTCATTGGAGAATTACGCCTACAACATGAGGAACACCGTTAAGGACGAGAAGATCAGTTCGAAGCTGTCTCCGGATGACAAGAAGAAGATAGAGGATGCAATTGACGGTGCTATCCACTGGCTTGACGGCAACCAGCTCGCGGAGGCCGATGAGTTTGAGGACAAAATGAAAGAGTTGGAGAGCATCTGCAATCCCATCATTGCCAAAATTTACCAAGGTGGTGCTGGTGGTCCAGACATGGGCGGTGGTATGGATGAAGATATTCCTTCAGCTGGTGGCAGCGGTGCTGGTCCAAAAATTGAGGAAGTTGATTAAGCATGCTTGTTTGTTCCTTAATCAGTAGTTAAATTTCAGTGCTTTTTCATTGTTTTCTATAATACTGGTTCGTTGGGAGGGACGGAAAAGCTATAGTTTTCGGATGGGACGTCGTGCCCTCCAATGAATTTTTTTTTTTTCCAATGTTCAAGAGCGTATTTGTCCAAAACCCGCCGCCGTTGTTGGTTCAAAAGCAAGCAAGCATCACATGCTTTATACTGCGCCACTTACCATGCAGAATAAGTCATGATGTCTTTGGTTGAAAAAGTGGTTCGAGTCCGGGTCTGGCCCCGCATGTGTCCCAAATCGTCTTGATTTAGTCCAAATTGGCAAATCGGCGTCACTTGGTCCAAATTGGCAAGAAGTGTAGGATAACAAATTCTGAAAATGATTTTAATGTGCTAGGCTTGAGAACCTACTGAAGTCAAATTTTTAATTTTTCTTTCCGCTATACGGCTCGTTTCAAACAGCTAATAAGCTGATTTTAGCTAATTGATTCAGTTAGCTAATTTTATGAAAAAGTTGGATAATCAGCTTTTTTAATTTAATGTCATTTTTGGCCACAGTTTACTATTTACTCGTCTCGTTTTTGTTTACAGATAAGTGTTAGCTTGTATTAGAATTAGAAAAATGCTTGTAATGGAGTTCACGAGAAACTGATTCCTCGTAAGATAAGTAATCATCAAGGTAAGTACCAGATTTAGACATCTTCAGAGAGTCCGATTTTAGAGGACAGATCATAGTCTTTTGTTCCTCTTGTTTTTGACACAGGACTCCGTGAGTGTCACAGTACATATGTGCCATGAAAAGCGTTGGAGCCTCCAGAAGAGTATGGACTTCGAGGTTAGAGTAAGCAGCAAGAGCAACAAGATTGTCCGCACACTGATTCCTTCCGATCAGCATGTTGTATCTTCACCTCTCAAGCTCGACGCAAGATCCCATTGATACTTGTCACCAAAAAAAATACTCAGTCGACAGTAAATTGGTCGAGGAAAGGAGATTTATCACCTTCAAAGAATCCACTTCAATAATAACATGTCGGAATTCAAGAGTCCAGTCCAAGTGAAAGCCCGAGTAGACTCCCAAATTTTCACAAGGGAACTCTGGCCAATGTGATGCAGAAACCCCGCACCACTAGCCTTGCCAATCCCTGATTAGTTCGCCAACAGTAGCAATATTGGACCCACTCTTAACTGCTCAATCAGTATTGAGCTTGACCTAGCGTTCCAGAGGTTTGACCCAACTCACAAATTGGCCCGCTACTAACTTGTGTTACCTATACACGCAATGTTCAATGATTCTAGCCTTGACTATCCAGTTGGCATAGTCTATGACTGCTCGATGACTGTCTTCTGGCCAAATAAAAGCCTCCTTAAAGATACTTTTATTGCACCATTTTCAAAGGAACCAGCAGACTATCCCTTAATAGTAGTCCATTGAACTTGCTGGACTTGGTTGTGCTTGTTCAGGTTATAAGTCACCCACTATTCCACATCATGAAGAAAGAAGTTCAGGTTCACTATTGCAGGTTGGAATTTACACCAGAAAACTTTGACTTATCTGCAATCAGCGAAGGGCGTGCAGCGTAGATTCTTCATGGCCACAGAAAAGGCACTTGCTGTCGATTGTGAGATGATGTGTTATACGCTGTTGGTTAGTCAAAAGCTTTTGTTTGGTCAATAACCAAAGAAAAGTCCTAATCCGTTGGGACCAACCCATTTTCAGATAGCGTCCCACTATCTTCTAGTCTCAATAGTGATGTTACCCTCTATTAAATCGTAAGCGGAAGCAGTAGTGAACTTGCCATTCTTGGTCGGACCCTAAGTAATAGTATCCACTACGGTGTTAGACGTAGCTAATTGGATCGCCGCTATATCCATACATACGGAGGAGGAGATACTGTTGGAACAGTGCCATTGCCAAAAGCCTCCCCCATTCATGAAGTCAGCCACTGTGGCGTATAGAGCCCTTTCGAAATTGGGGAGGTTACCACGAAAATTAAGGGTCTCCAGTCAGGCACCCAGGGTCCAACCAGAATAACATGTTCCTCCCATTTCTCAACTTCTACCGGAATCCTTGGCAGACAAAATGTCAAATAGCCGAGAGACCTCTCTAGGTAGTGGAAGCCCTTAATCTATTTAGAGTGAGGGGGATATGATCCTGGTCTATGCAATATTTAGCCCGTAAGACTTTGTCTCATAAAGATGTGGGTTTAGTAATCAAATCTCAACCAAGTTTGGTCAAGAGAGCATCATTAGACGTGCGGAGACGTTTTAAGCCTGACCCCCTGTTTGTTTGAGTTTACAAACTTCCTCCCACTTGACCAAATGCATTTGTCGGTGATCGCTGATATCTCCCTAGACAAACGCTCTCATGAGGCGCTCCAACTCATCACAGAGTTGTCGCGGGAGTTTGATCGTCTGTATGGTGAATATAGGGAGGGCTGAGATAACAGACTAAGTGAGAGTAACTCGCCCTACTAACGATAAGGTCTGAGCCCTCCATCCTGAGAGTTTATTTTGCGTTGTGTTCATTATATACTGGTAGGTTCGCTTCGTGGTACGTTTATAGATAAGCGGAACTCCTAGGTATTTTCCCAAGTTGTTCGTACGATTGATGTTTAAAAATTGACTGAGACATTGAGCATCCGCAAAAGGAACATTTTTGAAAAAGAAAATCCTGATTTTGTAAGTGTTGACCTTTTGGCCTGAGGTTGTACAAAATACTGCCAAGGTATTAGCGATGAGCTGAACCTGGGAGTCAGATGCTTCAGCAAATAGAACCAGATCATCAACGAAGAACAAATGTGAGATGGGAGGACCCGTGAGACCCATCTTGATCGATTTCCAGGTACCTATTCCACCTCTGTTGAAATGAGATGGCCTAACTGTTCTATGCATAAGACAAAAAGATATAGTGAAAGTGAGTCTCCTTAGCGAATATCTCTTGAGGGCCTGAAAGGAGGAGACTTAGAGCCTTGCTAATTGACTTACATAGTGACCGTCGTCACACACTTCATAATGAGGTTGATAAGTTTAACAAGGAGATCGATGTCCGACAGAATATTGTGGATAAACTCCCAGCGGATTCTATCATGAGCTTTCTCTAGAACTACCTTAATCGCTAAATAGCCAGTATTCCCCCGTTTCTTCCGCATCAAGTGGATGACCTTCTGGGCTATGATGATATTATCTGCAATTGATCGACCAAGAATGAAGCTACATCGGGTTTCTACCACTAGATGCTCCATCTGAAGTTTCTTTTGGATATGATCTTATAGAGAACTGTGCAGAGACTAATAGGCTTGAAGTAAGCTGTACTAGTCGGGGATGGGATTTTAGGATTAAAACTAACACCGTTTGGTTTATGTCCTTTTCCCATCGATCAGAGCTGAAGACCTCCTGAATATAATCCACTACTCCTCCTTTTCATTTTGATGTACATCACGCTTTTCCGGTTAAAGAAGTAAAGTTTGTCAAGTAAAGTTGAAGAAGTACAAATATAAGTTCTTTTAGTTGTAATTAGCTTGTTTCGCATCTCCAAACATAAATAGATTTGGTGAAAGAATGGAGAGCGCAAAAGAGTACATTGAAGAGCTACTTAAATTCATGCTCTAGTCTCATGTCAATGAAACTTTAGGATTAAATCTATGCCTCTCCAAGAAATTATGTTCTAACCTTCTTTAAGACGACCCAGATGATTCATTTTCGCTCCCGCTCACTCCTATTTGAAGTAGTAACTGCGGTAAGCTCCTAAAGGCTTCTCCTTTAGTTTCCAAGTTTCAAGTGATTAGTCAAAGGAATGACAGGTTTAGTCAAGTGCAATCATTTTAATTGCGGATTTGTTGCTTTTCATGATTACTGCGGACACTTTTGATGGTGTTCCACGGTACCCTTTATTCAAACGTCTGGCTTCGGCTATTTACCATTCTGTAGTTTCTGGGGCTTTGTGTAGGACATACGATAAGGTAGAATTTAGTAGTGAAGACAATTTCTTGAAGCAGAAAGAGGAAGAATGGGAGAAGTCAATTCTTGAAAAGGGTACTCAAATAATGTATGTGAGTTACTTTAGTGAAGTTGATGGTGTTAATTGGCTCTTGATGATGTTTCTTGAATCCCAGTTCTGAAACTGCTGCTTCTTAGCAGATTTTGAAGAGTGTGTCCCATGAACTACATGTTCAAGAGCCCTTCTTTTCTTTGTTGAAAGGCACGACTGCTTGTATTCCATAGGTCTTTGTGACTTTCCATCAAGTCTGTAACATGCTAAGTTGATAATTTATTATCATCCAGTTACCTGTTGGTTAGACAGTCAATGAATTGCGTTTCATTGTTTTGTGGTTATATAGATGGCGTGAAAACAATTGAAGGAAGATGTGTTGGTGGTATTCAGTTTGATCTTTGTTTTTTGTTCATGCTTAAGGAGATAAATTACATGGCATTGGAACATGAATGGATGTGAGTTGTGAAGTGAGTTAACTAATAGAATGTGTATGTATAGGAAAATTCTGCCTTTAGATTGGTTTAACCTATTCTAGGCCTCATCCATTGGTTTTGGTTTTCGTTGTGTGTCACTAGTAGTTCAAACTTATACTACTGGTGTCAATACCAGACAAATTTCTTACTGTAGTTTTCAGATATGTTTATAAGATTAAGATCTATTTCTTATTTTTTAACCTCTGAGAGGATTGGAAGAACCATAATTGAGTGTCATTCTTTCATAACTCTCAAATTTATTTTCTTCAAGTTTATATTCATATTTAAATGTTAATTATTGTGTTATGTCCATCTACTAACTAATTACTTTCCTTGAATGTAGAATGAAGCCAGGATTTATTATTCTTCATAACAAAAGTGTGGTGTTTGAGGTTAAGGTACACCATGTCTGTGCAATTGATTGTTCAGGTGCTTTTTCTATGTAGCTTGGCCTTTGAAATGTCTTTGACTTGTAGGCTAGTCACCATTATGTTTCATTTTCGAAGATGTTGGAAGTAGAGGGTTTTGGAAAAGTCCTTCCTGGGGTTGAAACCATTGAAGAAGGTGAAAAAACAAACCAACTAATTTGTTAATTTCACAATTTGACATCAACTTGCATCGTATGTCGTGGACTGCTAATGCTTATTTCACAATCTTCTTAGCTAGCTTGCCCTCATCAAAGAGCAAACTCATTACATTTGGAATTTAAGATCATAATTTATCTTTAAGATGTAAAGCATGTAAACCATAAGAGGAAGACCAATGTGAGTTAGAAGAGATATGAGAAAATGAAACGATTCTTTCTCAAGCTCATTTGGACTATTACTTTCATCATACAAAATGGTTATAGGTATATAATTTGCTTAATTTTCCTTTGTTTGCTTGTTTGTACAGATACTAATACGAGATCTTGAGTTATACACTACTATATGAATGGTATTTTTCTCAAAAAGTATCGTAGTGGAAGAGCTACTCGCTTTTAGAATCAATTGCTCATCGTAGTGTAGATAGAAATTACAGTGATCCATTGTTGTATCAATAAAAAAGGGAGACCAACAACATTTCATTTGGTATGCTATTCTTGTACCACCTTGTTACTTGTTTCTTTTATGTTGTGTCTATACAGATTCCAATTCTACTTCTGCTTAATCAATTTATGCGGCAGATGATACATCAGAAGGAGCTGTAATGCGTAGGGGACGCTTAAAGATGACTTCAACCGATCTCAATCCTAAGGTATTTAGGGATTATTATATTGTATCTACTTAACCAATGTTAGCAGTTGTGATTGACTAAGAAACCAATTATAGGGCTTTGTTTCGACATGTGTACAGCAGTTGTCTTATTACATGTTAAGCAGGGTATAGTTTATCATAATTAAGTTGCAATTAGGCATTTTTATAATTGTTTCATCAATTTTTTTACTAATTAACTTTCAGAATTAGTTATCGTGAACTAAAACTGAAGGACACGTGTTTCCTATTTACAGTGGTTAAATATCTTGATCAATGGTTTTTTTTTTCATGTATTAGAAAATAACAGCATGCTCATTCAGGTGTAACTTTGCTATAACTATCTGTCCATTATAATTATCTAGTTTATCCTCCAAACTATCTAGTTGTAACTATCTGTTGATTTAACGGAACATCAGTGCCTGTAATTCCTTTATGGGACCAGTATAAAACTAAATTTGAGATTTAATGAAAGTATATCTGAGATAGATTTAGTTTCATTAAATGAAGTTTGATAGTAGTTGAGATAAATATGAATTTGTTGCGGTCTTTGTTGTGTCAATGAAGTATATTGTAGAAAGTTGCACTAATTTTATGGAGGTTGTAGCTATTCTTTGTATCTATTGCATTTAACTCCATTTATTACTCACAACTGCGCCGTCATCTCTTTTTCACCTTTAAAATGGAAAAGCTCAACACATGTTACTTGTTAGTCTTTACAACTTGCTTTTTTTCAATCATTAGGTTCTTCGTAATCATCAAGCTGGGCATAATACTTCACTTTCTCCATATGTAAGGTACAAACTGCTTTTATTTAGTGTTATTCCTTTTTTAGGAATTATGTCGTATTATTAGGAATTATGTATTATTATTCTCGCAAGCGTGTCATAACATGTTATGCTTTGTGGCATGTTCTTGTTCCACTAATCATGTAGAGTCTTTACAAGTTGTAAAGACTGTTCTTCCCTGAATAGTTGTTAGTCACCACTGTTAATTGTTCTCATTTATCATCGTTAGTAGTTCCTTGCCAATAGTTTTCATTAAATTGTGTGGCTTACGTTATTTGGTATGATGTAGAAACAGAATGAATGATGATGAGCAGATTGAGTCAAATAATTGTGATTTTGATAGTGACTACACGAGATTGAAAGAAGAAAGAAAAAGCAAAGAAGCGAAAAGTGTTTATATGTTGAGTTTTAATAATTTTATAATGTATGTAATCATAATCCTTCTTTATATATTTCATCCTCATCATCACCCAATTTAAAATTTACTATGATGAAGCGAGTGCAGGGTGGTTCGATAATCTGACGCTTACCTCTACATAGTAAAGAGGCTGTTTTCGGTGGACCCACATGCAAATGAGACAATAAAATAATGATGCAGGTAATAGAAACAATTCAAAAAACAAAAAAAATGAAAAAATAAGTAACGTGAACAAAAAAAAGTACTAAATAGAAAACATAATAAAATATCCAAATATCAAGATACAGTTAAAAAACTAATAATACCAATAACAAATAAAAATAATAATAAAACCCAAAGGTGTTAATAATAGAAATAAAACTAGCTCATAGTGCGAAAAGTAAAGAACAAGGTGAAGGCTTAAAAATACAGAAAGACACCCACGCATTGGAAAGAGAACTCCTTCCACAGCAGAAAGTATGAAAGGTACGGAGAAAGATAAGAGACAAAGAAAACTAAGAGAAAGAAGTCTAGCGTTAATAGACTCAGCATGTTTTAAAGTAGACTGTCAGACAGTTCTTCGGAAAAAATGAATTGATTGCAAAAAAGTCAGTCGACGCTCTACGAGAGCAGATTGTCAGTCGGCTCGAGGCAGAAGGGAAGGGTAACGGTTGAAACCTAGAAGAAAGCACTGAATACTTGGGGTAGAAACCCAAAACCACCACAAACGACTGAGGGAAGCACTCATAGACAACTAAAACTAACAACTTACTAACCAGAAACGCTTGAAGGCACCCTATAAGAAATTTGCATGACAAAAAAGAGAGACATAAGATAAAAGCGGGCACCTGGAAATTGTGTATTGAGGCTGGGGCTGTTGCGTCGACCCTTGCAGACATTACCAAAAACTAAAATAAAATAAAAAGACAAATGTTACCTTCACTGAGAGTACACTAATCCCGATCGAAAGTATGCTCTCGTCGTTGAAGGGTCCAACTCTATAGCCTTGTTCGCATCAGCAAGAGCCTCTGTAAGATTATGGAGCTGGATGTTGGCCTGAGCAAGGTTAGCGAAGAGCTCGGCGTTGTTAGGATTTATGTTCTCTATACATTTATGTTTCTGAAATGTTATAGAAATTGTATATCATTATTCTTTTGTACCATTATTACAAAAATGTTATAAAATTATTTTTGTTTATATTGATCATTTTTTAATATTATTTAATTATTTAATAATTCTTTTGTTACCAAAATGAAGTAGTATTTTCTTAAATTATTATATAATCACTCAGCTAAATTTAGTCTTCAAGAAAGATATAAAACAAAGTCATATATTTCAACTACTTGTTCTTGAAAGGTTTGTATTTACATAATATGTATTATGAACGGAAATCTTAAATAAGTATCATATATATCAAATTTCAATGGTCTGTTTATACAATGGTAAACATTCTGTAACAAGAATGTATCAAGGAGAAAATTTGTATCAAGAGGTAACCAAAGTAGATAAGATATCAAGAGAGATTCATGGTATGGGCTTGTCTAGTGCTAAATAATGGATTATAAAGAAACTCATGATATATGCTCCCGAACTTTAGGGAATGAGCTAAGTGATCAATATGTATTAGTTTATCCTTAATTTTTGTTGACATACCTTAATGATGGAATTTAAAAAATTTAAGATTATTTTTGCAAATAGTTTATTCTTCTCCAAATCTTGTTAAAATGGTTTTGTAATCATACAATAAAACTTGATTATTTAATATTTACAAATTTATATTTATCTTTTCTATTATTATTTAATAGTTCTTTTGTTACCAAAATATAGTAGTATTTTTAAATTATTATATAAAAAACAATAATTTAGTAGAAAATATTTAATAAATTTTATTCAAAGTGAATATGCAATTCTAAAAGAAACATTCACACTATTTTTTTTTTATTTTAACGCGCACTCATGTTTCTGAAATGTTATCTTAAACTTGTCAAATTTAGTAAATATAAAAGTATCATTATTTTTTATAATGGTCTTGTTAATTTAGAATTCTCTCTTATCATTCCACAGAAGCCTAGCTTGCAACCATTATGTTTTATCCCTAACTCTCTCTTTTCTCTCTTTTTTATTTTCATGTTTAAGAAGTTTTTCTCTATGTAATATCTCATCATCTCATGTTAAGGGCTAGAATCTTAGAGCTCATGAGAGATTATTGTAAAGTTCGAAAGTACATTTCATACTTATGCATAATATAGAATACACACACACACACACGTAAATATAGATTTTTTGCACATTAAAATGATAGTACATATATTCATTGATATTTTCGGTATAATTGATTTGTATATGTGATTATATCGAGAATCGTGATTTTTATGTGTTGAAAATTGATCTGAAGAGTGTAGTTATTTATTTAAAATTTTATTAAATTTTAGGAAATTTTCAAAATTATGAGTATTTTAGATTATGAAAATGTCAAGTGGTAAGTCAATTGATAAATTGTAGTAGAAATAAGAGTCAAATGATAGTGAAGAATTTTTTAGATGACTTTGAGATTTATTGACAAATGTCATTAAAAATTAAGATGATTGGAGTAATTAAATAGGAGAATCTAGTCTAAGTTCATAGAAATTGGACAAGTAACAAGTGTCACTTGCCAAACTTAGCCTTTATTCCTATGAATATACTAGAAAGATCAAATTAATTATTTGATCTTACTTTCTTCTTGTGACTTTCTTCATCTTCTGTAAGTTTCTTTACTTCCAGAAATTGTCTCACCCTTACAATGCAAGCCTTGCTCTCATTTTTCACTTGCTATTTCTTTTTGTTACCTCCTTCATTATCACTAAAATACCTAACCTTACAACCTTCAGCTGTTGATGATCGTGTTATATTAGAAAGTAAGGGTTCACGTGATTTTGAAGAGTTTATAGTTTTAAACTAGTAAGTATCGTATAGTTCTTCATGATATGTAAGATGAAACATGCATCATGTTAGTTAATAGTTAACTATTTATAATATGAGGATATATATTTGCTTAAACGTGAGTAAGGATTTTAGGTGTACTCCATGTCTTTCTTTTGCATATATGATGATCAATATTTCGTAAGATGTTGAAGTGATTTTTTTTAAGTTAGAAAGATCATTGAAAACGTGTATAAAAGAGTGCAGCAAAATTTATGAAAGGTGATATGCATATGCTCTGTTTTCACTGTGTTTGCTTGAATCTCCTTATATGTTTTAGGAATAAACTAAAATGAGTTTAGAGTTAAGGAAAAAGGTGTAAAGTGATGTCGTGATACGGAAAAAAAATTAAAATGAACAGTTATGAGATGAAATAAAGGTATTGAGGAAGATGAAAAATGTAGAAAATGTGAGGAATGCATGTTGAATGAGTAAATGAACAGCTTGGTTTTTGATGTTATGATTAATCATAGATTTTGATTTGTTTTTGAATGAGTTGAGCACAATGGGAGTCGAAATAAAGAGAAAATAATAGACATAAGTTAGAAATGTTGGATTTAGCAAAAGAGAGGAAGAAGAGACAAAAATTTGCAATTTAGAACTCTTTGTGGAGTCGTACAATCGTGACCAAGAGGAGAAATTAGGAATTTGTGCACGATCGTGACAATGCACAATCGTGACAAAAAGGAAGCGTCATATTATAGCACTTCACCATCTCAAGATACGTACCTAACATCCTGAGTGACGTCCAAGGCGTATACCGCGAGGGCGGCATGCTTAAACAATCAAACACTCGAAATTTGAGTACCAATTTTTTTTCATTAATCAATCACGTAGGCGGAATCAATAATCAAGTCGGCCCATTTTATTTATAACAATTTCATTCAAGAGTGTTACTACACTCATTGATCAAACTTGTTACAACATTTCCAAATTAGAAAGTTATTACATACAGAAGCATATTCAAATACACATTATACAAATGAAACGGAATACACAAATAAGAAAGTATCAAAGCAGACGTCAACTGATCTCAACCTCTACCTCTTGCTTAAATGCAGTAGGTATACTCTCGTTTGTCTAACGGGGTATTCTTCTGAGCCTGAAAAATATTTGCAAATTTTGAGTAAGTTTTGCGAACTCAATAAGTGGTCATCCTCGATGACTCACCCAGTCACATAACACATAATTCACATCATTTATCTAATAATCACATTGCATCACATATCATTTTAATCACTTATTTCACAATTCACATTCAGAGCAGTTACACATTTCATTTTGTTCATTTGAAATATACATATCAATTTTCATATATAATGCACGTGAGACTCTCTTTCATTCATTACTTTGTTATGACCGAGTGCCTATAACTGTCCCGTAACTATTATGTATACCGGGCTTATTAATAACTATCACGTATTCGTTAGGGGATACCAGGCTCATTAAACATTGATCATGAGGCTCTGATGCACATAATTGAGCTTAAAACTCTTTTCACGTTGGCTACTCTGATCACAACTGTCTTTATCTTTCATGCATTTATGAAATGGAATGCATTAATCACATTTGCATAATCTCATTCAATCACATTCGCATATCATCTGACCTTAGTCCAGCATTCAACATTAAAGTTAAGTATCACTTTTTCATAATCATGCATATTCACATTTTTCTTCGAAACTAGGTCTGGCATTTAACAATCAAGTCATGTATCACGTAGTTCATCAAATTCACATACAAGAAGCACTTTAATATCTCAATCATGCCTCACAATCATCAAATCTTCTATCAAAAATCAACACAATCAATTAAATTCATATGGTCATTCAGTAGTCAACCAATACAAAATTCAAAACAAAACAAATAATGAAAAGAGACCATCTATGTCGACTCACAAGTTGCTCTCGAAGCTAATGCCTGAAAGTTCTGGCAACGTCTGTAGGTTGACATTTCAGTTACTCCTCTGTATCAAATAAAAATACATATGTCACAATTTGCACAAGTATAAGTGTTTAACAATGCACATGTATGTAATAAAATATGTACAATGCATGTTCATGACAATCCCAGGTATTTATCCATTAGTGTCATCAAAAAATCAGTCTCATATCAAGACTCCTCTAAGTATAATTTATACTTAGGTTTGTACCTCACTAGAACCATTAAAATCACAATTTATACTTTTCCATATGATACCTTTAATTTGATTCAATCAATCTTCTTCAATCCAGTATGAAAGACTATAAACTTTTCTGGAGAGGTAGAAAGAAATGTGCTAGGAATATATTGGTCCAAGAATCACTTCTTTCGAAGGTCGGATAATAAAGGTATGGCTGAAAAAATCAAACAAGGTTCTGTCCTCAATCATATTGAACCTATTTCGGGGAAATCAGTATAACATTCTTTAGAGATATCAGGTTGAGGAGTTCTTTAGCTAGATTGAAACAGGACTTTAAGATCTACAACTTTCATGAAAACCTTGAAGAAAGATTCTATCATCTACTAGGTAAAAATTGGCCCAGACGATACAAGATGAACAGTGACTAGAAGAAGTTTCAGTCTAAGAACTATTTGGAGTAATTGGCATAACTTGCTTTAGAGATATCAAATTGAGGTATTCTTTGGATGATTTGAAAGAAGACTTCAAAATCTACAACTTTTATGAAGAACTTGAAGAAAGATTTTATCGTCTAGAGGGTCAAATTTGGACCAGAAGATAGAGTCAGATGAATAGTGTACCAGACGATATAGTGTCATCACTAGACGATATGATGTCATCATCAGACAATACTTTATCACAGACGATATGATGTTATTAGACGATACAATCTATACTCCTGAGCATCTCCACTTATAATAATCATAACTTTTGACTCCGATGTCCAAAATTTCATAGTATATACCATTGGAAAGCTAGAAAGATAAGCTACAACTTTCTAGAAGACAACTTTGTCTAATTTAGCTTAAATTAATCTATATTTTTCCCTGAAATTAGAACATGAAATTTACCCCTAAGGAAGACTTGAAATTTTGCACTGTGCAAACTTGAAAAGTCTTGAGTATTACCATTCAGCTGCTAATTTGACTTCAAAAATTCTCAAATCTCAACTCAATAGGGTTTTCAAATTGAAAAATCCCACAATGCACAATCACTAAAATTGGATATAGAATACTTAAACCCATGTATTTTATAACTTCATGTCCTAGAATTCTTCCAAAAAATTCAAAAGATTCAAAATGATCTTACCTTGATTCTTCACCAAATGATGAGATCTTTGGCTAAATTAGAAGGTCCTCTCTTCCTCTTCCTTTTTCTCTTCTTGAACCACTTTAAAATCTCTCCCAAGACTAAGAAATGCTAAAACCCTAGCTCAACTCTTTTCTTTTCTCTCAACCACTGAAATTCTCTTCTTTTTCTTTCTTAATTTCTCTTCTTCTCTCCCAATTCATGTTCCCCCCTTCTTAAAAAGCAAGACTACATTTCTTTCTTCCATTTCTACCCTTAATGAGCCCAAAAGCCCATTTTACCCTTCCTTATAGGCTTATGTTCTTTTTGTTAGAGTATCTCATATTGACTAAACATAAAAATGTTAAAGGGTTTATAAATGGTAATGGTCAACTATCCAAACATCTAGTTCTAGTTATTTGGACAATGGTTGACCCAAGCTTAATTTTTGTTAATGGACTCTACACTCTGCTCATATTAAAAATTCAATATGATATTAGAGCAGGTTTGGTCCGGATTATTAATTTTCCAGCTGTCCATCTAAATGTCCAATCCCAGCGGTCTGGTCCGGTTATCACTGCATATATTTCAAGCGACAACTAGATATCCAATCCCAGTTACACTTTAGGGGGAGTGTTAGAGTATCCCATATTGACTAAACATGAAAATGTTAAAGGGTTTATAAGTGGTGAGGATCAACTATCCAAATAACAAGTTCTAGTTATTTGGACAATGGTTGACCCAAGCTCAATTCTTGTTAGTGGACTCTACACTCTACCCATATAAAAAAAATTCAATACTTTTAACCTTAAGTTTCTTGCCAAAAACATCCCTAGAACATTCTTATAACCTTTACACTTTATTTCAATCAATCTATATCATATAATCTTTCTAACATCAACATAATAATTAATTTTCACAAAATTTCATAAAGACCTCATAATCAATGTAAATCATATTTATTCATCAAGAAGAAATTTTAGGGGCCAACATTTCTCAATACACTCACATTTATACACAATTATACCCAGAACGTCAATGAATACATGTACAGTCATTTTCATAAGTAACGATTCAATATTCATGTGTATGTGTATGACATATTATGCATAAGCATGAAAAATGCATTTCTAATCTCTCATTAATCACTCATATTTACTATTCCAGCCTCCCCGCAGATAATGGAATGTTACACTCGCAGTGTAGATCGTGCACAAGCACGATTGTGACAGTGAGAGTGTAGAGATGTATGACAGTTTTGGAACATCCTTTACTCTTTTAGCCATAACTTCTTCTCCCGATTTTCGAATGGAGTGTTTTCACTAAATAGATATCGGTATTTTGACCATATCTTGATCTATAGATATCCAAATGAGATGATTTTTGATTTAAATTAAACTAGAGACATATGGATACAAATTTCATGAAAATATTGGATCTTAATTCTATCTTTAAGAGCTCCAAAATCTGGCTTGAAGTTGAATACAGAGTACTGTTATAGTTTGAGTACAATTTAAAATATTTTGTGGATAACTTGTTGATTAATGAACTAAATTGTGAGAACTTGGTGTCATTAGAAACTTAAGACATATGGGAACATTCGTTTAGAAGAAAGCAATGCTTAACTACTTTATTTTCCTTGTCTTAATGACCATGCAAAATGAACCTGGAAATCTGCTTTTAGAAAAATCGTGAATGATCAATTTAGTTATAAACTTAGATTCAATTTGTTTTATTGAGGTGTAAACCTAAGTTCAAATTATACTTATGTCAGTTTTGATATATGAATTATCATGTGATGAGAATAATGAAAATATACAGAGATTATCATTGAGCATGCATTGTGCATAATCTATACATACACATATGTGCATAAATGAGTTCTTATAAAATCATTCAAATTTTGATATGTGTAAATGTATATTTCATGATATAGAAAAGCAATTTGAGCGTCCACATCCAGACGTTGCCAAGATTTCGAAGCAATAGCTTTTTGGAGCAACCTGTAAGTAACCTAGACGATCTCACATAATTAATTGTTTGCTTTAAATTATGTTATGAATTATCTTATGAATGTGAATTTGATTGTGTTGATTCCAAACATTGAATGTCCGAGGCGTTTGATGCATAAATGAGATATTGGAAGTGCTTCTTGTATGTGAATTTGATGAAATAAATGATTCTAAACATATATGCTGAATGCCAGACCAAAGTCTGAAGATAATTATGAACGTGAATGTGATGCATTTCATTACATGAATGCATGAATAGATAATGGCAGTTGTGACCTGAGTAGCTACCTAAAATGAACTTAAATCTTAGAATGTAATTAAGAGCCAAAGGCTCATTATGTATAATGAGTCATGTATCCCCAACGAATAAAGAATAGTTATCAATGTGTCAAGTATCCACAATAGATACGGGACAATTATAGGCATTCAGTCACAACAACGTAATAATCAGAAATGAGTCTTATGAGCATTGCATATACATTTATTATTTATATTTGAATGATTGAAATGTATTGTTGACTTGTATTTGAATGAGAATGGGACTGGCAGGTGCACTCTCGGGACTCTCCCTTGTTCAAACGACTGGCTTCTATCCGGGACTCCCTTATTACTGCTATGGGCGGTCGTCAGCTGGTCACTCAAGGTCTTTCCTCCCTTTGTGTGGCCGGGCAGCTCTCGTCCTCTAAGCTCTATGACCTTCTTCGGGTGAAGCGGGCACCTTGGCCCTGGATGTCACTGATCTGGCAAAGCTATAATCCTCCGAAGTTCTCCTTTATAGCCTGGTTGTGTATGCAAAACCAACTGCCAACTAAAGATAATCTGCTTTTTTTAGATATTCCTCGTTCCTACCTGCTCTGTCGCCTTGGTGATGAAACTATGGATCACCTTTTCTTTGCCTGCTCTTTTACGAGCGAGATTTGGAAGATTGTTTGGGGATGGGTTGGCATGCCACGGGCCATGACCACACTCCGGAGTTATGTCTGTTGGCTCCGACAGACTCATCGTGGTTCCTTGCTCCGGTGTAAAGCTGCCAAGTTAGCGTTTCTTACTTCTCTCTACTTCATTTGGCAGGTTCGAAATGCAGTACTTATGGATGCTGCCACTTTCTCTTGTCATGATGTTGTTGCAAAGATAAAAACTCATGTATATAAGATCCTCTACTGTCTCTATCCTGTGGACCTAATTGACTTTTAGCCCACCGGATTCCTCTGGCATCCGGCTTTCCGATCGGATGATTTAGGAATCCTGTTGGCGCTTTATTGCGATGGAGTTGTTTTCATTTTCATTTTGTACCCCTGCTTTGTACTCTCTGGTGTTGGGGTTCCGCTGTCTGCATGGCTCATGCATGGTTACGTTCTGCGGGCATCTCTCCCCTATTGCCACTTATACGGGTTGGCGCGGTCTCCTTGCCTGGTTCGACGCCATTCTGGCTCTAGCGTTCCGTCGCCGTATCGTATGCGCCTGTTGCTGACTCTTCGGGGTCATCTGGGTGCCTTGTTACGGTGTCGTTGTGGGCTTTTTTCCTGCCATTACTCCGATACCGTTTTACCTGGTCCTTGGGCTTCACTCTATTGATGCGACGTCATTATCCTCTCGTTTGCTTTGTTTCTTTGATGGAATTGCTCTTTGTCGCCGTATTGGCTGCGCCCTGCCGCTACTTCTTCGGTGTCGTTTGAGTTCCCTGGTACGCTGTCGTTATGGGCCTGCTCTCTGGCATGTTGCTCCGCTTCGACGCCGTTCTGGATTAGCTCTTCGTTGCCAGTTTGACTGCACCCTGCCCCTGCCTTTTTGGTGTCGTATGGTTGCCACGGTACGATGTCGTTGTGGGGATACTCTCTCGCTGGCTGATCCGCTGTAGTGTCTTGCTTTCACTGGCACGACGTTGTTCTCCTCTTGCTTGTTTGGACTGGCTCCTAGCTGGGCACCAAGCCTCCCGCCCGGACCTACCTGCGGGCCGTTGGTGGTGGACTTCGTCCCTTTTGTGTATGTATTAGTTTCCCAGGCCTTCTTTTGTTACATCTGGACTATGTCTCGGGCTTACAGCCCTTTTGATTTATGCTCGGGTATGCCCCGTTTGCCTTTGTACATTTTTTTCCTATGCAATACAAATTTATTTTTTTTAAATGTGACAATTGTGAACAAAATGCTATGTGATACCACATGATGATAAATAAAATGACGTGAATTATATGATTATATATGTTGATATATTGTATGAACTGAGTGAATCATCGAGAATGGTTATCTCACTTAGTTCGCAAAACTCACCAAAATTGCAACGTTAAAATTTCAGGATAGAGAGGACAATAGTGACAGAGAGACTCTACAAGAAGCACAGTTCTTGTACTTTTGGATAAAAGAAATATCTCAAAGGTCGGTCAGCTGAGATTGAAGGATTAGATAGATATTTTTGTATAATTCCTTATGCATGTAGTGTGTTTTGTGTTTAGTTTTGATAATGGGCATATTTAGATGATTTCGTAAAATTATAATATATATATTCGGTTTTTATGAAATGAAATGAGGAATTTGGTTTTAAAATATTAAGACATTTACGTATTAAATGATGATCCCATGATTAAGTTAGTGATGTGAGTGCTCTAACATGTCACTCTTGTGGGGGTACGTATTCGGATATCATTCAGGATGTCGAATACGAGTCTTGCGAAAGTGGGATGTTACATTTTGGTATCAGAGCATGGTTTGACATCCATAGGGATAGATTAAGCATATAGACATGAAATATTATGAGAGATGTGGATAGTAATTGAAGTTATTGTTTATTATAGGTCATCCGACGTAGGTGATCAAAAGGGACAATCAGTTGACTTAGGATCAGCAAGAGCCAGTAGAAAGTTTTTTATACCACAACCTGAGGGAATGCCTCCTAGAATTTTCAAGAAAAGGGAAAGGAAGTATAATAAGTTGAGAAATCAAGAGGCTATGGACTTTTACAGAAGTATAGACCCTACAGAGGTCGAGGGATAGCTAGAGAGAACAGAGAGGATCTTTAACCAAATGGACTGTGAGTCCAACGAGAAGTTCGACTATGCGATTTCTTTATTGCAAGGCCCAAATATCAATGGTAGAAAATTGTTCTAGACAATACCACCAGGTCTTGTAACTTGAAGTGGGGAGATTTTCTGAAGATTTTCAGGGAGAATTACATGCCCAAGGTCTACCTGGACAGAAAGATGAAGAAATTTCTAGATCTGAAGCCGGACAGAGTATCGGGGTAGAGTATGAAATCAAGTTTAATGAGTTAATGAGATATGCTACTACCTTGATTCCTATCGAAGAAGATAAGTGTAGGAGATTTAAAGATGGGCTAAACATGGAGATTAGGACAAGGCTAGCAATCACCAACTTGAGCAGTTTCGCTGAGCTGAGAGCTGCTCGATCAAAATTGAACAGCTATTGAGAGAGGGACAAGCAGAGTATAGGCAGGAATCCCAAATGAAGAAGCCCAGTGAATTTTAGGATAGTTCTGGCATAAGGTTTAGTAAACGCCAGAACATGTCCTTTCGACCACCGACTAGATTAAGACAGACGGGGTTTAGACTGAGGGGTAGTTTTATGTAGTTTGGCAGTAGAAGAGAAGCAGTAGCGAGTCAATTACCCATTTGTGAACATTGTGGGAAGAAGCACAATGGTGAGTGCTGGAAACTGTCTGGAGTTTGTCTTAAATGCGACTCTTTTAACTATTATATCAGAGATTATCCTGCCGTTATTGGAGTCCAGTCTCGTATGAGAGGGGGATCAGTTAGTGAAGCTACTGTCCAGCAGAGTCGGGCACAGAGAGGTCGTATTAGAGGCAAGTGAGCTTTGGGAGTTCTACTAGCAGGATTGAGGTGCGGAGCAACCTACCGTAGTCTCAGGCCAAAGTTTATGCTATGATCGGATAGGAGACTCAAGATTCTCCTTATGTCGTTGCAGATGCATTACTTATTTTTGCTTTTGAAGCATTTGCATTGCGAGATCCTGGATTTACGTATTCTTTTATCGCACCGCATTTGACATCTTGATTGCATTGTAATAGAGAGTTATTGAAGTATGAATTAAAGATGAGTACTCCGATTGGTAGTACTACAGTAATAAAAGAAGTCTGTAAGGAGTGCTTGATTAGAATTAATCAGGCAAAATTGGAGACAAACTTAATCGTGCTACAGTTAAAGGAGATAAATATTATTCTAGGCATGGATTCGCTCACTGTTCATCGGGCTATCATGAACTGCTATATTAAAGACATGATATTAGAATCTTCTAATCAGCCGAGAGCAATTTTTCGAGGTGTTAGTCAAGAAGTGCCAACTAGATTGATTTTATTCATGAGTGCTTTGAGGTTGATACAAGAAGGATGTGAGATTTATCTGCCCACGTTATTGATACTCAAGCTGAGTAAAATATACAGGACATTCTTGTTGTTAAGGAATTCCTAGATGTATTTTCAACCGAATTATTTAGGGCCCGTTTGGTTTCACTTCTTTTTTGTTGTTGTTTTTAGTTTTTGTTTCCTGTTTTTTGTTTTTGTTTTTTTGCTTAAACAAATGAAAACCTGTTTAGTTAAGATTTGTAACATAAAAACTGAAAAAAAAACCTGTTTGGTTGAGATTTATTATTATTATTATTATTATTATTATTATTATTATTATTATTATTATTATTATTATTATTATTATTATTATTATTATTATTATTATTATTATTATTATTAATTATTGTTATAAATTTTCTACTTACTTTATTATTATTATTATTATTAAGTTATTCTTATTCTTATTAATTTTATTATGATTAATTATTATTATTATTATTGTTATAAATTTTCTACTTACTATTTTTAATACTATTAATATTATTATTTTATTATTAATTTTATTATACCAAATTAATTATCTTATTATTATTAATTATTAATTATTATTATTATAAATATTATTATTATTATTATTATTTCGAGATAGAAATCAGGGTTATGTTGATTTTTTGTCGAAGAAAATGTTGTCAAAATTCATAAAAACGATATTTTTTTGTTTCTGTAAAACTATTGTGATTTTTTCATTTTCAGAAATAAAAAATCGCAACAGAATAAGTCAAATACGTTTTACTTACCTGTTTTTCTTTTTACAAAAACGACAACAAAAAAAGAAAAAAAAAACAGAAACAAACAACCCTTAATTTACCTCCAGATCAAGAAATTGAGTTTACGATCGATTTAATTCCGAGTGCTGCTCCTATATTCATTTATCCATATAAGATGACACCTATAAAACTAAAGAAGTTGATGGCTCAATTACAATTATGATTTTAATTAAAGTTTTTTAAAATTTAAAGATTAAAAAAAGTTTTTTATAATTTTAAAAATCAATTTTTTTAATGGATCTTGTGTTGACAAATTTTGTAAATTACAAGCACAAAAACGAGTTGAATGTAGAACACGAGATCATATAACAATAAAGTGGCATATTTATAGAGAGAACTTAATGCTTGAAACAACACGGGGTAAAATGTTTGTATCTTTTCTTTTTCCTCTTTCTCCACCTTAGGAGTAAGGATGTTTCAGTCGGGAAAGCCAAAGATAAACCACCTTACTATCCCACCTACAAGACTCCACAAATGAATTGCAAATACATGTAATCTGAGGAAAAAAAAGAAGAAGAAGCAGATTTCATTCATAGATTAAGGTTAGCAAACAGAAGCACCAACCATCCATAATTCTTCTCAAACTAATGTCTCTTTCAGATCGACAAAAGCCCGTTCACTCCAAGGGGAAGGGCGAATGGATACCCGAACTTCATGCTCTTCTGGTCCTGGATGATGCTTGGGTACAATGATTTCTAGCATTGTTCCTGTCTCGTCACAGTATGCTTCGAGTTTAGCATCTTCTGGTATGCGGTTTGGAAGAGGAATTTCCCTTACAAAGTCCCCGGGAGGGCAGTGCTCCGGTGTTGGATCAGTTAGCTTAAATGTTCTATCATGTCTCTTAACAAATGGCATGCAGGCTGTACTTATACAAGATATCTTCACAATTCCATGTGTGTTAGTATTTCTCCAGGTTACCTTTACCCTGTGAAGATCTGCAAAGGGCAAGCTGACGATGATCAAGAATGCTTCGTCGTCTTCATATATTGTTTTTGCTGCCGTGACAGGTCCATATACATTCTTCATTACTCCACTGAACTCATTCAACCATGCTGGCTCAACCGGATGAAGATTCATATCGACTCTTTCACAATGCAAGTTATTCGGCAAGCATTCGTCATCATTTCCGTTAGCTAAATAGTCCTTCTTCCTTTTGTTGCAGCCAGGTGAAAGGTCAATGCTGTCACTGTTGCTATGATCTGATGACTGAGTAGAGAGGTTTAGACTGGTACCATTTAGCAACTTTCTCGGGTGACAATTTCCATTATTCTTCAACGTAAATTGGGAGCGTTCAAGCTCAAATTCTGTGTTTGGAAGGTTTCTCCATGAGCCAAAATCACTCGCTTCAAGAGGAATGGTGAAATTTATATCTCGGCCAGTAAGCTCCATCCATTTCTTCCGCTCTTCCTCATCTAGACTCATGAGATTGGGAGATCGAACAATTTCTATTCCATGAACACATTGAGGATTAGACAGACCCCGATAATGCTTCCGCTGCATCCTATGAGATCGGACAAAGCCTTTGTCAGCACTAAATGGAAAAGGGCGCTCCCCTTGTCGAGAGTGGCCATTCATGTAACTCCTCAGTTGCATCTTACCCAATGCATTCTCAGGCCTTACCTTGAAAACCCACATGTACATATTCTCCATGTCATGCTGTACCAAGAACGAATCAAGCTGCAAATCTGATTTATCATATCCGGATACACCATTGCTGTCCCTGATTATCTTGCCTTTTGATTTCTCATTCACAACAGGCTTAAAATAGAAGCTAAAAAAGAACCAGGCGCCCCAAACACTATCAAGTCGCTTTGAACATTTCTTAGCAACTTTTGGGATATTAACAACTGTCTCAGCCTCGTAACTTTGAGGCCCAAGACCAGCATCAAAAATGTCGCATGGTTCATTCCATGTCAGTGGAGGAGGTGGACTAGGTTCAGATGAGAGAGGGAGGTTGATATCAGGTGGCCGAGATAGAATAACTGAACGATTTATTTCCCTCTCTAATTCATCGTGCGTGAGGGCACCCGAATCCATCGACAAAAGTGTAGATGGATGATAATTCTCAATTGACAAAGTTGTCAAGAGAGCTTCCCCCATGATTGCTTTCTTTTACTCTCCTTCACTTTCGTTGGTAATGAATCTTTAATTTGCGATCATCCCACTGCTACAAGAAACCCACTGACATCTTACTGAAGAAAGTAGACACTCCTTCTCAATCAATCAACAAAACCAAATAAGCAACTCATAAATATCTTCATGATTCAAAAGCCCAAAACTTCCAACCACAACAACTTCACAAGATTCATGAAACAAATTCAGAAGAAAGCAAATAGTGACACCAATATCATCAAAGCATCAACTACCTGAAATTAACAAAACAAAACAACATCAGTAACTTATTCAAAGACCTGCCGGTTTTATGACCAAACCTTGATACTAACAGCTCAACTTACAATCTGCAAGCTCGCAAGAAATCACAAAGAGAGAAACAATATCGACCTCATAGTTCAATTTCCGACAAAACCCAGAAGAAAACATCCATCGGAAGTGACTTTCGATTCCCTTGTTAAAGTTTCGATGATATTAAAGCAATGACAAGATTAGTAGATTACCAAATCCATAAGGTTTAACATAAGTCCAAAGTGGAAATTTTCAAATTCTAAATGATACCTAATTCAATAAGCTCTCCTAAGATTGAAATTACCATTTCTAGATATCCATGTACACCTTCCCTGCAGCAAACAAACAGCATACAAGCTGAAAACAAAAAGGAAGGAAAAAAAGAAGCAAAAACATCGACAACCCTAAGAATCTGTAGATTTCTCCGATAGTGGCAGATAAAAGGTATATTCAAAGCGATCAAAATCCACCAGTAATAGAACCCTAACCCTAAAAAAGGCAAATTTATGAGGAAAAAAAAAAAGGGACAAACCTGAAGAGATTCGAATTTCACCTAAAAAGAGCCTCGTCAAATCCCATCCAAAACAGAGACACCAGCATTTCGATCCCCATTTTAAGAGAGAGAGAGGGGGCTAACAGAGTGACCGAAAGATAGAACGGAGTTCGTTAACGCCGTCGCTTCTCAATTATTGACGCCGTTAAGTGACGGTGACGGAGACGTGGTCAAAAGAGACACCTCTCTTTGGAATGAGAGTTCGGTGGGGGCTGACGATATAAAATAATGTGAATTGCGACACATCGGACCTCTCCCCCTAAAAGTCTCTCCATAACAGCCCAACGCATCGTTTCAAGAGAAATTAAATTATATCTTTACTCCAATTAAATAAAATAAAATATGCCTATTTATAATCAGTCAGTATGATAATTAGTTGACCTTATGCCTCCTAAAAAATCCGTTGATCTTATACCACGTATATTTACATAACAATAATAGTATTTTCTTTTTATACGATAAGTGACTTATCATCATAATAATTAAATATGAATAAATTATAAATTATAAAGATAACAAATTGCAAATTATGAGTACAATTGTGTGTTGTTGGACTTTCTTAGATTTTACGTGTTAGTGAGATTTTACTAGATTTTTACTGGATGTTATTATTATTGTTATTGTTCAAAAATAATAAATTATAAATTAACAATTTTTAAAAATTAGGTATTCAAAATTTTGAAAATCAAATCATTTAATTCCAAAAAATGTCCATTTTGTTGATATAATTAATTTTAAAGAATTATATGATATCTTTTTAATGAGTTTTAATATCAAACAAGTAATTGTATTTTAAATATATAACTGTTAATGTCTTTGTTAAATAAATTTCAAAATTTACGTTAACTAGAATTGGGAGTTATATAATCCTTTACATATTAATTTTGACGTGTTAGGTTAATTATATTAAAAATACAATACTAGTAACTATTAATAAACATGACATTTTTAATTAAGTTGTCTAATTTTAAAAGTTTTAAAAGATTAGATATTAAATTTAAAAATTTATTAGTTAATAATTTACAAATCATTTATATTAAAATAAACTATTTGATAAATAAAATTTCAAAACTAATTTATAAACTTTAGAAATTCTTTAAAAAATTAAAAATTTCATGAGACTCGAAAACTTAAAATTTCAATATTTAAAATTTTAAGAAACTCACTCTAATCACTGATCGATGGCCCATTATAATTATGAATACTAATGTAATACTGACGTATCAAGTACTACATAAAATGTGCAACTTAATTTATATCACAACCATAGTCGTAGAGTATAATTAATTGAGCTATTGTGAGTTGGAACCGTATGTAGTGTGCATTATTCCAAACTTTAAGCTTCTATATAGTCGTTTTTGGGCAACATTTGGGGTAGGTTATACTTTAAAGTTGGTCCAAAGGTATTCTATACAATTTTATTTAACATTAACTTATCTCATAATGTCATTAAGTTACTTAGACATTATCTAAGAACGTACCAAGTGCTTGTTAAATATGTTTATGGCACTATGTACCATTTTAAGAGTGTTTTTTAAATTAAAGATAAGTGAATTGATAATTTTATAATAAAAGTTGTAATCATTATTTTTAAATAACTTGTAAATCGTATATTTAAAATAAATAATTTCTTTTAGCGATAGTGCTTGGTCATTTAAAGGAGCGAGATTCTCTATCCAATACTATTTAATAATTTATTTAATATTTAAATTATTTTAAGCATTAGACAGAATTGAAGAATCTTTAAACTCATGTTTAATGGTAAAACTCCTTTTGAAGGCGCTTTGTCCCTTATCTTCTGGGGTTAGGTGATAAGTTATTGGTTATGGTGATACTCCAATGTGTTTAAGGCTGAAAAGCAAGAACCTGACAACGACTTGTTCCTACAACTTTCGTGCAAAACCCAATTTAGACTTGAATAGACACAAATGAAGCAATTTTTATGATAATAAGTTTCTTAATTAATTAAATTATTAATTGTATAAAATAATAATTTAATTAATATTTATATTTTCTGCATTTTATTTTGATAATAAAATTTAAATAATTTACAACCTTTTTAATTTGCAAGTTCTTAATTTGAAGAGTTTCTTATAAAAATTTATGGTTAAATAAACTATAGTTTTTACGGTGTGATATTTTATTTTAATTCCCATATTTTAAAAATTATTACTTATATTATTATCTAGTTATCATACAATTTCATGTATTATATTTATTTAATTCTGAATTTATTTCTTTTTACTCAAATTAATATACAATTAAAAAGTTAAAGTTTTAATACAATATTGTTTTAAATTATAAATAAATAAAATATTAAAATATAATAAAAAGAATTTATATAATTAAACAATATTTCAAATATTATATTAAAACTTATCCTACTAACCGAACGCACTCTAGCGTCAAATGAAACAACTGTTGAAACTTAGAAGGTGATCTCATTCACGTAACGACATCTTTTCATATTCGAGATCGCATTCAGGTATAAATTGGAAGAGAGACTAACTTATAGCAGCTATTGGGTTTGTTAAAGGACAACTAATAAAAAAGTAATAATTTATAACAATAATTTATTTTATTATATATTTTAAAAATTTAATATATATAATAATTTGTAAATTATTTATTTACGTATAGGGGTCTAAGAAACTCATATTAAAAAAAGGTCTATAAGTACTGTCCTAGATAGTACCTGGTTGCTTCAATTCTGTACCTTTCTGATGGAGATCTTATCTGTTCCATGCGGCCAATTCTAAACGACTAAAGTGATAAGTGTTTGAGATCACAAACTTGTCAATAATTAAAAGGTATGTAATTCAATATTCTTTCGTTTAGCTTTATAATTGATGTCAGGCTTGAAAAGCAACAACCTAAAAGTTACATTCCATCCAAGCCCCACCGAGATGTGATTTAACATTTTGAAGTCAATTAAAGTTTGGTGGGAAAGAAATAGATTCACTTTGTTTAAGGAATTTGTTAAAATTGATTTGTAGCTTAATTTAAAGTTATTGATTGATTAAATAAATTTTCCAAATAAACAATTTGTTATTAAAAAAATAAATATATATATAATTAATAAATGATTGACAAAATTTATAAAAATACAACGCCATCTTCAGAAAAATTTCTAAAAAAATAAAATTGTACGAATTGTTAGAGATGACAATAGATTGATTCATGGATTCAGATTTAGATGTTTTCAATTGATCGATCCATAAGTTAAGCCTAAATTTAGAGTGACTCGAGACTTAATTATTACAAGCTAATTGAGCTTTTGAAAAACCTAAATCTAGGTGGCTCAAATCAAGATGTAATTAAATAAAAACATTGTTATAATTTTTTAAATATTTTAAAAATTTGACAGGTTAACCTAGAGACTAACTTATTGTCATCCTTACAAATTATTAGGCTTATTGCCAAAAAAAATAAAGTGAAGTTAGTAATCTTGTATTGAATAATATTGGTAATATATTTTGGGCAATAAAAATGAATATTTTGAGAGATTTTAAAAACATGAAATTCAAAAAGTGAATTTTATAATTTCTATGTGAGGAGCAAAGACCCCACATGGCTTATATAATAGCTTTAGAAGAGACAATGGAGCTCTATGATTAGCTATATTGAAGAATTGCAACTTGCTTCATATTTCCCCAAGTGGGTAAGAATTCACATGGTCAATAACTTATTGCGTGCTTCCTTAGATAACACCCTTGTCACCAAATAGTTTAGTTTCCTTATCATTTTGAAACTTTTTGGTAGATGAAACCTCAATTATTAAAATAACAACATGTTTCAATTAAAGTGGAAAAGATATGATTGGATCTTTAAGGAGGTGGTTAAAATGGTAAATTGCAACGTTTTATATACATTACTAATAAGATGATAACGAATTTAATCAAGTTGACACTTGTATAATTCACTACAATTGATTCTTTTATTCGCCGATTGAAAACTCAAATGTAGTGATTAAAAATTTAGCTATTCATCTTATTCGATTATAAAATTTAAAATAATTGATTTTTTGGTTCAGATTTTTATTTTTGATTCGATTATTTTAATAATTTTATTGTTAAAATTGATCAATTGATTTCATAAGTTAAATAATTTTATTAAATAATCTTTTTTCGATTAAATTTTAAGTTTATTTAAAAGACAATCTTTTTTAATTAAATTTTAAATTAGTTGAAATGACAGCTTCCTTTAATCATTAGTTAATATATTAAAGAGTTTGTAGGTCAAAATAATATCTTTTTAGGCTATGTTTTGAAACTCGGATCGGTCATCGAATCGGAGGCCTTACTGGTCACCGGTTTGACTGGTTCAATCGGTTCAACCACCTATTTAACCAAGTGTGACGTCATAATTATGCAATAATTATATTTAATTATATATAATATTAATAATATTTAAAAATACAAAATATACCAAAAATAAAAATAAAAATAATTTTTTTATTGAACCAAATGGTTGGACGGTTCGATTGGGTCATCAATTGACCGGTTTTAACCGATTCTCACTGGTTCAATTGAGAACCGGTTTAAAAGGGTAAACCGGACCGGATAGCAGACCGGTCGGACCGGCCGATTCGGTTCGATTTTTAAAACAATGTTTTTAGGAAATGAGCAATGGTTCATTTCTTGAGTTCCAATCTAACACAAAAATTAATTAATTTAAGGTTAATTACAAAAAAAATTCAAATTTTCGTCAAAATTTTAATTATAGCCCAAAATTTTAAAAACAGTAATAAAATGTCCAAAATTTCAAAAATATTCAATTACAACTCAAATATCAAAAAGTGACAATGAAATACTCAAACTTTCAAATTTTTCAATTCTAATCTGACATTACCTGTTGTCCTCCTTCAGCCCTCAACCGTTAATTTGTTTTATATTTGCTCTTCTGACAGCCCCAAACCACAATCTCATTATAGCGTATTGCACCAGTAAACTTTTCATTTTTGATTCATTCTCTTAATGCCTTTAATGTAAGGGTGTCAATGCTACATAATCTAAAAATCAAATAGTATAAGTGTGTCGGAAAAGCAAACTAAAAATTAAGGAAAAAACTGAAATCAAAATGTAAGATCATCAGAGCTGCTTAATCTGGCTTAGGTCATATTTAAAAAACAACGTCGTTTTAATTATGCGATTAAACGACATCGTTTTTATTAATATTTATTTGTTGTATTAATTTTGGCTGACGTGTATTAATAGTTAAAATTTCTGAAACACGTGGTAAGTCACGTCAGTAAACTTAATGAAAACACTAACATCGGGTTAGAATTGAAGAAAAAATGAAATTTAAACATTTTATTGCTATTTTTTTAAGTTTTTAACTAGAATTTTAAAAAATTGAAAGTTTAAGTATTTTATTATTACCTTTTTAAGTTCGGGCTATACTTGAAAAGTTGACAAAACTTTAGGTATTTTGGTAGTTAACCCTTAATTTAAATCTAGTTAATTAATTTTGAAACAAATCAATCCAAATTTACTCATCTTTATCCACCAATTTAAGTATTTTAATTTTAAATCATAATTGGAGAATGACAACGGAGAGCATAATTATGATGAGTTTGCAAATATCAATTAAAATGACTTATAGATTATTGTTTATGCTTTAAAGATTATCCAGTACACAATAGGTCTTATGAATTTTAATGTTATAAATAAAATCATGGCATGGATTTGATCAACCTTCTCTTTATGGCTTGGTCCTGGGTTATTCCTAAAAGGAAAGCCCGTTAATAATCTTCGTAGTACTTGGTAGGTATGAACTTCTTCTTTTTTTGTATACATGAAAAAAAAACTTGAAACACACCCTAATTAACGTAGTGATTGCGATACATAATTTCATGTTGATTCCGATGCATATATGACATAACAAGAGTCGGTGGCTCCTGAAGAATCCGGAAGCCTGGGCTAGAAAGAGCAGCAACGGAAGCTAGATTATTTGCACACACTGATTCTTTCTTTTTTCGATACACGTGTTAAAATTTTACCTTCCACTTACGATGGAGACAGTCGCCAATATTTGTCACTAAAAAAGAATACTCAGTTATTAAAATAAACAAAAATGAGAGGATATTGATCACCTCCAAAATAAATAAACGTTAAAATGATAAATGCAAATGAACATTATGCTACTTTAATACAAAATAATCTTAGTTTAATAGTGATATTATAGGACCTTACATTTTAATCAATAATCATTGAAGTTATTATAACGGGTAAAAGTTCAAACCTCTCTAATGGCTTTGTCCGTTTTAAAAGATTTGTTATTTTAAATTTTATAAAAATAATTTGTAATATTGTAAAAATTTTAAATAGATTTTTAGTCAAATAATTTTAACAAAATTATAATAAAAGCAGTTAAGAGTTAAGAGTAATTATACAAGTCCCTGTGATAATTTCGATCAAAATAATTATAAATTTTTAATAAATTAAAATTTTAAAATTAATTTAAAACATTAAGAGTTTATTTTACATAAAATTTCGTATCTCCATCTTATTTTAATTCAAACGATGATATTAAAGAAATAGTTTTAAGATCTGAAATTAGTAAATATGAATAATCATCAAAATTATATAATTTTATAAATTTTTACATAATAATCATTTAATACTTATTTTCTTAGATATAAGAAGGATAAACTAAACTATTGCAAATTCAACTAAACTAATCATTGAAGAACTTTGACTAATTTCTTTACGACTTGGACAAGCTTACTAGGATGCGAAAGGCAGGCCAAAAGCCGACCCCACAATTAACTAAGAATCAAGCAATTCGGTCATAGCTCAGCACATGATGAGTACACCAACGACGAAACCATCTTGACACTTTACGTGACTTGTCTCGGCAGAAAAAATCGACGACAAATCTCCAATAACAACACCAATCTTGTTCTTATCGCCTCCTTATCAATTTAGTTACGTACCCTTTTAAAGACAACCTGCGACATGTTAGGCTGCACCTTAGCTAATTACCAACAATGTCAAGCAATGGTGATGATCTCAAATCCAAGCTCCTGGTTCTCTTACTCGGTGTTGGATTGGCAGCTATGTTGATCACCGTCTACCGCTGTGTAATTCTGGGTAGCAACCGTTACCGGACTGTGACCCTCCCGCCGCCTTCGGGACAAAATGACACCACGCACATGGCGGAAACTCCGAGCAGCGCCGAGACGTCGACGGCGCAGTTGATTCCGGCATATAAATACCAGAAAGGAAAGGACTTGATCGGAGACGAAGTGGGCACATGTGCGATATGTTTGTGTGAGTTTGAGGAAGGTGAAGAATTACGTATGTTGCCGGAGTGCTTACACTCGTACCATGTGGCCTGCATCGACATGTGGCTACACTCTCACACTAGTTGTCCTATATGTAGGAATGATGCTATGCCAACTCCACAAAGCTTGGAGCATATAATTGAGTTCGATTCTCAACGACGTGGTTCGGAGATGTACAGAGATGTGGGTATGTTGCAGAATGTTATCGTACATTCGAGGACGATGTGACGATCGAGAACAAAAGAACTTGCTAAAATGGCCGTCTTTTTTTGTCTGATCTCCGACAACTTCCATAGCCTTGGAAATTTCAGGTGATAATGACACGATCTCTTTCTATGCCCAATTTGTTTGAGAAATGGTAGGATTAGTACATACGAGATAGAGACATGTTTGTTGAGACGGTCTTTGAAGTTAGTGGACACAGCATAGGCAAGAGACATAGGTAACGAGATGAAGTTCGTGTAAATAGCCAATGAGCCTTGAAAATTGAATCGTTATATTCACTATTGATCGAGTGCAATCGAGTCTAAAAGATTTGCTTCAAGTGAGTGAAAATTGGATTTACCCTTGTTGTTTCTCATGTCTATATATGATAAAAAATGTTCATATTCAACCCAAATCAACGATTGATTAAATTTTAGACTAAATCCATATTTAATTAAAAATTTTAAGTTCAGAAATTGATTTAAACTTATTTAAAGTGGTCAAATGTAAGTTCCCACATTGTTTGGAAGTATCGTTTGACAGTATTGTGCAACCGAATTGGTTGATTGGAGTTGCATGATGGAATGTGGATCTTTGGCCAATTTGTGAATGCTTCAAAGAGACGCAAACATTCTTGGAGTAATGGCGGGATTACTATAAGCAAGATATGTTGATTTTAGTTTCATCCACCTTAAGAAATGCTCGTAAACATAGGCAACTAGACAAATACTTGTATTAATAGCTAATAAGCAATTGTGTTGTAATGACATAGACCCAATTATATATGATCATCACTTGATGGCCGTTGATAATGATAATAATAATAATTAAATGAAAATTGATTTTATTAAAATAATTTTCATTACAATAGTGATAATTATTAGATAATAACCACCAAAGTATTTTCTTATTAAATTGGATATACCATTAACATTGGTGTTCCACATTGTTTGAAAGTACCAATTTGACACTAATGTTTAATGAAAACATGAATATTAGAGAAGCATTGGCTTTTTATTACGAGAGGATATAGTAATAGGAACGTGTCTTGAAATGTTAATTAATTTGCTTACAATTTTTGTAAAATAAAAGGAAAAAAAAAGAAATGAACTTATATTCCATTTTATGGGCCACAAGTCTTCACCATAGGCCCAATATCGAAGACCACTTTGGTTTTCTCCTTCAAGACACGAGCCCTTTTTGAAAGAGCCCCTCACCTACAAGTCTTGTGGGGTTGGACTCAAAATTCTTCCTTTGAAACTGAAATAGAGAGTCCAAAAAGCTTAATTTGGTGGTTTAACTAAAAAATAATTACTTTAATGCACACCCTAGAGGTAATTCTTTTAAAAAAGTATTAAATATATTGATTTAATTTTTTATTCAATTCTCATAATTTAAAAATGATCACTTAATTTTATAATATTATTTAAAAAAGTCAAATAAACGTCTAATGTGATTAGTCCTTAAAAAAATATTGCAATAATTAATCTATCAAGCTTATTCGTAGTAATGAACGCCGACTGTTACAAGTTGCTAGACCCACAAATTAGAGTATCTCTCATTAAAAGAAAGCTTAGGTGAGCATTTGGATAATTCGGGTTCAATTTTTTTATTCAATTCATCAATTATTCAAATTTTTCCATCTTATCCAAATTTCTAACCCAAAATTTCATTGCCCGAACTTACCTAACCTAAATTTCCCAAAATTTTATTCCGGTAAAGTCCGAATTATCCGAAATTTTGTTTGGTTCTTTTTAAAAAATTACATAAAATAACTAAATACTTGAATTATATTTTCATATCTCAACAAATAGTTGAATTCACTAATAATATAACCAAATATTTCTATTAACTAGCATAATTAATCTGTTAATTCTACAAGAAAAATAACGAAATATATTTTTATAATTTTTTTAAACCTAATTTAAGTAATCGGGCTGGCTCAAAATTTTTTAAAGTTACCCATCCATACCTGAAAATAATTCAAGTAATATCCAGCCTAATTCGAATTACCCAAAATTTAACATTTTCTTACCCAAATTAATTTGAGCTAGCCCAAATAATACTCGCCCCCTACGTAATCATTTTCGACGAAGACATGTGAATTGGCAAGACCTTTTCTCCGTTTAAAACAAACACACCGAGCGCTAAACTTAAGAGCAAACGACAAAATCGTGAACTGTCATGTCCGTGAATTAAAGGATTATACATTCAAAATTCTCTTGTAGTTTAATTAATTTTAGCATTTTAAATTTTTTAAAATAAAAAAACAATAAAATATACATAATATAAACATCATACATAAAGTAAATAAATATTATTAACATTACGGTTCAATTTAACTTTTTGACTCAATTTAAACCATTATTTAAAGTTGAATTAAAACGACCATCTTGTAACCAGTATCTCATTAATTTATGTGTTATTCATATAATATGTATCTAATTGTTGATTTTTTTAAATTTAGTTAAAATATATAAAATGTCGTATTTGTTAATTATCATATACAAATTATCAATTATACATTTAAGTTAAGTTGTTTCAATTTATAAAAACCATTTGGAACAAAAGTTTTAACCCATTAATCGTCGTGACCAAATTCCTTATTCAGTGTCACATACTCACGTGGGATTTTGCAATACTTCAGTTAGGTAAAAGGGGAAAATTGGAAGAAAAAAAAAAAACATAATACCATCAATTATCGACGAGACATCAACTCCCTTTAATTGTGATCCCATGTGACTCTCTATCAAAGAGTGTGACCTGTCAAACCAAAAATAGGTTGTGATGGTGCCGACTTTTTTGCTTCGTCCTTTGTTATGTTGCTGTAGCAAGTTTACAGTACACTCTTTACTAATGTAAGAACTTGAGGTTTTAGCTGGCGTCAGGACAAGGAGTTTGGGGTTTTAAAGAGTAATTATGTACGAGTGTGAAGGTTCACTTCATGCGGGTTTATTGTATAAAATTGATTCAAAATCATATCTCATCATTTGAGGATGTGATTTTCAGGGAAAGAGAGCTTTTTCTTCTTTATTTCTTTAATGGTTTAGGCTTAGCAGGAGGGTTCGTACTTTGGCCAGATAAAGTGGGCATGCTCTTGTTAAAGCATTTGTTAAAGAAGGCGAGTGACTTGGATGTTTCTCTTTCAGTTTCTGTCAAAAGTTCTTGAATCTGGAATCTTGAGCAGGTTTTTGTGTTACGTGAAGATTGAGACCTATCATCAGCTCTGAAACTTTCTCTTTTTTCTTCTTGGATTCTATTCTGTTCAACACTGGGAAATCACTTGGCGTCCCATTTAGTTGTAACTTAGTTTGTGGTCTTTTGCATGATCTTAGGAACAAGAGATGAAATCTTTGAGTAGTGTAGGACTTGGTTTGAGTATAGTTTTTGGTTGCCTTCTACTAGCTCTAGTTGCAGAGCTCTACTATCTGCTATGGTGGAAGAGAAGGCTTACCAACAGAGAAATTGGAGAAGATTATAGCAGTCCAGCAAGAGAGTTGTTTTACATGTTCTGTTTAAGGAAGCCATCTTCTTCAATGCACTCTGGAGAGGTATGCTCTTCAGTGAGAATTACTGATACACTTGTAAATCCAGAACAAGAATCTCATCCCCATGTGAGCACTAGCAAAGATTTACTGCTCAAGCCTTTTGGTACTGACGATCAGATGGAGACAGAACTGATGAGGTTGCAGAGTCTGTCAGGTCCTCCAAGGTTTCTCTTCACAATTATTGAAGAAACAAAGGAGGATTTGGAGTCTGAAGATGCCAAATCCAGAGGTGATAATAAGAGTGGTAAAGGGTCTAGGAGCTTGAGTGATTTACTTGTCACGGTAGAGACACCATATCTAACTCCTCTTGCTTCACCGCCATTCTTAACTCCTCCTCTTACTCCTATGAGTTGTAGTAGCTATAACCAACAGGAGTTCCATAGCTTTGAAGCTTCTATAGTGACTGATCATCACAAGCTCAGGACATCCCCACCTTCAACATTCAAGTTCTTGCAGGCTGCAGAGGAAAAGCTGTTCAGAAGAAAATTGTTGGAAGAAGTTGATAAAGAGGTCCAAGAGAAGGATGGTTATGTCCAAGACTATAGGAAGAAGGATTCTAGTTCACAGGAGGAGGAAGATGGGCCTTTTATCACCATCACTGTAGATAAGTATAAAGAGAGTGAGCTTAGTATCTAATCAAACTATCCAAAACAACTCAGGTACTTCACTCTTAGTTACTTCACTTTCAACAACCAAACTCTGAAGAAGCAAGAACAGTATGATCTTTCAATAGAAGAGCTCTACATGATCAACCCCAAGTGACCAAAAAAGATTCTTACTTTTCCTCATTCATGTTCTTCATTTTTTGTTTCCTGATTTCTTAGTATCACCAAAAATTTTAGGTAGTGTTCCTAGTAGTCCTTGTATCTTTCTGGGATGTTCTTGAGTATCAGCTTGGAGGGTTAATCTTTGCCAAGAAAATTTTCAAGCAGACAACATTCTGAGCAGTATAATGTGGAGAGGTTGGACAGGAGCAAGTGGGGTTTCATTTGTTTTTTTTAATTCAATCTCCATATCCTGAGCTGACAGAAACCTGCAACCATTCCTGGTGTGATTGATGGTTAGTACCGATGTTTTTTTTGTCTGTATAAAAAGGTTTCTGACAATGAAGACACCTTTTTCTCAGTGCTTGTTCCTTTCCTCCTCCACGCCTGTGACAGCCACCACATGAACAAACATTATTGCCATGTCCTGATTTTGTATTCTTTTGTCGTGTGCATGATGTTTGTGTATATGCCCCACCGGGCAACATTTGACCCCTCTGATCAGAATTTGACAAAGCAAGGACTGGATGGGTATATTGGAGTTTTTCTATGTAGCCAAGCAACACAAGGAAGCAACTTTCATTTCAAGAAAGTAACAAAAATGGAGAAAAAGGAGAGAGGTACACAGAAGTAACTTGGGAGATAGTGAGATGGTTCTTGTGCTTTTTCCATAACCAACAAAGTTGCATGCAAGTTGACAGTGAAAATGTCTGGTGTGGGATTAGACCCAAAAGCGTTTTCCAGGTTGTAGAGAATCATTACAAGCATGCCTTTTCACAACCCTTTTTTGAGTATTTAATGCATGAGTAGATATGATCTGAAAACTTAACTTTAATCACAGTTTAAGTTGTATGAGCAAAAGCAGATGAATCCAAATTTTAATTTGTATTACTGGAATATTTGCATTAAAAGATCTGTTTGCTCATGCGATAATGATCTTAGTTATTAGAAGTTTAGAGTATTGTTAAAATTGCTTCATTCGTAAATTCTGAAATAATTTTTTGTAAAAATATAAAAGAAAAGTTGTGTATATTATAATTCTTTTTAGACTTTCGCAAAGTAGAGAGTCTTGTGCATTGTGTAAGTTATTTTTTCTCAAATCATATGTTTCAACAAGAATTCAATTAAATTTCGACGAGAATTCAATTGGGTATTCCTGATGATAATTTGAAAAATTCAATCCCAAAATAATTAAGTAGTATTCCACCAATCAAATTAATATTGTCATATAACTAATTGGATGCAATACTTTCCCCAGTTCCAGGCGGAGACAGATAGGTAGCTGGACTTCAAAAAGTGAAGGCACGGAGAATGTTCAGTTTTAAAATGGCTGGAGCGAGTTCTTGAGAAAGAACAGAACTATAGTTAAAAAGGAGAGGGTGGAAGAAGATCAACCAAGCCCGGCTTTCATATGCTCTTTAGAAAGTTGTTCAAGGGCCTTAAAGAAAGGAAGACCGTCATATTCCTTACCCCTCTCTATCACCCCTCAAACTCAAATTTTGATTAACTCAAGTTTAATTTATTAATTTTAGATTGAGGTTAGACTAAAATTGCAAATTCAGGAGCCATCATATCCACCGAAAAGAAAAGCTTATGCCCCACAAACCTTCAAAGCCTCTTTGCACCTCTTAACCTTCCCATCCGCTTTTGTAAAGTGATAGAGAACCATCACATGAACTGTCCCATTCGTTAAGTTGATTAAAGATTGGGCAGTACACAAACAGCAGGACTGGTGGGCTTAACAACATTTGACGACATCCATGTCTTGTCATAGAAGATGCAAGTCCAGACCCATCCCACAAATAGTTTTTGTCTAGGTGCAGACATGGCTTTGTACTAATCTTGGTCCCCTAAACGAAACTATGGGGTTTTTTCGTAAGCCCATCTGACGCTGGGTTTTAAGGCCTAAACGGAACACTCGTGAACTCGCATGTTCTGCGAAAACCCACCGTTGACAATCCTTTTTCAGCGCGAAACAAGCACCTGATTTTGATAGAGTAATTTCATCGAACAGTTGGCTTGCAATAGTCGCAGGACTTCCAAAGTCATGAAAGGGAAAAAAGCCACAATCTTGACGCTTGCTGAGAAGTGCAAGGTCTTTTTCTTTTGTTTCTGATTACCATAGTCATTGTCTACTTTTATCTGCTTAACATTAGCTTCTTATTTTAGAATATACTGGCCTCAAATTGGCAAGCTCAACTTAATACCATTAAAGCTGATGCCAAGGGAAGGTATGGTTTTTGTTTTGTTTTGTCTGTTCGCTAATCATAAAGCTCAGAGCTTCACATGATTATCTGCAGAATATTTCATGGTGGGTGTTTATAAGTTTAGAGTTTATTATACGTTGAAATGGTTTTTTTTCCCTCCACTTTCTGAATATGCATTTCTGCTTACTGGGTAAGCTGCATTCTGAGTTTTTGTTGTTTGTTTTTCTTAGCAAGGAGGAGATATACACTTCAAAAGTTAAGTACGTGCTCAAGAAGGGAAGACCCTATATCTGGGTGCCTGAAAATGACTTGCATAATATGGTACAGTTACTGAATACTTATGCATAATATGGTACAGTTACTGGATAGTTTATTGAATTATTAACTTCTACCTTGTGTTTATGCATGTCAGTTCCTGTCAATGTATTAGATGTCAATCGGCTTGTTGGTCTCTGAACATTGAAGACTGGCTTGAGAACAATTGGTGTTGGAATATTCTGATGATGATGCCTAAACCTTTTCTGTATTTTCCCTTTTTCTTGTAGAACATGATAATTGATGAACGTGGTTCTTTTGCTGTTGCCACTCCTTTCCCGGGACCTCTGGCAAAATTACTGAAATCAACAAAAAAGGTTCGGTTGAATTTGAACAGCACTCCTCTGGTTACCTACCATTTCTTTGCTCTTCTGACCCTCCACAATGTATCCTGAAAGTGCTTACTTGTATAACCTTAAGATTGTTTCATATTACTAGGTATGATTTAGGAAGTAATGGTTTTGTGGGAGTATTGGATGTACAACTTAAAGATCTGATATGGCTATTGTTACACTGCAGTTACCAGCTAGGATTGCTCTAATGGGAGATGTTGTGCCTCTTAAAGATGATAAGGTTTGGCCATCTAACCATTATCATAAAGTTTTGTGTCAGGCTAGGAGTTTCCACTGCATGCTTCGATACTTTAATTGGTCAATAATTTTCATGCTGTACTTTCAGCCTGACTTGTTGGCTGTAGACGGCTTTACATAGACCTCACCATGGAACTGTAATATAATAATGAATCTTCATTTTACAACTCTTATAATGATTTAGCCGATTACACACCACGATTTAATTACAACCAGCTACTCTAGCTTCTTGGATTATAATACTTGTGTCTTGCAAAAAGAATCTAGAAAAACAGTTCACATTATTTGTTGTTCTCTTATAGGCTCAACTGATTGCAAATAATGTCAAAGAGATTATCCTGTCTGAAGAAAGAATGATTAATGAATCCTCTTACAAAGTTTCTGGAGTCCTATCTTCTTCTGATCTTGCAACATCACGAAGTGCAAACCTTAAACAACTACTTGATGGCGGTCAAAGATTCAATATTTATAGGCTTACCCCAAGGTAGATCTCTCAGTTGCTTTACTATTTCCTTAACGCAGCAAGAAGCTTGCGTAATTCAATATGTTGCTGCTAATGCAACTGGTAAAGTTTTGTGTGATACCTGAGACTGGAATTGAGACCAGGATGTCTCCGCTTGTCATCAATCAGTGCATAACTAATTAAACTTTGATTAATATACTGTGCTTATGTATGAAAATAAGGATAATATTGAATGGAAAACCAAGCCAACAGGCTGACGGTTCCAATTTATTGTACAGTTCATGCATGTTTATTGATGGTCATGGAGATACTCATGAAGTGGATATGGAAGATTTTGAAACATCAAAAGCAGACCCATTGGGTGAGACCTCTGATTCCGTCACTTCTGCCAAGATAGGATCTGTTACTTAAGTAAATTGACATGTATTTAATGATTAAACAAGATCTTTAACTTCTTGTTGGGTGCAGCTTCATTTTCTGCCAAGCTAATTGATGGCATCAACCGAAGTGAAGCAAGGCGCCGAGCCCTCATGCTGTTTTGTTTGGTGTATTTGAATGTGAATGCAAGGGTAAGATTTTCTGTTATATACATTTCAATGGATGAGCATTATCAGCTTTTGTATTGCATGCCATTAACTTTTATGTCATATAGATCAGTGTTTCTCCTGGATGTAGTTATGTATGTCCTGTTGGTTTTAATTACATAAGATAAACTTTTTTCTTGAGCTCATCAAACTCGAGTTTATTATCACCATGCTCTGATGTATCATTGGAATGATGGGGTCAAAATTCATAGCTTGCAGGGTTTTGTTTTAATACCAGATATTTCACCGCTTCTTAGAGTCCAAAAAATCTTAAATGCTAATCAATTGTATTAAGTATGCATCTGAAATATCTGCTACTACTGTTGTGATATCTCAAAACTTTTCTTCTTTGTTGTGCAATGTCCTGCAGGATGCATACTTGCTAGCTGTGGACCGTAAGGGATTCGATGTGCTTGGAAAGGTTCCAAGACAAACAGTGAAGGATGCGGTTAGTGAATTCCAGTGGAAAGAGTACAGGTTTGCCTTCAAGGAGGAAGCACAAGATGTCGAAACATTCTGCGGTCGTCTCATGGAGATGGAAGAAGAGGTTGTTACCAGAGTTTCAAGTTCTAGTGGTTTGATTTGAGCAATACATTTGATCGACCTGCTCTGGAACATCAGAATTAGCCAAACATCACCAATGTAAAGTTTTTGCCAAACTGCGCTAAAGTTTTCTGTAAATGCCTAAAATGGTTTTTGGTATTCTATTTGTGTTGGTGCATGCTTACTGTTTCTCTTCATTTAAGAAGAAAAGCTGATAGAAACACAAGTTCATGACACATTTGTCAGGTTATATGAACTGAGCCATAAAATATAGCAACAGGCAATGGGAATGAAACATAAATGAGACGTACGGATGAAATTGGATTGTGAAGGAATATTTGGGCAAGAATTTTCAGCCTTTCCATGGCAAATGTTGTCCGTGACTAGAGGCTAACCAGAGAGGAAAATGAAACATTTATCATTAAGTTGAAAATAGCTAATGAACTACAAAATTTTTCATCGGATCATGCCGCAACCAGCTTTAAGTTTCTTTCACAAAAGAGACCACCTTGGCTTTTAATCAACTTCCTCGATTTTAGGACCTGAGGCACTGCCACCAGTTGGAGGAGCACCGTCAGGGCCGCCACTGCCAGCATCAGCACCCCCACCTTGATACATCTTGGCAATAATGGGGTTGCATATGCCCTCCAGTTCCTTCATTTTATCCTCGAATTCGTCTACTTCTGCAAGCTGATTGCTGTCCAGCCACTGAATGGCTTGATCGATTGCGTCTTCAATCGTTTTCTTGTCAGCCGCAGGAAGTTTTGAACCAATCTTCTCATCTTTGATTGTGTTTCTCATGTTGTAGGCATAGTTCTCTAAAGCATTCTTTGCCTCCACCTTCTTCTTGTGCTCTTCATCTTCAGACTTGTACTTCTCCGCTTCCTGCACCATCTTCTCAATCTCTTCTTTGGACAGCCTACCTTTATCATTGGTGATTGTGATCTTGCTTTTCTGACCGGTCGTCTTGTCCTCAGCTGACACATTCAAGATGCCATTTGCATCGATATCAAAGCACACGGTGATCTGAGGCACACCCCTAGGTGCTGGAGGAATACCAGAGAGTTCAAATTTTCCAAGTAAATTATTGTCCCTTGTTCTTGTTCTCTCACCCTCATAAACCTGTATCAAAACACCAGGTTGATTGTCTGAGTAGGTGGAGAAAACTTGCTCCTTCTTGGTAGGAATGGTTGTGTTCCTTGGGATCAAAACGGTCATGACACCACCGGCAGTTTCTAATCCAAGTGACAGTGGAGTAACATCCAAAAGCAACAAATCCTGCACTTTCTCATTACCTTCGCCACTCAAGATTGCAGCTTGAACAGCGGCACCATAGGCAACAGCCTCATCTGGGTTAATGCTCTTGCAAAGCTCCTTCCCATTGAAGAAGTCTTGAAGAAGTTGCTGTACTTTGGGGATTCTAGTGGAACCACCAACAAGAACAACATCATGAACTGAGCTCTTGTCCATCTTAGCATCTCTCAGACACTTCTCCACAGGATCCATGCACTTCCTGAAAAGATCCATGTTGAGCTCCTCAAATCTAGCACGAGTAATTGTCGAATAATAGTCAATTCCCTCGAACAGAGAATCGATCTCAATGGTGGTCTGAGCAGTTGATGAAAGGGTCCTCTTAGCTCTCTCACAAGATGTCCTCAACCTCCTAAGAGCTCTGGGATTGCCGGAGATGTCTTTCTTATTCTTCCGCTTGAACTCTTGAACAAAATGGTTCACCATTCTATTATCAAAGTCCTCGCCACCAAGATGAGTGTCTCCGGCAGTCGCCTTCACCTCAAAGATACCCTCTTCAATGGTAAGTAACGACACATCAAAGGTCCCACCACCAAGATCAAATATCAACACATTCTTCTCCCCAACACTCGTCGCCTTCTTGTCAAGCCCATAAGCAATAGCCGCAGCTGTTGGCTCATTGATGATGCGCATAACGTTGAGCCCAGCTATGGTTCCAGCATCCTTAGTAGCCTGACGCTGCGAGTCATTGAAGTAAGCAGGGACAGTAACAACTGCATTCTTCACTGTCGTTCCCAGAAATGCCTCCGCAATCTCACGCATCTTCGTAAGCACCATCGAAGAGATCTCTTCAGCAGCAAACTGTTTGTCCTCTCCTTTGTAAGACACCACAATCATAGGCTTATCACCAGGACCTGTAATCACCTTGAAGGGCCAGAGCTTTATATCACTCTGCACAGAAGTATCACTGAATCTCCTACCAATCAATCGCTTTGCATCTGCCAAAACCCAACAACACAATCATTACAAATAACTTCCACTTACTATTATAAAACAATCCCAATTGCGGCTACAATATTACGATTGTGGTCTGAACTGTTACATATGCCGCAATTACGATCATATTTCTCGTAATTGTCTCGCATCGTCCACAGTTATCGTAATTGCCCGCAATTCGTAATGTTTAAGACCTTGATAAAAATGAGAGAGTGGTACTAACCGAAGACAGTGTTGATGGGGTTCATGGCGACCTGGTTCTTGGCAGCGTCGCCGATCAGACGTTCGGAGTCGGTGAATCCAACATAAGACGGTGTCGTCCTATTACCTTGATCGTTAGCGATAATCTCGACTCTGTCGTGTTGCCAGACACCTACGCAAGAGTACGTTGTCCCTAGATCGATACCGATCGCGGGTCCTTCAATTTTTCCGGCCATTCTCCGACAACTGTGGAAGGCAAGACGGTATTGTTAAGGTTTCGGTTCGTTTAATGTTGGGATAAGGTACTACGAGGATTTGAGAGAACATATATAGATTTTGGGGTGTGTGTGAAGGTCAGTTCTAGAATGTTCCATTGAAGTGTCGAAGATTCGGGATCGCCGACGCCTAACGCTGCTACTTTGTCGCCGGAGGATTGGAATTCTTGACCAAGTCGACAAGCATCCGCTTAGACCGACCGATCCAGTTATGTTGGCGCCAAATGTGAAGTTTATTTTTTTTCACAAGATAATACGACACGTCGTTATCCATTCATCCAAAAGAAGTTAAAAGGCAATAATTAAAGTTATTAATAATAGAATAACCCAATTCATATATATTATATTTGGAGGGTGCACTCACAAAATTTTGTGTTTGTACATCAAGTATTTTTAATAAATAAACATATTATTATTAGTAGTATTTAAAATTAAGTGATTATAAATTTAACCAATTTCAAGTCTTTCAAACATTTGATTATTAAAATTAATTAATGCATAAGTTTTCTTTAATTTTAATTTAAAATTATATTTTAATTGATTGAGTTTAATTCAATTTAAAATCAATGAATAAATTTTTTATTAAGTTTTAAAGTGAAAATAAAATAAATTGAATTAAATTATACTTTCACAAGCTACAAGATGGAACATTTATTTATTTGCTTTTATATATTGATGATATGCTTATTGCATGTAAAAGCAAAGTGGAGATTGAAAGATTTAAGACTCAACTGAGTAATGAATTTGAGATGAAAGATTTGGCATAAGCTCGGAAGATACTAAGTCTGAAAATTGAAAGAGATAGAGAAAAAGGTAAAATTGGTCTGTGTCAAAAGCAATATTTGAAGAAGGTATTACAATGTTTCGGAATGAATGAAAATTCAAAATTGGTTAGTACACCTCTTGCTCCTCATTTCAAGCTTAGTGCTTCAATGTCTCCTAACACAGATGAGGAGAGTCATTATATGGCTCAAATTCTATATGCAAGTGTTGTTGGTAGTTTGATGTATGCTATAGTGTGTACTAGGCCTGATATTTCACAAGTTGTTAGTATTGTCAATACATATATGCATAATTCAGGAAAAGGGCATTGACAAGTTGTGAAATGGATTCTACGGTATATTCAGGGTGCTGTAGATGTTGGTCTATTATTTCAGCAAGATGAAGTTACTGATCAATATGTTATTGGATATGTACATTCTGATTACGCAGATGATTTGGATAAACGTAGGTCCACTACAGGTTTTGTATTCACTCTTACTGAAGGGCCAGTGAGTTGGAGATCAACTTTACAATCTACAGTTGCTTTATTAACTACTGAGGCATAATACATGGCAGTAACAGAAGCTATTAAAGAAGCCATCTGGCTTCAAGAGTTGCATGATGACTTAGGGGTACATCAGGACCATGCGGATATTCACTGCGACAGTCAGAGCGCTTATTTATTTAACAAAGAATCAAGTTCATCACGCACGTATAAAACATATTGATGTGAGGTTCCATTTTGTTCGTGATATTATTGATGAGGGAGATAATCTTCTTCAGAAAATTGGGACTGCTGACAATCCTACTGATATGTTGAAAAAACCAGTTTCGTTACTCAAGTTTAAGCATTGCTTAGACTTGATTGACATTTGTAAAATTTGTTGATTGCTCCGTAGGAGATTGGGAGACGATCATTGAGAATTCCACTTCAAGGATTTGAGTCAAGGTGGAGATTATTGAGTATTATCTCAAAGTCAGAAATGGTAACTTCTCAAAGTCAGAAATGGTAGCTTGCTTTCAGTAATTGTTGAGTCATAAATGGTGGCTTGTTTTTCGGTGGATTTCGGTGCAGCTGGCCTTCACCCATTAACTTCTCTATAAAAGAGAAGCAGCAATAGTGGCAGAGTGTGAGTGAGAAGAGAGCAGACAATTTCTGGTGTGAGAGAGAGCAGAAAAAATTCCAAAAGTGAGAAAGAGCAAAATATTTACAGAGGAAGGAGATAGTAGAAATTTCTAGAGGGAGAGAGAAAAAAACATATATATATATTTTGTTTTCTTTTCCTAGTAGGAGTGTGTGAGCTTGAGTTAATTTGGGTCTTTTAAGAAATTGAGTGATAAACACTATTGTATGCTCTCATTGATTATAGTGAAATACTCAGTCGTCTCTAAACTGAATGTAGGCATTGCCGAACCAGTGTAAAAATCTTGGTGTTCTTGTTGTTATTTTATTTTTACTCCAAATTTATTAACGTTTCCGCACAATAATTTTACCTTCATGAAGATCAGATGGCTCCCAAGTTCGATTCCTTTGAATGGATTGCAATTCATCTTCCATCATACTCTTCCATTCTTGATGTTGCAAAGCTTCCTTAATCAAAATAGCATCACCAGCAAAGAGAACCAACAACAATGCAACCTCTCCTTCAATTTCAATTCAACATTGAGAAATGCTGCCATGCTTACTTCTCTGTAATTGAGCTCAAACTATTGGAGTTGTTGTGAGAAGACTCTTCGGACATAGGAGCTGAACTTGTTTTTTCTAGAGTTGAATTCTGAGAGTTACTGGTCGTTCAGTGTTCTCACCTCCATCTTCTTCAAAATGTGCCTTTTTGTTCCTAGTCTTCTTTCTCTTACTCCTATTTTGCCACTTCATCAAAAAAATACATTCCCACTCACGACAATAGTCTCACTTATAGGATAATAGAGCATACACGCTTTTGATTTGGTGCAATATCCAATAAAGATGAAATTTTTTATTTATCTACTAACTTATGTTTTTCTGTTGTATGTAAGGCATAAGAAATACAACCGAAAACTCAAAGATGAAGTCAGTTTCGTTATTTTGAGTTTGTTTGGGGCTATTTGTTGGAAGGACAAGGAAGGCATGAATAAATTGGAATTGGTCTTTCTCAAGTTGAGCTGGGTCAAATATTTATTTGGTCGAGTAATTGGGTTGGATTGAGTTAGGTAGTATTCGGGTTAGGTCAACCTGAATTTCTCGGTGGGTTCGCTTGTAAAGCTCGTATGATTGATGAAATATGATAGAGGTTTTCTAGAGAATGCTAAGCAATTTGTGTTAACCTGGTGTGTATTTGCATGTAAAGCTACTTTTTAAAAGTTGACCTAAAATTGATACATAGATTGGGTTCAGAAAGAGATGAAAGGCTAATGGTGTATACGACCTTGGTTACGGTATTGTTCAAGGAGACGAGGAAGACAAAGGGAATTTCGATTGATGGGTTCATTTACACAGAAGGGTAAGTTGTTTCTTGTTGAATTGTGAATCCCATTTTAGTTTCTTATCAGCTGAAATGGATGGATGATGAGTTATGAAGACGGAGAAGTTGGGTGTCTCCTTCCACTAGCTCTTGCTCGAATATCTGCTTCAACACATATCATTTCAGTAAGCTCATGCAATTTAGAGCTTTAACTTTGTTTTGCATGATCTTTACTGGGTCGTAATGCATCTAAATCACAGAAAGGTCTTCCTTAATCTCTTCCCCTTTTTTACAGGCAAAGGTTGCTCAAGACAAGACTTCATCAATTCTTATAGGTTTCAGTAAGATTGAGGAGACGCTTGGTTCATAGAAGGCAATGAGAATGGAAATGAAAATGAATATAGTGAAGAATGAGAATAGATATAATCATTATAATTATGATCATTGGTTAAGATGAAGGAATGATTACCATTACTATTAATGGTGGTTGGTTTGTTAAAAATATTGAGACATAAAAATTTGTTAAAATTTTGTTTTATATCAAATTTTAAATATATTTTAATTAATTATTTTAATTTATGCACCCTATTTATAATAACAAAATGTTTAGAATCAAGTATATTGAGGTTTTTCTTTCCAATAGCTCTTGAAGAAAAAATACTCTAATATTTTCTTGCATCAACATATCACTACTTACATAATATCCTCAAAATATAGTTTAATTGTTGGACCCCGAATTTTTTTTATGATGTTATTAAGCATGAATTTTGTTAATTATGTAATTAAGGCTTAGTTTGATTTATTTGGGAGTATTTTTGGATAATTAAGATTTATTTGTGTTTAAGTGAGAATTAAAAGGGTAAGAGAATGTGAGGGCATTTTGGGAAGATTGCTTGAGGTGGAGTGATTTAGGCTTGTCTAGGAGGGGTAAGTTGGTCTTTAGACTTAAGAAAGAGTTAGAAGAGGAAGGTGTCGTAGCTTGAAGAAGAAGAAGAGGAAAAGAGAGTTTTGTGAAGCTAGTGATTTTCGCAGATTCGAAGTGTTTCCAGGTAAGTTTAACTTCATTCCTTTGTATTGTGGTTAGATTTAACCCTAAGATGGATTGAATGTGTGATAATCGGTGGTTTAGGGTTTAAAAGCAAAAATGGTTAGATTTCTTTGGGTTGATGATTCTGTGTAGGTTTTTAAGTTGTTAATGGGTTAGAAATGTAGTGTAGGACTTGATCTAAGGCTTAGGTGTGTTGCATTTATGTTTGGGGAAGGATTGAAGTGAGAAAATGCAGGAAAATCAGGTTCGGAGTCGTTCTCTAGGTCCGCACGTCGCGACGTGCGTAAGAACACGCCGTGACGTGCGAGTTCGTCGCGACGTGCGAACTTTCATTCGTCGTGATGTGCGAGTAGGTTTGGCACACTGCGGCGAGCCTGGTCTTCGCCGCGGTGAGCTTGAGTCGTCCGCTCGCCACGGCGAACATCCAATTTTTTTTTTCTGAGAGAGATTTTTGGGCATATCTTGGGTTATAGATGTCCAATTGAGGTGATTTCAGATTCGTTGTGAACAAAAGATAGAGGGCTACAAGTTTTATGAAGAAAGGAAGTTCAGAATTAGCCTCTAAGGGTTCGAATTTTAGGTGGAAGTTGAGTGGAGACTTTTAGTGCTTTTCCTTTTGGATTTTTAAGCTTTTGAATATTTTCCTTTGAATGTTAATTGAATGAGAACTTGATTTATTATAGGAAACCAAGCCGACCTGACCCAATCACAAGAAGAAGGACATCAGTGAGTCGGATACTCGAGCGATATTAGGTGGGTAATATATTTATGGTTATTGTGTGTATGGGCAAATTGCCTTATGTATGCTTACTTGCACTGTGTGACATTATGTGTTGAATCATAAGAAATATGAGAAATGCATGATGATTATGTATGGCCTCGATAGGCCTTATGGCATTTTGCAAGAATGAAAAGAACGAAAAGTATGAAACCTTTAATAAAATGCTTTGAGCATGAAACGAATGGTAATGTGTTTTGTTTGGGTGAGAGAGTAACGAATGGAGTCACGTGTACGTCGACATAAAGCCTTCTCCCGACTGCCCGCTTGAGACAACTAGATCCTTGAGAAATCGGACTCGGATAATTTACGGAATAAATTTCGGTTTATCCGGATCGTTTTACGGAACTGTCGAGCCAATTATTTGTGCATACATGATTGATTTGTTGAGCATGACACATGTTAAAGTGGTATATTGTACACTCATATGACATATTTTGTGATGATTGCAAGGTGATATATTGATGACTTGCTATATATATACATATGTTTGATTGTGTGACTCGTTGCCAATGGCTATAAATGTATATGCCACTGAGCTTCGTAGCTCACCCCATTACTCTCCCCTCCTCAGGTATAGATCGAGACGATCGTTGATCTTGCAAGGCATCGAAAACTTTAAGCTAGTTAGGAGCTTTGTATTAAGTTAGTATTTTGGTTAGCCCGCCAGCATATCATCATGGAGCATACTCCTGTATTTTGGATTTAAATTTTATTTGTATTATGCTATATTTGAGAATATTTGTTGAATTTCCTTTGTATTGCAATGGCATGAACCCCTTGGTTTATGGGGTGTTTAATTCATTAATGGAATGCATGTGATGAATGTGTGTATATATGTTGTGTGAATCGACATTATGTATATGTATGGATGTTGGGATTGGGTCCGAACGTTTGGGGGCCCGTCGCTGGTGCAGCCCGAGGAGTCTCCTCCGGAATAGGGATCCGGGACCCGTGCCCAACATGTTTGGTATCAGAGCGCCTATGTTTAGTGTCTTTGGCTTAGAATGCATAGTAAGATGAATTGTTTGCTATATGATTATTTGTTGCATTGATTAAGTGACATGCATATCATGCATACATGTAGGAAGTCCGATTGTCATATAGCTAATCCTTAGTGTTTACCTTTGAAGGAGTACGATGTCATCTCGTAGAAAGACACGAGGAGCTTTGCAAGGATTCATTGCACCTGACTCTCCGACTGGAGAGGAGAGGACTGATGAGTCAGTAGCCCCAGAAAATGCTGAGGCTTCTGTAAGGCTAGGGAGGGAGCCCCTTCCATCGAAAACTCAGGAGTCGCCGGTTATGCAGGAGTAAGTGCCTCCTCTAGATCCGAGGTTGTTTCAGGCGTTCACTCAGGCATTTGTTCAGGCTATGGGTCAAATGCCACAGCCTTCTGCTTCAGCCCCGCCAAGAAGGGCAGACGATTTGACAGATTGAGGAAGTATGGAGTAGTGGACTTCTACGGGTCCACTGATCCCGAGGAAGCTGAGACATGGTTGAGAAAGACCGAGAGGGTGCTAGATCAGATGGAGTGTGAGGATGAGGAGAGTTGTCTATCCATGAGTCCGCCTTGTGAGATGCTCAGATTAGTGGGAGACCGTGCCAGGGAGTCAGATGAGACCATTAGGGCTGGCATGGCAGGACTTCCTTGCTGCTTTCAGGAAGAAATATATATCGGAGGTGTATATTCAGCAGAAGTAGAGGGAGTTCCTCAGTCTTACTTAGAGGGAGATGACAGTCAGTGAGTACGAGCGTCGGTTCACTCAGTTGGCGAGGTATGCTTAGGATTTGATGCTGAGTGAGGCTACTAGATGTCGTCGATTTGAGTCGGGTCTGCACTTGGCCATCAGAGAGAAAGTGATAGTGTAGAACTTTTGTGACTTCCAGCAGTTGGTTGAGGCAGTTTTGAGAGTGAAAAATATAGATAATATCAAGAGTGCTGTGAACAAGAAGAGAAAAGGAAGAGAACAGCCAAGAGGGAGGCAAGATTAGTACTCTATGCCCGACAGAGTGCCGGAGCTTCCTGCTCGGCCGAGGAGAGGAGCATGTAGGAAAATCCCGGTGTGTGCATCACATACACACGGTGCGAAAAAACAAAAATTTTTATTCCGGGACCTTTCCGAAAGCCAGGATCCATGTGTCCATATAACAAAGTCAAACCAAAACGACCAAAGGAGACTGTCTCTAATGGTATCCACGCAGAGATCGGAGAACCTAACCGGGGCAAACCTTTGACCCGAGAATAGCTAGAATAAAGTGAAGACTGCTAGATCTTACCTTTATTCTTGGAGAGCTATGGGAAGAACGATGGTGAAGAAGCTTGGAGAGGAGAGAAGCTTGAAGATCATCGATGATGAAAGATGAAGAAGAGTGAAGAAAACTTTGATTTTTAACAACCCTTTGTAAAACCAACGATCATCACCCATCTTTCTTCATTTGCCATTTGTCTTTAACTATTAAAGACATATTAAATGCTAAAGTGGTGAGCTTTCCACGTTAGCCATCTTGATTTTGTCCTTTAGTTCATTTTTGTCTTTAACATTTAAAGACATTAAAAGCTAAAGAAACAATCATCATTTAGTCTTCTCTCATCCTTCCACGTAAACCACACACACACACATATATATATATATATATAAAACCCTGAGCAGACTGCCGGTGATAAGCCGGAGGAAGGTGAGGATGACGTCAAGTCATCATGCCCCTTATGCCCTGGGATGATTCATTCGGATCGACATGAGAGTCCAACTACATTGCATTGCTAGAATCCATGTTGTATATTTGAAAGAGGTTGACCTCCTTGCTTCTCTCATGGTACAATCATCTTCTCGCTGAGCCCCTTTCTCCTCGATCCACAAAGACAAAATATAGGACTGGACACACGTGCTACAATGGCCGGGACAAAGGGTCGCGATCCCGCGAGGGTGAGCTAACTCCAAAAACCCGTCCTCAGTTCAGATTGCAGGCTGCAACTCGCCTGCATGAAGCCCAATCGCTAGTAATCGCCGGTCACCATACGGTGGTGAATTGCGTTCCTGCCTTTATACATACCGCCACACACTATGGGAGCCGGTCATGCCAAGTCGTTACCTTAACCGCAAGGAAGGGATGCCTATATATATATATATTAATTACTTAATTAATTAATAAGATATATATATATATATATATATATATATATATATAATGTCAAGTGGTCCACCACACTGGTCGATCCTATCGGGTCCCGGTATGGAAAAAACACCGAAGACCTGTTTCAGCAATATCGATGTCGCGATCTCATCGGGACATATCTCGATATCATCGGGATCCATTTAATACTATTGCTCTCTATTTATTGGATCTCTATCCAAAACTATTTTACGAATTCTCCGAGCCACTCTAATGCGTGTGACCCATTAGGTTCCTGGTTATGTTGACCACTTAGATTAACACTTAATCCAAGCAAGTCATGAGCGGTGTCTAGCCACACATCATGACCCCCAATTGACCGGAAAGTAATTGGTTTGACGAATGAACTTATGTTTATCATGAACCATATCACGAACCTTTCCATAGACAATTACTGTGCAATTCGTCCTTTCACCATACTATACCCCACTTAGTTATGAGTATGGGCAAAGTGTCAACTCTTACTAGACTGAGTACGTCAAATCTAATCCAAGTGATATCAGTTCTCGTCCTGGGACTCATTATTTTAAATGTCACTGAAGACACTCTTTATGACATATGAACTTCGGCCAGAGATTTCTAAGTAATGACCCTGACAAGAGGCCATGGGTATCATCTTCTGCTATCACAGAAGTGGTGAATCCTTTATTGGCTACTCAATTACCTTCGAATACCTCGAGCTGTACCCAGTCACCACCCTATGAGCGAACTGTGTAAGGCAACAAGGAATGGAGTCAAAGCACATAATCAATATCCAAGATATCCTTGAGCACCTCAAGTCTAAGGATATTTGGACCATTGCTATGATGAGATTATCACTGACATTAGAATAGGACATCCATGTGATGATCTCATAGCAGGTCATCCAATGTACTTACTACCTCTAGTAAGCATTCACATCTCAACCCTAAACATCCCATATTTACAATTTCTGAGATCCACTGCTTGATCAAATCAAGGAGTTTGAGATGTGCTAGTCTCTCCGGATTAACGATGTCCAGCCAGAATCTTATGACTAGGGATAATTTAGATACCACATAATTGCACATGATAGGAATCTCAGTAGTATGATCACATCATAATTTCCTTCATGCTATGTCATATATCATGGACTTCATTAATTTGCTTATAGATCAATATCCATTCATAAACAATGAACAACAAAGTAATGAAATATGTCTTTCTTTATTTATTCATAAAGTCTGTACACAACTTTGTACAAAACGAGCTAAAGGAGATTGCCTTTAGGACACTACTCTAACAAAATCTCCCACTTGACCTAAAGCTAATCGCCTTGATATCTAATACCATAGGCTAGTACATGAGAATCAAAACACTTTTATGATAATGGCTTTGTCAACGGATCAACAATATTTTGCTCGGTGGGAATTCTCTCTATCTGGATGTCACCTCGTCCGATGATCTCCCTAATCAGATGATATCTGTGGAGTACGTGTTTGGATCGTTGATGAGACCTTGGTTCCTTCGCTCACAGAATAGCCCCATTGTTGTCACAATACAATCAGATAGACCCATCACAGCTAGGAACCACACCAAGTTCAGTAATGAACTTTTTTATCCAAACTGCTTCCTTTGCTGCGTCTGAAGCGACAATGTACTCTGCCTCGATTGTTGAATCGACAGTTGTCTTTTGTTTGAAACTCTTCCAACTGACTGCCCCGCCGTTCAATGTGAATATGTAACCTGATTGGGATTTGGAATCATCCTTATCAGATTGAAAATCGCATCTGTATACCCGCCACTTTGAGATCTCCATCTCATATATCAAGAAAACATCCTTAGTCCTTCGCAAGTACTTGAGGATATTCTTGACACCACCCAAATGACCCTCACCAGATCCGATTGGTATCGCTCGTAATACTTAGAGTATATGATACATCGGGTCTCGTACATAGCATTGCGTACATGATAGATCCTACTGCAGATGCATACGGGATCATATTCATGCGCATCCTCTCATCTTGTGTCTTAGGACACATATTTTTTGAGAGAGTTATCCCATGAGTCACGGGAAGGTACCCTCTCTTGGATTGTTCCATGCTAAACCTCTTTAGCATCTTGTCTATGTACGTTGATTGTGAAAGACCGAGCAACCTTTTTGATCTATCTCTATAAATCTTTATCCCAAGGATATAAGTTGTTTCACCAAGTTCTTTCATGGCAAATTGTTTGGATAACCAAATCTTCACAGATTGTAGCATAGAGACATCGTTTCCTAGTAATAATATGTCATCTACATATAGCACAAGGAATACGATTGCAGTCCCACTAACCTTCTTATACACACAGTGTTCATCCGAATTTTGTGAGAAACCAAACTCTTTGATTACCTCATCAAAACGGATATTCCAACTCCTAGATGCTTGTTTCAATCCATAGATGGATTTCTGAAGTTTGCATACCTTTTCTCCATCATAGGAGATGAAACCCTCAGGTTGTGTCATATACACATCCTCAGCTAGATTTTCATTTAAGAAAGTTGTCTTCACATGCATTTTCCATATCTCATAATCATAATGAGTGGAAATGGCTAGGAGTATCCTAATGGATTTAAGCATTGCTACTGGGCTGAAGGTCTCGTCGTAGTCAATTCCTTGTCTTTGACGAAAACCTTTAGCCACAAGCCTTGCTTTATAGGTAATCACATTACCATCCATGTCGGTTTTCTTTTTAAAAACCCATTTACACCCTATGGGTTTAATTCCTTCGGGTGCCTCAACCAAAGTCCATACTTGGTTTTCATACATGGAATCCATTTCAGCCTTCATGGCATGAAGTCATTTCTCAGACTCTGAACTCTTCAGAACCTCTTCATAGGTGGTAGGCTCATTATCTTCTATGAGCAATATGTCATTCTGTTCATTCATGAGAAATCTATATCTCTCGGGAACAGAACGTATCCTACATGACCTAGAAACTTCATGTATTGTAGAAGGTTGAACTGTTACTTCATCTGTATGAGTCATAGTTTCAGGTTCAGGCAGTTGATCTGCGTCTATTCGAGCATCTTGAACTTCTTCAAGTTCAATTTTGCTCCCACTGTCTTCTTGTAAAAGAAACTCTTTCTCTAAAAAGACAGCATGCTTTGAAACAAACACCTTTTGTTCCTCAGCAAGGTAGAATTGATATCTCATTGTTTCTTTAGGATATCCTACAAACAAACACTTATCAAATTTTGCATCAAGTTTATCTGACTGTATCCGCTTCACATAAGCAGGACAACCCCAAACTTTCAAATGAGTAAGATATGGTCTTTTTTTAGTCCACATCTCATATGGAGTAACATCAACTGTCTTTGATGGAACTCTGTTTAACAAATAAACAGCTGTCTCAAGTGCATACCCCCAAAAGGATTTTGGTGATTTTGCAAAGCCCATCATCGATCGTACCATTCTAACAAGGTTCGATTTCTCCTTTCGACCACACCATTATGTTGTGGTGTGTAAGGTGGAGTCCATTGAGATCAAATCTCATTATCTCTGAGATAATCTAAAAATTGTTGGTCTAAATATTCCCCACCACGATCGGATCGTAATGTTTTGATACTTTTCCCAAGTTGGTTTTCTACTTCATTTCTGAATTGTTTGAACTTTTCAAATGCTTCAGATTTGTATCTCATCAGATACAGGTACCCATATCGAGAATAATCATCGATAAAGGTAATGAAGTAAAGACAACCACTTCTAGCATGGATGGACATCGGACCACATACATCTGAGTGTATTAGGTCTAATACTCCAGTCGCTCGTTCACCCTTTCCCTTAAAGGGTAACTTAGTCATCTTGCCTAATAAATAAGATTCACATGTGTCATATGATTCATAATCAAATGACCCTAAACTTCCACTTTTATGGAGCTTAGCTATCGTCTCTCATTTATATGGATGCGACAATGCCATAAGTAAGTTGATTTTAAATTATCTCGTTTATGTCTTTTCGTGCCATTGACATTCATAATTGGATGTGACATATCTAATATATAAATTCCATTACATAATGTACCAGTACTATAAAGCATTCCATTCAAACTAATAGAACAACCATTGTTACTAAAAGTCAAATGGAAACCAAATTTATTTAAACAAGAAATGTATAATATGTTCTTTGTTAAAACAGGTACAAAATAACATTCATCTAGTTTAATTACAAGCCCACTGGGGAGTGACAAAAAATAAGTGCCTACGGCTAATGCAGCAACTTTTGCTCCATTTCCTACACGTAGGTCTAGTTCTCCCTTCATGAGCTGTCTACTGTCCCTGAGGTCCTGCATATCATTGCATATGTGTGAGCCACAACCGGTATCTAATACCCATATGTTATGATCAGAAACAGTATTAACCTCAATGAAAAACATACCTGAAGGAGTTGAGGCATCTGATGCCTTCTTCTGCTTCAATTCTTCCAGATAGACTTTACAGTTTAAGCTTCGCCTGGCGGTCTTGCCTGATGGAAGCAAGTTCCTTTAGTGCGCTTTGGTTTTCTTTTTTACTGCACTTCCTTTTGGTTTCTTAGACCTTTTCTTCTTTAGTTTCTTTTTCTTTGAACCGGAAGAAGAAAAGTCCACCACAAGCACTGCCTTGCTATCCTTCTTGATAGATTGCTCTGTTGTCTTGAGCAAATTGATCAACTCAGGGATTGTCGTGGATATTTGGTTTATCCGATAGTTTAACACAAACTGTGAATAACTATCAGACAATCCAACTAGAATTAAGTCAACACTTAATTCATAATCCATAACAAAACCTAAGACAACCAACCTCTCAATATACCCATTCATCTTCAGTGCATACTGCACTGCAGATGAACCTGGAGTCATCTTAGTAGTGAAGAGTAGCCTCGAGGTCTCGAACCTTTCAGACCGAGCTTGCTCATCGAAAAGCTCTCTAAGATGAAACACTATGGTATTAGTATCCATAGACTCATGCTGCTTCTGCAGCTCTAGTGACATAGAGGCGAGCATAATACAGGTAGCCATGTCACTGTCTTTTAGATGCTTACGATAAACTTTCTGATCCTCATCAGAAGCATCAACAACAAGTGGATCAGGAAGTGGAACATCTAGGACATATCCCAGTTCCTCAGATCTGAGAACAATTCTCAGATTTCTCAGCCAATCGAGAAAATTAGGTCCAGTTAATTTATTAGAATCCATAAGTGAGCGCAAATTCACACTGGAAGACATCTTCAATAAACCTAAAGGGAAAGAGAGAAAGAATGTTAGAATATTAATATATACATGATCTTAAGGACTTGCATGACATACATATGGATCCCACTAGTTTCAAAAATCCATAACCCTCATTACGAATCCAAGAAACATTATGACAAAATGTTCTAGTGGGTCGATATTCGACATTACTAAAAATGACCTTGGGTTTACTCAACAAGCCACCTTAGGTCAATCGGTAGGTATTGGTCATACCAATTGCATCATAGATATCTGACATTACTAAAATAACCTTGGGTTTACCCAACAAGCCACCTTAAGTCTATCGGTAGGTATCGGTCATACCAATTGCATCTAGATGCAACTATCGTCCAGTGCTATCAACTCTTGATGTATGCACACACATTGGGTTATTAACTCTTGATGCGCGTACATCTGATGTACACTACCCAATTTCGCCTCTGTCTACGTTAACCTTGAGTTTACTCAACAAATAAACGCTTCTAGTGAAAACCGACCCATTAATCCGAAAATCTTATTTTTATGGTTCGAACATATCCGTATAGAGTGAGTTTGGGTTTACCCAACAACCCGAACTCTATAAGAACTCTGGTTCTCCCCATATTAATGGAAGGAGTTAGTTTTCATATTATGTGTGAGGGATTTCAAACTCTGGTCTCATCCTTCAAGTTGTAGGATTATAGTCACAATGACTATATGGAATGATTGAGGGCATTTCATCAATCATATTGAATCTATACCTATAATCATCCACTATCCCACCTAAGCATGTGTAAGTCGACTTGTGCATGTGTAAGTCGACTTACGCTACTGTGCATATGCAAGTCGACTTATACCATTGTGCAAGTCGACTTACCTGTCTACTGTTCACGAGCAAGTCGACTTGTGCATGTGTAAGTCAACTTATATGAGAATGCAAGTCGACTTGTGCATGTGTAAGTCGACTTGTGCATTTAGAATTGCTCTCTAATCGGCTAATTTCTCAATCTGTGCAGTTCAAATTCACAATACCAAGTGTAATATACTTTACTTTGATGTACCAATGAAACACTTTCATTGTATCATGCTTACCATATATAATCATACTAGACATGAAAAACTTGAAATGAATTAATACACTATTAATCTCTTATATTTCCAAATAATTTTGCGAATACCAAATAATCTTCCTAAGTATCTCTAGGTAGTCTACACTTTATCAAGACTACTTTGGCACTAGTCACTAAATTGGTGACTACCAAAACAATCAAGACAAGGAAATATACTAACGAGACGCTAATGAGACACATTTGACATCCGAAATTTTTTGGAAACCCAATTTCAAGAAAATCATTTTGGCAAGCATACAACATCAATGTAACATATTTTTAATCACATTAAAAATGATCCAAGGCATTGGAACCTAAAACTACACAATCAATCATTCTAAACAAAACAGCTCCAGCAACTTTCTCAAAACTGCCAAGCTCTGTCTTTTGCTTCAAAAACTCATTGAAACAATTTCAATAAATTCTGATAAAATTACAGAGATTACAATGTCCATGAATTTTTCAGGATTTATTTCCAACAAAAACTCAACCAACCTCAGCAACAAAGCCAATGTTAAATCTGTGTTCCTCAACACAGATATTCCCAGCAGCACACAATAAATTCTCAAATAAATAGTCAATCACCTCAAAAATATTTTTCCATCTTCATAGACATTCATAAACATCTTAGAGACATGTCGGTGAAAGAAAATCTAAAAAAATTTCTATATAATTTATTCTTGAATTTATAAGCATGCCTGTTCAAGGAATGTGCATAAACACAACAACCAGAACATTAGGGAATAAATTAGCAAAACCATATCAAATCAAATTGATAAATTATGTTCTTCCACAGACATATTCAACAACATCTTATGGTCACATCTGGGCAAGAAAATTTTGAAAATAAGATTTTATAATGATTTTGAAATTAACACAGTCAACATGCATCATCGTCACAACCAATAGGCAGCTCCAATCTTGTTATGATTTCTTCGTTATATATGACACAAGTGGCTCTGATACCACTGTAGGAAAATCTCGGTGTGTGCATCACATACACACGGTACGAAAAAACAAAAATTTTTATTCCGGGACCTTCCCGAAAGCCAGGATCTATGTGTCCATATAACAAAGTTAAACCAAAACGACCAAAGGAGACCGTCTCTAACGGTATCCACGCAGAGATCGGAGAACCTAACCGGGCAAACCTTTGACCCGAGAATAGCTAGAATAAAGTGAAGACTGCTAGATCTTACCTTTATTCTTGGAGAGCTATGGGAAGAACGATGGTGAAGAAGCTTGGAGAGGAGAGAAGCTTGAAGATCATCGATGATGAAAGATGAAGAAGAGTGAAGAAAACTTTGATTTTTAACAACCCTTTGTAAAACCAACGATCATCACCCATTTTTCTTCATTTTCCATTTGTCTTTAACTATTAAAGACACCTTAAATGCTAAAGTGGTGAGCTTACCACGTTAGCCATCTTGATTTTGTCCTTTAGTTCATTTTTGTCTTTAACATTTAAAGACATTAAAAGATAAAGAAACAATCATCATTTAGTCTTCTCTCATCCTTCCACGTAAACCACATATATATATGAAGTGAATCACACGTTGATACAACACTTAGAAAACGATATTAGAATGCACGAGAAGGGGGGGTTGAATTGTGTATTTTCCTTTTTATAAATCTTTTCAGAACTATTTGTTAGAAATAAAATTCTTTACAGAATGTTTATAGATTCTGATTAATCAAAATTTTCAATACCGTGTATATAAAAAGTAAGTAATGATAAAATTTGAAACTAAAATAGAGATAGAGAGTAAGAGTGGTAGACACGAAGATTTATCCTGGTTCACCCCAAACCGTGGGCTACGTCCAGTCCTTAGAGTTTCTTATGAGATTTCACTATCTCTTCAACTGTTACAAGTATTCTTTCACGAGCCTCTTCAGGTCTCTACAACCAGTATTCTTTCACACTTAGCCTCTGCAGGCTATCTATACAACTTTTCTTCTCGAAAAATATTTGAACACTTGTTACAGAAAAATAACACTCAGCTAAATCACTTTTTCACGTAGTAATTTTCTTTCACTATTTCGTGTAAGTATCTGTAAGCTTTTTTGTGAATGTTGTGTAACTTTTTTGTGTAACTTTGCAATCTTCGACTTTGACTTGTATTTATAGCCTTCGTCTGTAATTGCTTCTTGATTCTTGAATCTTGAAAGAAACGGTTAATCAGTTGAGTTTTGTAACTAACTCGAACTGACTCTTGCGTCTGCTTCTTTTCAACGTCTACGTCTGCTTTTGTATCTGCGTCTGCGTCTGCGTCTGCTTTGTATTTGCGTCTGCGTCTGCTTTTGTATTTGCGTCTGCGTCTTTCCCGCGTCTTTCATTGTCTGTATCATCTTCATCTATGTTGACTTCAACTGTTTCAACTTCGTCTGTGTTGACTTAATTCGTCTGTGTCTGACTTCAATTATTTCAACTTCGTTTGTATCTGGGTTCGTCTGTGTCCGACTTCGTCTGTTTTGTTTTTCTTTGTATTTGATCTCTTTTTGTTATACATCAAAATCATATTTAAGTAAAGTCATTTTGACTTAACAATCTCCCCCTTTTTGAGTACAACAAATTATATACAAAAAAAGAAAACAAAATTTACAGATGTTGCAAAAGTAAAAAGTAAAATAAACTTATCTTCTTCCTTTCTTCATCTGCTGTGGTCACACCTTCTTTGTCTGAACATCCTCTCCTCTTCTGTTCATTTTCTTCTTTTCTGCTCTCCCCTATTTGTTATAATAAAAATGATTAATGATTACGGCTCTTCAGCAGCTCATTATCATCTTTTTGGATCATTCACTTTGCTCCTTCATGTCGTTGAGTTCACCACGTAATCGCTAACTTCATCGGTGGATCAACCGATGAGGAGGCTTGATCGATATCTGTTGATGGAGGAGTGAAGGGAATTGAAGTAGTGTAAGCATCAGAGGATGGAATGTAGTCTTCATTGATCTCAAAGATAGGTTGTACCACAGCTACTATCTTCTTCACTGGTTGAACACCGATTACAATAGCAGTCCTTTGTCTGGTAACTACTTCCACCATTTTGATCTTCAACTTCTGTTTCCTCAAAAACTTATGGTAGTTGTATACCATCAGACACGGTTTATCATCATCCGAATCGACATCGCTTGTTGTTTCTTGATGTGCTTTAGTAGGAGTCACCTGAACCGGGCTTTCCTCCACTGCTCCTCTGTTGAGCAATAGGTGTTTCTGAACTGCTTTCTTTCACCGTTCCTCCTGTTGAACAATAGGGTTTCTGAATCAGATATCGCTTTCGGTTTACTTTTCTTCTCGAGCGAGATCGATAGTTTCTTTCGTTGACTAACTTCCTCGGCGGTTGAAGTGGTCTTCTTTCGACTAACCTTCTTAGTCTTTGTCTACCTTGATCGGTCTTCTTGATTTCTTCACTGGAGATTTTCCTCTCTCGATTTTGATTTTCTCTTCCTCTCGGTCTCTTTGGATTTTACTCGTCGTATCTTCTTCCGTAATAGAGACTAAGGATCTTGTGGCTCTGGGTGCACAAGATTGAGAGGTTTCTTCTCGACTGCTCTTCCGCAATCTTTTCTTCTTGTTGCCTCGAGTCCTAATCCTCGATGATCTTTTGCTTTCTTCACAACTTCGCTCAAAAGACTTTTTCCTCGTCTTTTTGGCGACTTTGTTCATCCTCTCCGATTGGCTTTCTTGAGATGAGGACTACTTTGTTTCATGAGAGGTCTTCCTAACACTCTCCTTAGTTCATCCACAGCGATCTGGTACTTACTGGAGATTGAGAACTTGAAGCGGGAGTCTTCTTCAATACACGCTCCCCCTCAGTTCTTGACTTCCTTGAAGAGTCGGCTTGGTCTTTGTCTACTGTGCTCAGACCCATTCTCCGTATCGTGTGTGCATCGATCTTGCTCTTCACAGGAACAATTCTTCTATTTCCTTGGTGTAGACGAATACCAGATTCCTTAAAAATCCTCGTCAGAAGCATACCATACGGATAACTAGTTGATTCCTTTATCCCCTTAATCATATAATGAAGGATTAAGAAGGGTAAATCTATGGGATTTCGATTCAGTAGGTAGAACAGACATTTTTCATCCAGAGTGGTCACCAAATGTCTTGAATCAACTCTGGAAAGAATGCAATTAAACAAAATTGCGTGAAGCACCCTAGCCTTTGGAATCAAATTTGATGTCTTCCTCTCCCTTGAATCATTTGTGCCATATAGTTGCCTCCTGATATCTTCTTCCTTCATACCGACTTGGGACATCCATCCGGCCTTGGTAGACAGTTTCTCACCAACTGATGGACAATCGATTACCTTCTTTATGAGCTCCTTTGTCACAATAACATATATTCTATCTACAGAAGATATGATGGTGTTGTCTATTAGATGAGCGTTCTTCCAGAACTCATATACCTCATTCGTGTATACAGGTTCTTGCGTCTGAAAGAAGTTCCTCCAACCAGCTCTTATGATTTCTGGTTCTACATCCATGCCGTCTCTTCTTAGTGGCTCAAAGTTCACAAGTCTTCCATAAATCATAGCTGCTTCCATTGTATAGAGCAAAAAACTGTCTTCTGGAGAACTTTTTGAGTGAGATGTTTTGAGAGAATTGGTAAAGCTGAAATGAATCGTCAGGAGATGATGAAAAGACTGCAATAATTTCACCTTCAGTCTACTTGTAGGATTACAGCCTGGTGAGTTCTAGAATCATTAAGAACATCGAGATTATCAAATTTTTCCCTCTAAAAATCTTCCTTGTGAGAGAAGTTACCAGCTGTAACTCACTGTAACTAACGTCGTTAGTTTTTGACGTTACTTTAGTCCTGACCGTTCACTTAACATCACCATGTTAAGGTTGCGTCTTATCTTCTGGAACCGTTCTTCACTTAGTGGTTTAGTGAAGATATCTGCCCACTGAAGTTCTGTTTCAATGAACTGTAGAAGCACCACTTTCCTCTGAACATAGTCTCTCAGGAAGTGATGTCGACTTTATATGCTTCACTCGAATCTTTGAATTGGATTCTTTGATAGATTGATTGCACTGGTATTGTCGCAATAGATTGGAATCTTCTCTTCTTGAACTAAATAGTCTTCAAGTTGATACTTGATCCACAACGTCTGTGGCGCAAGAATCATGGCAGACATATATTCCGCTTCAATGGTTGATAGAACAATTGAGCTTTGTCTCTTGCTTGACTAGGAGACTAGATTTCCTCAAGAAAGTGACATCCTCCACTTGTGCTCTTCCTTTCGATTCTATCTCGGCATAGTCCGATCGCAATATCCAATTAACTCAAATCTTTACCTTTCTCAAACATTAAGCAAAGATCGGTAGTACTGCGAGATATCTCAAAATTCTTTTAACAAAGAATAAAATGAGACTCTCTAGGATCAGCTTGAAATCTTGCACACAAGCATACACTGAACAAAATATCAGGTCTACTTCCTGTAAGATACAGTAAAGAACCGATCATCCCTCTATATAGGGTTTGATCCACCTTCTTACCAAATTCTTCTTTCGACAAAAGGTTTGAAGGATGCATCGGAGTTGCCATAGGCTTCACATTATTCATATCAAACTTATTCAACAACTCTTTCACATACTTTTGTTGATGAATGAAGATCTTCTCTTCGGTTTGCTTAACTTGCAACCCAAGAAAGAACTTTAACTCACCCATCATACTCATTTCAAATTCTTTCTTCATTAGACTCTCAAACTTCAAACACAACTCTTTTGAAGTAGCACCAAAAATGATATCATCAACGTAGATCTGTACTAAGATAAAATCATTCTGAAAATTCTTCCTAAAGAGCGTCTTATCAACTTGACCTCTACTGAAACCATTTTCTATTAAAAAGGTACTCAGACGATCATACCAAGCTCTAGGAGCTTGCTTCAGGCCGTATAAGGCTTTATGAAGTCTATAAGCGATGCAGGTTTTAACATCTTCGGCTGGTGGTTGTTTCACATACACCTCTTCATCTATAAAGTCATTCAGAAATGCACTCTTCACATCCATCTGAAACAACTTTATATCATGGCAGATCGCATATGCCAACAAAATCCTTATAGCTTCAAGTCTCGCCTTCGGAGCATATGTTTCATTAGTAGTCTATTCCTTCTTCGATTATAGCCTTGTGCTACTAATCTAGCCTTATTTCGACTCACTCTACCTGATTCGTCTAACTTATTCTTAAAACCCATCCGGTTCCTATAATGGATTTCTTAGATGGTTTCTAACTAAGGACCGACGTTATTCCTAGTAAATTGATTCACTCCTCTTGCATGGCTAACACCCAAGCTTCGTCTTGAAGAGCTTCCTCAACCTTCTTAGGCTCTACTTCGAGATAAAAGCTACATTAGCTTCTCTTACGAATCTGGACCTTGTCCTAACTCCTTCGAGGTCTCACCGATAATTAACTCTTCCGGATGAGAATTTTATACTTCCAATTTCGCCTTAGTTCAATAGTTTCGGAATATCCTCAATTTTTTCTCATGAGTGTCTCGATGAAGGAGTTTCTGTGGTATCATCTAAGTTCTTTGAAGGACCTTCATTCTCCATGTCATCTTCCTTATGGGGTTGAGAACTATCATCAAACTTGACATGGATCGCCTCTTCACAATCTTTGAAGTAAGGTTGTAAACTCGAAATGCCTTAGATTTATGATGAGTAGCCTAGAAAGATTCCTGGATAGGTCTTCGAATCAAATTTATCCAACAGCTCTTTTGTATTCAAAATAGATCATTTGCACCCAAATGGATGAAAGTAAGATATGCTTGGTCTTCTTCCATTCCATAACTCATAAGGAGTCTTCTTCAACATGGGTCGCAACAGAATTCTATTCGAATATAGCATGTTGTATTCACAGACTTCCTTGAAAAAATACTTAGGAAGATTCATCTCACATAGCATGGTCCTTGCCATCTCTTGAATCGTCCTATTCTTCCTTTCAACAACTCCATTCTGTTGTGGAGTTTTAGGGCTCGAGAAGTTGTGGAAAATTCCATTCTCCTCACAGAATACTCTAAACTTCTCATTTTCAAACTCTCCACCATGGTCACTCCTGATACTGGCTATGGACATTCCTTTTTCATTCTCAGAACTTTCGGATAAGGTTCTAAAGCACTTAAAAGACTCATCTTTGTGTGATAAGAATAATATCCAACAAAATCAAGTAAAGTCATCAACAATAACAAGTCCATATTTCTTTCTGCCAAGACTTATTGTTCTTGTTGGACCAAATAAATCCATATGTAACAATTCTAAAGGTCTAGATGAGGTTACAAAACTTTTAGAAGAAAAAGAGGTTTTAACTTGTTTTCCTTTCAAACAATTTTCACAGAAAAATTCTTTGTCAAAACTTATTTTTGGCAATCCTCTTACCAAATCATGTTTTACCAATTTTGAAATATGTTTCAAAGAGACATGACCTAGCTTTTTATGCCAGATTAGTCTTTCTTCTTCATAAGATAGAAAACATGAAATATTTTGACTTTGAAAATCTTCTAAATTGATTTTGTAAAGATTGTTTCTTCTCTTGGCAGAGAAAAGTATAGACCCATCTTTGTTTCGACTTCACAAAGATTTTGATTGAATATAAGCGTGAAATCGTAATCACACAATTGATCGACGTTGATCAAGTTATGCTTGGACCATCAACAAGCAAGACATTATTTATGCATGCAAAGGAATCTTTACCTATTTTCCGATACCAATAATTTTGCCTCTTGGTTGTCTTCGAAAGTTACCGATCCTCCCTTCTTATACTGAAGGTCTAGGAACATAGACCTTCTTCCCGTCATATGTCGCGAGCATCCACTGTCTAAATACCAATGATGCTTGCCGTATCTTCCAAGGAAGGATATCTGCAGGAGAAACTATTTTATTTTTTGGTACCCAAATTTTCTTGGGTCCTTTACGGTTAGTAGTATGCATATGATGTGATCCTTGATGCATATAACTAGGACGTTGTTTAAAATGAGTTATCCTATAACTTTCTTTTTGAAAGACAGATTTTTTACGAGACTGAGTCTTGTTTCCTGTAAACCCTAATCCAGTCTTATCACTCGGATGTCTACATTTTCCAAGCATTTCATTCATTTTCTTTGTACTTTCTGTGAAAATAGCTAAATCAGCTGATAAATTCTTAATCCTTAGTTTAAGTTGATTGATCTCTTCTGATCTGTCTACAAACTTCCTTTTATCTTCTAATTGTTTCTTTAAACAAATATTTTCTCTCTCTATTACCTCAGTATGTCTAATATTTTCTACATACTTTTTCTTTAACAACTTGTACTGTTTCAGAATAGCATGAGAATCTTCTAACAATTTTGAGTATGCATCATGCAAATTATCGTAGTCAGATTTTACCTCCTCATCACTATCTTCCTCGGCCATCAGGCAGATGTTCGCATGTTCTGATGACTCGGAACCTGTATCTGATTCAGATGAATCTAGGTCCTTCCAAGTTGCCATCATGCTTTTCTTGCCTTCTCTACTCTTCTTTGGTTTCTTCTTGAGAGTAGGACATTCGGACTTATAGTGTTCAGTTGATTGCACTCGTAGCAGATAATAGAAGACTTCTTTGGTTTGGCTTCATCTTTCCCAATCTTTCTAAAAGTCTGGTTCCCTCTGGACTTCTTCTTCCACATGCGTCTTATCTTTCAGAAGATGAAAGATAATTCATCATCTTCATCACTTGACTCTGATTCTGATTGGCTGGAGTTGTCATCCTTTGATTCTTCAATTTTCAACGCTTTTGTTGACTTCCTCCTTCTCTGAGTCTTATGATTCTTCTGTCCGGCCTTCAGTGCTATTGACTTGTCCCGCTTGGGCTTGTCTTCAAATTGAGTTCAACTTCATGAATCTTTAAGGATCCCAAAGAACTCATCCAAATTTAACACGCCAAGTCTTTGGCTTCTTGCCGCAAAAATTTTAGGTCTCCATCTCTTAGGAAGACTTCTTAGAATCTTTCAACATGATCTTGATTGTTATATGTCTTTCCAAGAGCTTTCAATCCATTGACAATTTTTGAAATCTTCCAAACATTTGATCAATAGATTTTCATCTTCCATCCCGAAAAGTTCATATTGATGCACAAGAATACTTATCTTGGATTCTTTAACTTGGCTTGTGCCTTCGTGAGCAATGGACAAAGTGTCCCACATCTCTTTTGCGATTCGCAACCGTGCACTTTGTCGTACTCGCTCCTGCTTAGGGCACACGTCAAGAAAAATTTTGCCTTTGAATTTAGTTGTATTCTTGCTTTCTGATCAGCCGTCCATCTGTTCCGTGGAATAGAATTGTCTTCTTCATCTTCAGGTGTATAAGGTCCATTCTCTATTACGTCCCAAAGGTCGACATGAGTAGATTCGATGAATAACCGCATCCTATCTTTCCAGTAGTGATAGTCTTCTCCGTTGAATGCTGGAGGTCTAGTGACTGAGGCTCCTTCAGCGATGTATACATGTGACTCCGCCATTATCTTTAATCCACACATCGCCAAAGTGATTCATGGATACCTTGCTCTGATACCAATTGAAGTGAATCACACGTTAATACAACACTTAGAAAATGCTCGAGAAGGGGGGTTGAATTGTGTATTTCCCTTTTTATAAATCTTTTCAGAACTATTTGTTAGAAATAAAAAATTTTACAGAATTTTTATAGATTCTGATTAATCAAAATTTTCAATACTGTGTATATAAAAAGTAAGTAATGATAAAATTTGAAACTAAAATAGAGATAGAGAGTAAGAGTGGTAGACACGAAGATTTATCCTGGTTCACCCCAAACCGTGGGCTACGTCCAGTCCTCAGATTTTCTTTTGAGATTTCACTATCTCTTCAACTGTTACAAGTATTCTTTCACGAGCCTCTTCAGGTCTCTACAATCAGTATTCTTTCACACTTAGCCTCTGCAGGCTATCTGCACAACTTTTCTTCTCGAAAAATATTTGAACACTTGTTACAGAAAAATAACACTCAGCTAAATCACTTTTTCACGTAGTAATTTTCTTTCGCTATTTCGTGTAAGTATCTGTAAGCTTTTTTGTGAATGTTGTGTAACTTTTTTGTGTAACTTTGTAATCTTCGACTTCGACTTGTATTTATAGCCTTCGCTCAGAATCGCTTTTCTTGATTCTTGAATATTGAATCTTGAATCTTGAAAAAACAGTTAATCACCGAGTTCAGAATCTAACTCGAATCGACTCTTGCGTCTGCTTCTTTTCAACGCTCTGCGTCGCTTTTATATCTCTGCGTCTGCGCTCGCTTTGTATTTGCGTCTGCGTCTGCTTTGTATTTGCGTCTGCGTCGCTTTGTATTTATATGCGGCTCTGCTTTTGTATTTGCATCTGCGCCTTTCCGCCTTTCATTATCTCAGATCGCCTTCGCCTCGTGTTGACTTCAACTATTTCAACTTCGCCTCGGTTGACTTAATTAAATGCGTAATAAATCGTATTCGACTTCGCTTATTTCAACTTCGCCCGTATGCGGGTTCATCTCGTGTCCGACTTCGCTCTGCTTTTGTTTTTCTTTGTATTTGATCTCTTTTTTTTATACATCAAAATCATGTTTAAGTTTAGTTAATAAGATATATATATATATATATATAAATGCTGAAGTGGTCCACTCACACTGGGGTCGGTCCTCTACCGGTTCCGGTATGGAAAAACATCAAGATCTGTTTGAAAGAATATCGATGTCGCGATCTCATCGAACATATCTCTATCTCATCGGATCCATTTAATACTATTGCTTCCATTTATCGGATCTTTATCCAAAACTATTTTATTTAATTCTCCGAGCCACTCTAATGTGTGACCCATTAGGTTCCCTTGTTATGTTGGCCACTTAGATTAACACTTAATCCAAGCAAGTCATGAGCGGTATCTAGCAACACATCATGACCCCCAATTGACCTGAAAGTAATTGGTTTGACTTAATGAACTTATGTTCATCATGAATCATATCACGAACCTTTCCATAGACAATTACTGTGCAATTCGTCCTTTCACCATGCTATACCCCACTTGGTTATGAGTATGTGTAACATCCCGTTACCGATGTGATGGGCATATCGGTAATTTGGATGGGTTAGCTTTGGGTGCATTCATAATTGAATCTGCGTGCATTTTGCCTCTGCATCGCTGATAAATGAGTTAATTGCACATGCATACATAGTGACATGCATTCATGATTGTTCCAGCATTTAAATTGTGATTATGAGTTGAATTGTGAATCTTGAGATAATTAGGCTAGATTGTGACTTGATTAAAATTTAAGAATAATTGGGTTGTTTAGTTGAGTTAGAGTGAGAATTGAATTTTAGGGAATTGGAAATTGAAAATTGAGTATGGGATCGAGTGTTTTACATTTTTTTGGAATTATGAAAATTTTTCTGAAATTTTTAGAGTTATGTGTCCGGACCGGAAAATGACCTAGAGACTGATGATTTAGATTCCGGTTCCGAAATTGACTGAAAAATGGCTTGAAAATTTAGATTTGTGAGTTTAGGAATTATTGTGATGAGCCATTGAAATTAGAGACTGAAATTAAAAGAAATTGAGGGCTTGTGAATTTGTGAACAATAGGTTTAAATCTTTATATAAAAGAGTTAGGTTTTGAAAATTGGAGATAAGCATTTCCTTCTCCTTTCTCTTCTCTCCCCGTCGACGTTCTCTTCCTCCCTTGGAGATTTTCATTTGTTCCTTTCATTGTGGTTAAAGATCTGCTGGAGCGTTGGAGTTATTGATGTCTAGCTTGGTGTTGTAGTCTCATCATTGGTGTTAAAGTTGAGAGAGTTTTCGAAGATTTAGAGTTTCGGGTTCGATCTTTGATTTGGTAAGTTTAATGAATTAAATGTTGTTATTTATTATGGTTTGTTGCATTTATGGTGTTTAATGTGTTAGATAGGGTAGTGAGTGTGTTAAATGTTAGCTTGAGAGAGTAAAAATGGTGGAGAAATCGATCGGAGAAGACGAAGTAGTCGTACGTCTCGACGTCTGAATTCAGGCCACACCGCGACGAGAAAAGGCGTGCTCGCCGCGGCGAGCCACGTGAGACGTCGCGGCGAGCGAATGGGTTTTACGCTGCGACGAGGTTGCTCGTAGACGTCGCGACGAGGCGAAGAGGAGATGTTCACCGCGGCGAACGTTTCCCACGCCGCGGCGAACGACCCATACGTCGAGGCGAAGAGTCTTACGTCGCGGCGAAGGGCGAGATTTCTGAATGGATGTGTTTTGGTTTATTGGGCATAACTTTTAGTATAGATCTCCAATTGAAGTGATTCTTGATTCGTTATGAATTAGAGAAAGAGGTCTACAATTGTGGTAAAGACTGAGAGTTTGAATTTTGGTTAGAGGAATCGTAATTATCGAAAGAGAGGCAATTACAGTATCAAATGCAACTTAAGAGCTATGTTCTGACTAATTGAAGTTTAAATTGGAGACTTATGAAATCAAAGGATATTATTGACCTAGTGAATAGTGAATTTTGGTTGTGAAGCGAGAGATAGCGGAATGGGATTAGAGCGCTGGAAAATCATGATCATGCATCGTACAATTTTGAATTAAGACATGTGCATTATTAAATTCCTTTGATTGAGCATCTAGTGATGAGAATTCGTTTGAATTGTTATAGAGGCACCGTTGGATCGTCAGTCCATGGATATTACTGGGACTTCTAGGCAGTAGCTCGAAAGTTACAGGTGAGTAACTTAGTTGGTTCCTCAATCTTTGTATGTTAAATGTGCTGTGATTGTGTAAATTGTTTGACAATGTGAGTCCTTGTGATTGCGAATCAGTGTATAGAATTATGAGTAAGTGTTTTTAATACGATCAATTGAATCGATTGAATTATGTTATTGATTGTGCAAGTGTGAGTGCATGCTAGGCATGATTAAAAACGGTAAATTAACAATTGGATCGGAGCAATTAGTGATCGAGCTTTAAGCTCGATTATCGATGAAAAGGGCCTAAGGCCAAATAGGAATAGTATACCCGAGGGCTCTCCTATCCCTAATGTGAGCGGGCAGTGCATACCCCGAGGCTCTCCTACTTGCCAAAAAAATGCGATTCTCAGAAATGTGCCCGAATCGGGACAATATTGATGCTCAGTCACAACACTGACATAAAATGAGAATTGGCATGCATTATGCATCTGACTTTATTGTGAAAAGTGACAATGTGTGTATTAAGTGACGATTGCGTAGTGATATGTGTGGTTTATGTGATGGTGAACATGTAAAAATTGATTTACAGTGTTATAAATGTGTATTATGTGACTATGTGATATATCGTATGTATATGCATGAGTTGGGTGAACCATCGATGATGGTTTCTTATTGAGTTCGCAAACTCACCCAACATTGCTAATATTTTTCAGGATAGCGTTAGCAGATTTCTAGCTCCCGAGATAGACGCTTCCCTGCTTTGTCTTGAAAAGGGCAAGTGAAGCGATGGCACATAGGTCGGTCAGCTGGGACGATTTTTGGGGATGACTTAGTATAGACTTTTGTATCAGTTTTCTTTTTGGGATATTGTGTTAGACTGTAGGGAACTGATAGACTTGTCTATATTTTAGATTGATGTTATGAAATGAAAGATTATTGTGGTTTTAAATTTTAGTGATTTGCATTTCGGTTTAATTATATTGATGTCATGCGAGTATCTAATGATTGTTTTCGATAGTAGCACTTCCTCGCTGTGGGATATGCGTCGGAACGACCCATGGACGTCCCGGTGCGTACCCTACGGTAAGGGGGCACTACATTAGGTGGTATCAGAGCATGGTTTGGCATCTTTTGGGCATAGTATATTTTAGGCTTGAATTTCAGTGAGAAAAGCAGAAATTGATCAGGTTCTTGTTTGTTTTAGGTCATCAGTCCTTGGAGATCAAGTGGATCAACCAGCTGACTTAGGATTCGTAGGAGCTAGTAGAGAGTCCTCTATGCCCCATTCTGATGAGCTACCTTCTAGAGTTCCCGTGAGACGGGAGAGGAGGTATGATAGATCGCGCAAGGTGGAGTCGTTGACTTCATGGCAAGACCGATCTGCGGAGGTGAAGGATGGTTGGAGAGGATGAGAGAGTCCTCGATCGATGGATCGCGATTACGAGGAGCGCTTTGACTATCAATGTCTTTGCTTGTGGTCCGCTTATCGGTGGTGGAAGACCGTCGGGACGCTTCTACCAGGCCCTGTATGTTGTCATGGGATGATTTTCTGAGGGCATTCAGAGATAACTTCATGCCCAAGGTGTATTTAGAGATGAAGATGCGGAGTTTCTTGAGTTGAGGCAGGGTCAGATGTCAGTGGCTGAGTATGAGGTTCGGTTCAATGAGCTGATGGGATATGCCTCTGCTTTGATTGCTTCAGAATCTGATAGGTGTCGAAGATTCGAGGAAGGGCTCAATCTGGAGATCCGTACCAGGTTAGCCCGGTCTAATATGGGCACCTTCGTTGAGTTGAGGGTAGCTGCAGATGAGGATCGAACAGCTTCTGAGACAGAGCCAAGCTGAGTCTAGTCAGGGCCCCAGTGGCAAGAGACCGAGTGGCAGTCAGGGTAGTGAGAGTAGAGGATTCAGTAAGCGTCAGGCCAGGACCTTCAGGTCGTCTGGAGGAGGTAGACAATCCAGATTTGGGCAGAGGAGCAGATTTGTTCAGTCTAGTAGTGGCCATAGCGGTGCTAGAGGTTCAGGTCAGATGATCCCGCTATGTGAGTATTGTGAGAGGAAGCACAGTGGGGAGTGCTGGAGATTTACCGGAGCGTGTCTTAAGTGTGGCTCTATGGACCATCAGCTCCGAGAGTGTCCTTTTACTGTGGAGGCCCAGTCCGCTATGACTGGTAGATCAGGCAGTCATACCACGGTACAGCAGAGCCGTGGAGGTGGATCTGGATGTAGAGGTCAAGGTCGAGGCCGAGGCCGAGCTGAGGGATCTGCAGTGAGGACTGAGGGTCAGAGCAGCAGACAGCAGTCCCAGGCTAGAGTCTATGTCATGACTCGGCAGGAGGCTCAGGAGTCTCCAGATGTTTTTGCGGGTATGCTTCTGATTTCTGGCTTTGAAGCATATGCATTGATGGATCCTAGATCCACTCATTCATTCATTGCACCGCATGTGGCATGTAGACTGCATTGTGATAGGGAGAGATTGCAGTGTGGGTTAGAGGTGAGTACGCCCCTAGGTAGTACGATAATTTTGGGAGAGGTCTGCAAGGGGTGTCCGATAGTGATTGATCAGGCAGAGTTGAGTGCAGACCTGATAGTATTACCTCTGAGAGAGATAGATGTGATTATAGGATGGACCGACTTCATCACAAGATAGTCATGATGGATTGTTATACCAAGGAGGTTGTGTTAGAATCTCTTGGTCAGCCTAGAGCTGTTTTTCGGGGTGTTAGTCAGGCAGTGCCAGCTAGGATGATTTCCTTTATGAGTGCCCTGAGGTTGATGCAGGGAGGTTGTGAGGCGTATTTGGCTCATGTGGTGTAACACCCAAATACCCCCTGGGAGGATATGTGGATGTCACCCAATACAGTACAATCAAATCAAACTAGTTTACACACAACATCTCAAACAGTGCTTATAATACATCACATCATACCGCCGTAAATGAAATTCAAAGTTATTACAGCCCAAAATGTACACTAAAAACATGTTCAACAATACAAAAACAGACTCCTTTGGCCAATGCAGTTGACTCGTCCCAGTCTTTAAACTCTTCGCTCTGAACCTACACGGGGCAAATCCACCGTGATAAACATATAGCTTAGTGAGTAATAACTAATTTATATTAACCGATTTTAGAAAACAGAAAGAATGCATTTTAGAACAACTTTTTATATTAAAATGTAATCTACGTAACACGTAAGATCCTTCGAATCGTAATAATCAATCATATATCAGAATACAAAACAAATCAAACTATAAATCCATGAACAGAAGTGGGTAACGGGACTTATACAGGAGAGACCGAAGTCTCGACACCGAAGTGTCTCAGGAGAGACCGAAGTCTCGACACAAATGTGTCCATGAGCAGCTGCAGACCCTTCTAGGCATGCCTATTTACCCACAACTAGGACTTAACAGTTTTACAATAGAACAAGATCATTTCAGTCATTCATGTGCAATAAAATGAGCACTTTCAATAAAATAACATGCAACAATCGCCTCGGACGTTCATTGTCCGGAACAGTACACAATCAATACAACACACATGAGCACTTGGACATTCATTGTCCTAATAAGACACAATCAAGATGCAGAACAAATCAAAGTGAGACCGTCCGGATCTCTTACTTAACATTATCGTGTTACTCAGACATTTATCAAATTATTGACATTCTTGAAAGTCCCGACATCGACCTTAAATCGCCTTTTACTATTTATTGTCTCAAGTCCGGCAATATCTGGCGTTGGTCGCTCCTCTATAATAGGAACACAAATACAAATTATTATCAGGTATAATTATCAGTATGATACATGATGCACATTCATGAAAATTTCGGGATTCTACTGCTCAAAATACGATTACTCGCTCACAAATATGTACGGATCTCGCTCAAAATATGTATTACTATTCACAAATACGTATTATTACTTCTCACTATTCACTATACATCGCTCATCACTATGTCGACTGCTCATCATCTTCTCCGACTTAGAAAATTTCTTTTTTTTCACTTTCCTTTCTTTTCTTCTCAATTCTTCTCAATTCTTTTAGCATCATCACTTAAAACTAACATATTTAACAAATCTAACCTATCGTAATCATCCAAATCGTCAAATCTTATAGATCTAAAATTTCTTTTACCAATATCGATCTCATCCGATTATCTTATAAAGGACAAGAACAGACCATGATTCATTATCAAAGGACTAACCTCGTGATCTGCAGCAGAAAAGCGATCAAAATCGATCGACAGAGTCATGGAACAACACCGATGAACGCTATTTGCCTGTCTCAAAATAATTAATCAACCCGTATATATTCGTCCACTTATTCAATTAGTACTATTGGATGAATAGTTAATTACCCAAAAACACACTTATGAATTCTTAGAACAAACAAATACCCAGAATTCCCAAACAGCTTCCAAAAATTCACCAAAAATTCCGTCATAAAATAATGACTTCCAAATAATTGTTCAAAAATACTAAATACGTCACCAACAATTTCTAAAAATCATCGAAGTATCCAAAAATTACTAAAATTATCTTAATACAATCCGAATCAATCCGAAGTGTCATTAAATCAAAGTACCCGGAAAATGCCATGAATGCATGCCAAAATGTCAAAGAGACATAACATAAATCGGACTAAAGTTGCTTAATATGCTAACCCCTAATTTGGGGTGTTACAATTCTTCCCTCCTTAAGGAATTTCGTCCTCGAAATTCAAATCTGATCTGAAGAATTGCGAATACGGAGGTAACGGCTAGTATGTAACGGTTAACAAAAAAAAACGGCTAGTAACGGTCAAAAACGGCTAGTTAACAGTACAAAAATGTTCTATAAATAGAGATCATTCCTTCCTCATTACTTCATCCCTACACATTCTTTCTTTCTTACCTCAAAATTTATTCTGTATTTAAACCAAATTTCAAATGTTATCCGCTATCGCATGCTTTTGTGTAATTCTTATCATGATGTATCTTTATCTCGTTCTTAATATTAGTGTCGAGCTAAATGAAGCTCGCACTTTTTTTTTCTTAGCATTTCCTATGATCCTTCAGTTGCTTATTGGCATAGCCTTTGAGCAAGGCATGTATTTTTTTTTCATAAGGGAAAAATAAATGTTTTACTTTCACTTTCGGAATCAATAACGCCAATATCAAATCTTATTCTACCTCGTACCAAAATGCATCTAATACCACCAAATATCATAACAAAGCACGATAGCCACAAAACCAATGTTTACATAATCATACCGCCATCACCAAAAGGTTCAATTCATATCTTGCGATCATTAATCTCATCTTTCACGTATTCCCTCTTGTAAAATCACGCAACAATGTGATCAAAGAAACCTAATATCAGATATCATCTTATGATCGATCATATAACTCGTCACCTTATTCCACCAATTTCACGACATACATCCGTACATCTCCCTCCTAACACATTACATTCACATCGCTATCGGTGGTAATACAATTAACTCATGTGTCTTCTATACAAAGATCAAATACACACAAACGCATGCGTGATAGTACTCATTCAAACAATTCATAAACCTTCAGTTCTTTTATTCATTGACCAGATCGTATTCAATTCTATCAATACCGAACTATCCGACATGTGTCACTACACCTCTCGTGTCTCCAAACTTTCAAAGCTATGGCGTAAGTTTTATCAACTAATCACCTCACGCGACATCATTTGTCTCTATGTAATCGTTTTTTCTCTTTATTCCTCAAAACATGAATGATTTCACCCAAGTTCACTTATCAACATTTGTTCTCAATTGATCTTGGACAAAACTTCTCTTTTCTTCGCTCCTTATTTCAATCTCATCTTCGATTGTCATTTATTTCGTCTTCCATAAGTATACATAAATTCTGAATCTCTCCCACTTAGAAACTGAACCATTCCAATCTTTTGCCACAAATTTGCCAATATCTCAAAATGCACCAAAATTGATCTTAAGAATCACACTTTCAAACTAGTATTCTTATTTTAACTTTGCCATTTTTTTCTTTTCCAAAATCGGCAAAGATAATCTGGCTGTATTTTATCCAAATTTCAAAATCGCAATGATCAAACGCACTTCTATAATGCTCACACAATAACCAGAATCATCGGACCTCCCGTCCGGAATCCAACATCAGCAAACAACGCAATGCTATACCGAACACGTTATTTGACATCTTAGCTTCCTGAGCTAAAAATACATATCGAAAATCAAACTCGTACTTCTTGAACATACGCATCTAACTCCGCCTAACCATAATAAGCATGTGTCCATGCACGCTCAATATCTATTCAACTTCCCATGTCCAATCGCATCAATTCGCATACACTTACGATATGTAACCATCATGACATTCTACTATCGAACCCATTCTTATAATCTTATCCAGAATCACAAATTCTCAACTACCTCATCAACAGTCTTATGAATCTTTTCATACGGACATTCTAGAACCAAAACATGGGACAAACCGCATTAGGCCAGACACAACTCTTCTATTCAAATACAAGCCATAGTTAAGCGTTGGTTAAACCAGAATCGCCTAAACCATGCTCTGATACCAAAAGATGTAACACCCAAATACCCCCTGGGAGGATATGTGGATGCCACCCAATACAGTACAATCAAATCAAACTAGTTTACACACAACATCTCAAATAAAGGCTTACAATACATCACATTATATTTATCGAAACATAAATTCAAAGTTATTACAGGCCCAAAAATGTACACTAAAAACATGTTCAACAATACAAAAACAGACTCCTTTGGCCAATGCAGTTGACTCGTCCATCTTTAAACTCTTCGCTCGAACCTACACGGGCAAATCCATCATATAAGCATATAACTTAGTGAGTAATAACTAATCTATATTAACCGATTTTAGGAAACAGAAAGAATGCATTTTAGAACAACTTTTTATATTAAACAGAATGGCAGAACACAAAAGATCCTTCAGAATCAGAATAATCAATCAGATATCAGAATACAGAACAAATCAAACTATAAATCCATGAACAGAAGTGGGTAACGGGATTTATACAGGAGAGACCGAAGTCTCGACACAGAAGTGTTTCAGGAGAGACCGAAGTCTCGATACCGAAGTGTCTCAGGAGAGACCGAAGTCTCGACACAAATGTGTCCATGAGCAGCTGCAGACCCTTCTAGGCATGCCTATTTACCCACAACTAGGACTTAACAGTTTTACAATAGAACGAGATCATTTCAGTCATTCATGTGCAATAAAATGAGAACTTTCAATAAAATAACATGCAACAATCGCCTCGGACGTTCATTATCCGGAACAGTACACAATCAATACAACACACATGAGCACTTGGACATTCATTATCCGGAACAGTACACAATCAGTACAGAACAAATCAAAGTGAGACCGTCCCGGATCTCTTACTTAACATTGATCGTGTTACTGTACATTAATCAAATTATTGACATTATCGAAAGTCCCGACATCTTGACCTTAAATCGCCTTTACTATTTATTGTCTCAAAGTCCCTAATATCCGGCAAAGGGTCGTCCTCTATAATAGGAACACAGATACAAATTATTATCAGGTATAATTATCAGATGATACATGATGCATGTTCATGAAAATTTCTAAGATTCTCATTGCTCAAAATATGTATTACTATTTACAAATACGTATTATTATCGCTCACAACACGACGATATCGCTCACAAATACGTATTACTATTCACAAATACGTATTATTATTCATTCACTATTCACTGTTCATCACTATGCTGCACTGTTCATCATTTCTGGTTGCCAGGTATGAAGAGGCAAGTGGCAGAGTTCGTTTCTCGGTGTTTGACGTGCCAACAGGTTAAGGTTGAGCACCAAGCCCCAGTTGAGAGATTGCATTCGTTACCCATTCCAAAGTAAAAATGGGAGCGAATCACTATGAATTTTATTATGGGGTTGCCTAGGACGTCGAGGCAGCATGATGCGATCTGGGTCATAGTGGACCGGTTGACCAAATCGACTCACTTCTTTCTGGTGCGAGAGAATAATACTCTCGATCAGTTGGCCCAGAAGTATGTGGCAGAGATTGTGCGACTGCATGGGGTCCCAGTATTGATAGTGTCAGATAGGGATCCTAGATTTATTTCGAGGTTCTAGAGGAGCCTGCAGTCAGCTATGGGTTCGAGGTTGAACTTTAGTACAACATTTCATCCTCAGACAGATGGACAGAGCGAGAGGACGATCAAGACTGTTGAGGATATGCTGAGAGCTTGTGTATTGGAGTTCAGAGGTACTTGGGATCAGTATTTGACTCTGGTTGAGTTTGCGTACAATAATCAGTACCAGAGCAGTATTGGAATGGCACCGTATGAGGCCTTATATGAGAGATCGTGTAGATCACCTCTTAACTAGAATGAAGAGGGTGTGAGGATGCTTGAGGTCCCGAGCTGATCTAGGATACAGTGGATAAAGTGAGATTAATTCGGAGTCGCATCAAGGCGGCTCAGGATAGATAGAAGAGTGATGTGAATCAGCATCGGTGTGAGATGGAGTACAGTGTGGGCGATAGAGTATTCCTCCGAGTGTCACCTTGGAGAGGAGTGCTGAGATTTGGCCGTAAGGGCAAGTTAAGTCCTCGGTATGTCGGTCCGTATGAGATTACTGAGAGGATTGGACCGTTGGCCTATTGATTAGCTTTGCCTAATGAGATGTCCCAGTTGAAAGATGTGTTTCATGTGAGTATGCTCCGGAGATATCGATCAGACCCGACTCATGTGATTCCGGCTCAAGTGATTGAGATAGCTAGTGATTTGAGTTATGTTGAGGAGCCGGTACAGATTATCGGATCTCGGGTCAAGCAATTGAGGAGCAGGGTGATTCCAATGGTGAAAGTTCTATGGAAGAACCACTCATCAGAGGAAGCAACTTGGGAGACTGAGGAGCATATGAGGAGGCAGTACCCTCATCTGTTCGACCAGTCAGATATGAAATTTCGGGTAAAATTTTTATTTAGGAGGGGAGAATTATAACATCCCGTTATCGATGTGATGGGCATATCGGTAATTTGGATGAGTTAGCTTTGGGTGCATTCATAATTGAACTGCACGTGCTTTTTTGCCTCTGCATCAGTGATAAATGAGTTAATTGCACATGCATACATAGTGACATGCATTCATGATTGTTCCAGCATTTAAATTGTGATTATGAGTTGAATTGTGAATCTTGAAATAATTAGGTTAGATTGTGACTTGATTGAGAATTTAAGAATAATTGGGTTGTTTAGTTGAGTTAGAGTGAGAATTGAATTTTAGGGAATTGGAAATTGAAAATTGAGTATGGGATCGAGTGTTTTACATTTTGAGGAATTATGAGAATTTTTCTGGAATTTTTAGAGTTATGTGTCCGGATCGGGAAAATGACCTAGAGACTGATGATTTAGATTCCGGTTCCGGTTCTGAAATTGACTGAAAAATGGCTTGGAAAATTTAGATTTGTGAGTTTAGGAATTATTGTGATGAGCCATTGAAATTAGAGACTGAAATTAAAAGAAATTGAGGGCTTGGGAATTTGTGAGCAATAGGTTTAAATCTTTATATAAAAGAGTTAGGTTTTGAAATTTGGAGATAAGCATTTCTTTCTCCTTTCTCTTCTCTCCCCGTCGACGATCTCTTCCTCCCTTGGAGATTTTCATTTGTTCCTTTCATTGTGGTTAAAGATCTGCTGGAGCGTTGGAGTTATTGATGTCTAGCTTGGCGTTGTAGTCTCATCGTTGGTGTTAAAGTTGAGAGAGATTTCGGAGATTTAGGGTTTCGAGTTCAATCTTTGATTTGGTAAGTTTAATGAATTAAATGTTGTTATTTATTATGGTTTGTTGCATTTATGGTGTTTAATGTGTTAGATAGGGTAGTTGAGTGCGTTAAATGTTAGCTTGAGAGAGTAAAAATGGTGGAGAAATCGATCGGAGAAGACGAAGTAGTCGCACGTCGCGACGTCTAAATTCAGGCCATGCTGCGACGAGAAAAGGCGTGCTCACCGCGGCGAGCCACGCGAGATGTCGCGGCGAGCGAATGGGTTTTACGCCGCGACAAGGTTGCTCGTAAACGTCACGGCGAGGCGAAGAGGAGATGTTCACCGCGGCGAATGTTTCCCACGCCGCGGCGAACGACCCATACGTCGAGGCGAAGAGTCTTACGTCACGGCGAAGGGCGAGATTTCTGAATGGATGTGTTTTGGTTTATTGGGCATAACTTTTAGTATAGACCTTCAATTGAAGTGATTCTTGATTCGTTATGAATTAGAGAAATAGGTCTACAATTGTGGTAAAGACTGAGAGTTTGAATTTTGGTTAGAGGTATCGTAATTATTGAAAGAGAGGCAATTACAGTATCAAATGCAACTTAAGAGTTATGTTCTGACTAATTGAAGTTTAAATTGGAGACTTATGAAATCAAAGGATATTATTGACCTAGTAAATAGTGAATTTTGGTTGTGAAGCGAGAGATAGCGGAATGGGATTAGAGCGCTGGAAAATCATGATCATGCATCGTACAATTTTGAATTAAGACATGTGCATTATTAAATTCCTTTGATTGAGCATCTAGTGATGAGAATTCGTTTGAATTGTTATAGAGGCACCATTGGATCGTCAGTCCACGAATATTGCTGGGACTTCCAGGCAGCAGCTCGGAAGTTACAGGTGAGTAACCTAGTTGGTTCCTCAATCTTTATGTGTTAAATGTGCTGTGATTGTGTAAATTGTTTGACAATGTGAGTCCTTGTGATTGCGAATCAGTGTATAGAATTATGAGTAAGTGTTCTGAATACGATCAATTGAATCGATTAAATTGTGTTATTGATTGTGCAAGTGTGAGTGCATGCTAGGCATGATTAAAAGCGGTAAATTAACAGTTGTGACTGGAGAAATTAGTGATCAGAGCTTTAAGCTCGATTATCAGTGAAAAGGGACTAAGGCCAAATAGGGAATAGTGCATACCCAGAGGGCTCTCCTATCCCTAATGTGAGCGGGCAGTAGTGCATACCCTGAGTGCTCTCCTACTTGCAAAAAAAATGCGATTACTGTGAAATGTGCCCGAATCGGGACAATATTGATGCTCAGTCACAACACTGACATAAAATGAGAATTGGCATGCATTATGCATCTGACTGTATTGTGAAAAGTTACAATGTGTGTATTAAGTGACGATTGCGTAGTGATATGTGTGATTTATGTGATGGTGAACATGTGCAAATTGATTTACAGTGTTATAAATGTGTATTATGTGACTATGTGATATATCGTATGTATATGCATGAGTTGGGTGAACCATCGATGATGATTTCTCATTGAGTTCGCAAACTCACCCAACATTGCTAATATTTTTCAGGACAGTGTTAGCAGATTTCTAGCTCCCGAGATAGACGTTTCTGCTTTGTCTTGAAAAGTGGGCAAGTGAAGCGATGGCACACAGGTTGGTCAGCTGGGACGATTTTTGGGGATGACTTAGTATAGACTTTTGTATCAGTTTCCTTTTTGGGATATTGTGTTAGACTGTAGGGAACTGATAGGCTTGTCTATATTTTGGATTGATGTTATGAAATGAAAGATTATTGTGGTTTTAAATTTTAATGATTTGTATTTCGGTTTAATTATATTGATGCCATGCGAGTATCTAGTGATTGTTTTCGATAGTAGCACTTCCTCGCTGTGAGATATGCGTCGGAATGACCCACGGGCGTCCCGGTGCGTACCCTACTTTAAGGGGTGCTACAGTATGGGCAAAGTGTCAACTCTTACTAGACTGAGTACGTCAAATCTAGTCCAAGTGATATCAGTTCTCGTCCTGGGACTCATTACTTTATATGTCACTGAAGACACTCTCCATGACATATGAACTCCGGCCAGAGATTTCCAAGTAATGACTCTGACTAGAGGCCATGGGTATCATCTTCTGCTATCACAGAAGTGGTGAATCCTTTATTGGCTACTCAATTACCTTCGAATACCTCAAGCTGTACCCAGTCATCACCCTATGAGCGACACTGTAAGGCAACAAGGAATGGAGTCAAAGCACGTAATCAAGATTCAAGATATCCTTGAGCACCTCAAGTCTAAGGATATTTGCATCATTCTATGATGAGATTATCAACGACATTAGAATAGGACATCCATGTGATGATCTCATAGCAGGTCATCCAATGTACTTACTACCTCTAGTAAGCATTCACATCTCAACCCTAAACATCCCATATTTACGCTTAGATCCACCGCTGATCAAATCAAGGAGTTTGAGATGTGCTAGTCTCTCGATTAACGATGTCCAGCCAGAATCATATGACTAGGGATAATTTAGATACTGACATAATTGCACATGATAGGAATCTCAGTAGTATGATCACATCATAATTTCCTTCATGCTATGTCATATATCATGGACTTCATTAATTTGCTTATAGATCAATATACATTCATAAACAATGAACAACAAAGTAATGAAATATGTTTTTCTTTATTTATTCATAAAGTCTGTACACAACTTTGTACAAAACACGCTAAAGGCGATTGTCTTTAGGGCATTACTCTAACAAAGCAGTGGTGCGAGCCGATCTCGACCTGTGAGGACTTCTACTGTTTCTCACCAAACCTCCACGGTGGGCGGCAGTAGAAGGGGAGATGGAGATAGGTCATTCATTCCGAAGTGTGAGCATTGCGAAAGACCCCATAGAGGAAAGTGCTTCAGATTGACAGGAGCTTATTTCAACTGTGAAAAAAAGGGGCACATTGCTAGAGAGTGTCCTCAGCCTCCACGACAAGAGAGAAGCGGATCTGAAGCTTCTAGAGAGCAGAGATCGTGGGTCGAGGATCAACGGAGTGGGCGATTCAGATCGGCTAAGAGAGTGAGCATTCCGGGGAGACCGAGGGGGCAGGCACCAACTAGGGTGTTTGCAATGACTCGGGAGGATGCAGAGACCGCTCCTGATGTTGTCACTGGTATGGTTCGACTCTTTTATGATGATGTGATTGCTTTGATTGATTCGGGTTCTACTCATTCGTTTGTTTTTTCGAGTAGATCCGTGTGTGATAGGAATTTGAGCCCTTTGGATACTCCGCTGATGGTGAGTACTCCAATCGACCAGTATATTATCATCAGTCAAGTATTTAGAGGCTGTGAGCTATATATTGGTGGAGAACTTTTAGTGGTGGATCTGATACCACTGAAGATGGGAGGATTGGATGTAATTTTGGGTATGGACACGTTAGAAAAGTACAATGCCCGTCTGGATTGTAAGCAGAAGACAGTGAAATTTGAACTGGATGACGGCAGGAGAGTTGTGTTTTCTGGGGACAGGAAAGGGAGTCCGCCCAGAATTGTTTCAGCTATGACAGCAGAAAAGATGATGAGGAAGGGATGTGAGGCATTTTTGGCCTATGTCTTAGATTCCGGGGCAGATAGAGGGAAGCTTGAGGATATTCCAGTAGTTAGGGAATTCTCGGATGTCTTTCCCGAGGAATTGCCAGGACTACCGTCAGCTAAGGAAATAGAGTTTCTCATTGAGCTTCTGTCAGGTACTGTGCCGATTTCAATTCCGCCTTACCGGATAGCTCCGACAGAATTGAAAGAGCTTAAGGAGAGTTAGAGGAGTTGTTAGAGAAGGGGTATATTCGACCGAGCTCTTCACCTTGGGGAGCTCCGATCCTTTTTGTAAAGAAGAAAGATGGATCGTTGAGGATGTGTGTAGACTACAGGAAGTTGAATCAGGTCACTGTGAAGAACCGATATCCGCTTCCTCACATTGATGATCTGTTTGATCAATTGCAAGGGGCGAAAGTCTTCTCCAAGATAGACTTAAGATCGGGTTATCACCAGTTGAGGATAAAGGAGTCGGATGTGCCAAAGTCTGCTTTCAGGACTCGGTATGGGCATTTTGAGTTTTTGGTTATGCCCTTTGGATTGACGAATGCGCCTGCAGCCTTTATGGATTTAATGAATCGGGTTTTTAAGTCATTCTTGGACCAATTTATCATTATCTTCATTGATGATATATTGGTTTATTCCAAGAGTGATGAGCAGCATGATGAGCATTTGAGGATTGCTTTGGAGACTTTGAGGAGGAACGAGTTGTATGCCAAATTCGGTAAATGCGAATTTTAGCTGAGAGAAGTCTCATTTCTTGGACATATCATCTCAGAGCAAGTAGTGTATGTGGATCTAAAGAAAATAGAAGCTGTGGTTAATTGAGAAGCAACAAAGAATGTAGCAGAGGTGAGGGATTTTCTGGGTTTGGCAGGCTACTACAGGAGGTTTGTAGAGGGATTCTCCATGATAGCCGCTCCGATGACAAAGTTATTATGGAAGAATCAGAAGTTTGTCTGGAGTGATGAGTGTCAAAGGAGCTTTGAGGAGCTCAAGCACAGATTGACGAGTGCTCCGATTCTGATTCTGCCTTCAGGAAATGAGGGTTATAATGTGTATAGTGATGCTTCGAGAAAGGGTCTTGGTTGTGTTTTGATGCAGGGAGATAGGGAAATTGCTTATGCTTCGAGGCAGTTGAAGCCTTATGAGTTGAACTATCCGACGCATGATTTGGAGTTGGCAACTGTGATCTTTGCTTTGAAGATTTGGAGGCATTATTTGTATGGAGTTTAGACGGGGATCTTTACTGATCATAAGAGTCTTAAGTATTTGTTGAGCCAGAAGGAACTGAATTTAAGACAGCGAAGGTGGATCAAGTTGCTCAAGGATTATGACTTGCTGATTGAGTATCATCCGGGCAAGGCCAATGTAGTGGCGGATGCTTTGAGTAGAAAGTCTTCGATTGCTCATGTTCGATCGTTTTATCTTCCTTTATTGGAAGAGATGGCCAAGCTTAAGATAAGCTTGAAGCAGGAGGAGCCGGAGTGTCTTCTAACTAACTTTCGAGTGAGACCGGTACTCAGGGAGAAAGTTAGAGAATTGCAGGTTCAAGATGTAGATTTGAGCAGACTCAGGGATGAAATTCATAATGGTAAGATTTCTGAAGTAGTAGTGAGGGATGATGAGCTTATGACAGTGGGGAACATGTTGTGTATCCCAGGTGTGCAGGAGGTTAAAGATGAGATTATGGATGAGGCACACAATGCGCCTTATGTCATGCATCCAGGTAGCATCAGGATGTACAGGAATTTAAGAGAGCATTTTTGGTGAAAAGGCATGAAGAGGGATGTAGCAGAGTTTGTCAGTAAGTGTCTAGTGTGTCAGCAAGTCAAAGCTGAATACCAGGCACCTTCAGGCAAGTTGAGGCCGTTACCTATTCCGGAATGGAAGTGGCAGAGGGCAGAGGGTGACTATGGATTTTCTGATGGGTTTGCCTAAGACCAGTAGGAAGCACGATGCTATTTGGGTTATTGTGGATCGGTTGACGAAGTCAGCTCACGTTTTGGCGATTAAGCAGACTGATTCTTTGCATGTGTTAGCAAAGAAGTATATCGATGAGATAGTGAGATTGCATGGGATTCCGGATTTGATTGTTTCTGATAGGGACCCGCGGTTTACTTCGAGGTTTTGGAGAAGTTTGCAGGAAGCTTTGGGTACTAAGCTGAATTTTAGTATGGCTTTTCACCCTCAGACGGATGGTCAATTTGAGAGGACCATTCGGACACTTGAGGGAATGCTTAGGGCTTGTGTGATGGATTTTCGAGGAGCATGGGATGAGCATTTGCCCTTGGTCGAATTTGCTTATAATAATTCGTATCATTCAAGTATTCAGATGGCTCCATATGAGGCTTTGTATGGGAGGAGATGTAGAACTCCGATTTATTGGGATGAAGAAGGAGAGAGGAAACTGGTAGGACCAGAATTGATTCAGACGACAGTTGAGAAAGTCAATTTGGTTAAGCAGCGGCTTAAGACAACCCAGGATAGGATGAAGAGCTACATTGATGCACATCGAAAGGAGATGGAGTTTGAAGTCGGTGAGAAAGTGTTCCTTAAGACATCTCCTTGGAAAGGAGTAATGAGATTTGGCAAGAAGGGCAAGTTGAGTCCAAGGTATGTGAGTCCTTATGAGATCCTTGAGAGGATTGGATCACTCGCCTACAGATTGGCATTACCTTAGAAATTGTCTCAGATTCATGATGTCTTCTATGTTTCCATGTTGAGGAGGTATAGATCGGATCCTTCTCATATTATTCAGACTAGTGAAGTTCAGGTAAGGGATGATTTGAGTTATGAGGAGTTTCCAGTGGAGATTTTGAATACCAAAGAAAAAGTCCTCAGGAACAAGACGGTTCAGCTAGTCAAAGTCCTGTGGAGGAATCATTCAATAGAGGAGGCTACGTGGGAACCTTTGGAAGCCATGAAGGAAAAGTATCCGCGTCTCTTTGATGATTCAGGTAATAATTTCAAGGACGAAATTTTTTTTAAGAGGGGGAGAAATGTTGGACCCCGAATTTTTTTTATGATGTTATTAAGCATGAATTTTGTTAATTATGTAATTAAGGCTTAGTTTGATTTATTTAGGAGTATTTTTGGATAATTAAGATTTATTTGTGTTTAAGTGAGAATTAAAAGGGTAAAAGAATGTGAGGACATTTTGAGAAGATTGCTTGAGGTGGAGTGATTTAGGCTTGTCTAGGAGAGGTAAGTTGGTCTTTATACTTAAGAAAGAGTTAGAGAGAATTAGAAGAAAGAAAGGAAGAAAAGAAAAGAAGGAGAAAGGAGAAGAGGAAGGTGTCGTAGCTTAAAGAAGAAGAAGAGGAAAAGAGAGTTTTGTGAAGCTAGTGATTTCCGACAGATTCGAAGTGTTTCCAGGTAAGTTTAACTTCATTACTTTGTATTGTGGTTAGATTTAACCCTAAGATGGATTGAATGTGTGATAATCGGTGGTTTAGGGTTTAAAAGCAAAAATGGTTAGATTTCTTTGGGTTGATGATTCTGTGCAGGTTTTTAAGTTGTTAATGGGTTAGAAATGTAGTGTAGGACTAGATCTAAGGCTTAGGTGTGTTGCATTTGTGTTTGGGGAAGGATTGAAGTGAGAAAATGCAGGAAAATCAGGTTCGAGTCATTCTCCAGGCCCGCACGTCGTGACGTGCGTATGAACACGCCGCGACGTGCAAGTTCGTTGCGACGTGTGGGGAAGTGTTCGTCGCGACGTGCGAGTAGGTTTGGCACGCCGCGGCGAACCTAGTCTTCGCCACGGTGAGCTAGAGTCGTTCGCCGCGTCCAGCATACCTTCGTCGCGACAAACCTCTAATTTTTTTTTCCGAGAGAGATTTTTGGGCATATCTTGGGTTGTAGATGTCTAATTGAGGTGATTTCAGATTCGTTGTGAACAAGAGATAGAGGGCTACAAGTTTTATAAAGAAGGGAAGTTCGGAATTAGCCTATAAGGGTTCGGAATTTTAGGTGAAAGTTGAGTGGAGACTTTTAGTGCTTTTCCTTTTGGATTTTTAAGCTTTTGAACATTTTCCTTTGAATGTTAATTGAATGAGAACTTGGTTTATTATAGGAAACCAAGCCGACCTGACCCAATCGCAAGAGGAAGGACATCAGTGAATCGGATACTCGAGCGATATTAGGTGGGTAATATATTTATGATTATTGTGTGTATGGGCAAATTGCCTTGTGTATGCTTGCTTGCACTGTGTGACATTATATGTGTTGAATCATAAGAAATATGAGAAATGCATGATGATTATGTATGGCCTTGATAGGCCTTATGGCATTTTGCAAGAATGAAAAGAACGAAAAGCATGAAACCTTTAATAAAATGCTTTGAGCATGAAAAAAATGGTTATGTGTTTTGTTTGGGTGAGAGAGTAACGGATGGAGTCACGTGTACGTCGACATAAAGCCTTCTCCCGGCTGCCCGCTTGAGACAACGAGATCCTTGAGAAATTGGACTCGGATAATTTACGGAATAAAATTCGGTTTATCCGGATCGTTTTACGAAACTCTCGAGTCAATTATTTGTGAATACATGATTGATTTGTTGAGCATGACACATGTTAAAGTGGTATATTGTACACTCATATGACATATTTTGTGATGATTGCAAAGTGATAGATTGATGACTTGCTATATATATACATATGTTTGATTGTGTGGCTCGTTGCCTGTAGCATCTCACTTCTGCAAGACCCGAACCTGATATCAATAGTAATATTCGAGCCCGCGCCTCACGAGGGTGGTATGCTAGAGCAGTCAATGCAGTTCAACAACTCGGTAATGCATTTTTATTTTTGAAAACAATTGTGTGCGCAAATATCAGTAAATAATTTGGGTCCGCTTTAATACGAAATTGTTTTCAATCAAAATGCAATTTCAATCATAAACCAATTTATACATACATTATTCATATCCAAATTGGGCCCAATACAATAACAGTACTAATCTGCGGAATTTCAAATTTACACATAATTCAAAATGACATTAATGCAGATGTGAAACTGATCCCGACTTCAAACTCTGACTCTCTTGTAGTAACCATACTCTCGTTTGTTTAACGTGGTACTCGTCAATTCTTGAAAAAATAATTGCAATGTTGGGTGAGTTTGCGAACTCAATAAGAAACCATCATCGATGGTTCACTCAATTCATGCATATCGCAAACGATTCACAGATTCAGTCAATTTCACATTCAGTATCATCAGGCAAAAATAAAGCATTAAAACCTCTTTCCTATGTTCTCACTTTAGTCCATACACATAAAAGTTGTACACATAATCCTTTCCCATTATTATCCCTTCTTTTATTCTAATTTGTGACTGAGCGCTTAAACAGTGACAGTATTCAGTAAACATTGAGCATATAGCTCTATTATGCCCTTTTCAGGCTTAGTAAGCAGTAATCGCGTCTTAGGAAGTAGGAGAGCCCTCTGGGTATGCACTACTTTCCACGCGTCAGTAGGGATAGGAGAGCCCTCTGGGTATGCACTAATCCCTTTTAAGCTCGAGGCTCTTTTTCAGTGATAGAGCTTGTAGCTCTCAGTGGTAACTCCAGTCACAACTGTTATTAATCAATCAATTATGGAGTTCATTTCTCACATGAAATCATAAACAATTTATCAGAAACAGTCATTTCACTTCCAATTTTGTAATACCATGCATTCACAATTTATCCCATGGAAGCATTCACAAACAATCACATATAGTCAGATCCCATTGTATCGAAACAGTCATATTCCACAACATTCTAAAACACAGAACAGTTAACAATCAAAAATTGAGGAACCAACTAGGTTACTCACCGCATTCCGAAGCTACACTGAAGTCCCAAGAATATCCGTGGAAAATCGATCCATCGGAGCCTCTATGACAGTCAAATAGTTTCCATTACAAAATGCACAGTCAAAATAATTTGATGATGCACATGCCTTAAATAAAAGATGTACTATGCCTATTCATGACTTGCCCGGTGCTATTTCCTATTTTCCACTTTCTTTTGTCAAATTCTAACTTTCTACTCAATTGTTCAATAAGAACGCACTCCCAATTCAATAACATGTTATGGAACTCCATCAATTCCATTTCTATTATTCAGTCAATTTATCAAATCATACTTGCTAAGGTATTACCTCAAAATCAATATCACTATTCTCTAGATCGAATTCATCCCTTATGCTCAGTTCTGAAAATTCCCAGTAGCAATGAATTTATTTTCAAGGTCTCACATTATACTCCAATTTCTAAGAAACAATCTCTAGGCGTAAAACAATCACATCCTTAAATTTCTTTCACTGATTGAGATTTCAAAAACCTGAATTCAAACTCTCACTCTTTTCCTCAATTATAGACCTCTTTCTCTAGATCATAACGAATCGAACATCACCTCAATTGGAGGTCTACACCATTAGTTATGCCCCAAAAACTAAACCATTTCAGTTCAGGGAAATCAGTCTCGCCACGACGTGAGGACGCTCGTCGCGGCGACAAAGCGCTTCATGCATGTGGGAAGGTTTGGAGGCTCGCCGCGACGTGCTTCAGTAAGCTCGTCGCGACGAGGCCTTCGCGCGCTGCAGCGAGAACACAATTTTCTCGCCGCGTCGCGGCGCAGGCATGCCGAACGTGCGGACTCCCAGTCGTCTTCTCCGACGAGTTTCTCACTCTTTTCTCTCTCAAAACTCAGTCATAACTCAACCAACTACCCCAATCTTTCACAATTAACCCCATGAATGCATTTAACACAATAATAAACAACATATAACTGAATTTCTTACCAAATCAAGCTCTCCTTCGAAAACTTCCGAAATTTCTCTAACCCCTTCCACTTTCTCTATCATCCACGGTTTTCTCTCAAATCCAAACAAAACTTCATCCTCACTAGGATTTAAGGCTGGCTTTGCACAAAGAAGACAAGCATCAAGCAACAATCAAGAAGGAGGAAAGAACAAGGATCAATCGTTGGAGGAAGGAGGAAAAATCGGAGAGGAAGAAGAAAATGCCCTATGATAGAGGAGGTACCTTTTATAACCAAATTCAAAGTCTAAGGACTTTATAGGTTAATCACTCGAGCCTCTTATCCTTTTTCCTCGCAAAACAATTAAATCTCTTTCACTTTTCAATTTCATTTCCAGCCCAATTCATTTCCAAATTTCAATGGCTCATCACATTAATCTCTAGAATCATATATCTAAATTTTCCATTGCCATTTACTAGTTACTCTAGCACTATGCAGTCAATCAGTCCGTCACTTGGAAAATTTTCGATCCGGACTTTTTCTCCCAAAATTTCAGAAAATTTTCGAAGAGTCGCTATCAATTGGCAATTACTCTAACACATTTCCTATTCAAAATTTTAAACCCAATTATTCCAAAATTTCCAATAAATCATAATCATCTCACAATTTCACAATTCATATCAAATTCGAAATCAAATGCCAGGAAAGTGTCATGAATGCATGTACCTATACGTGCATGTGCAAAAGACTCAGTCCTCTACAATTAGAGGCCAACTAAATGCTTAGTCAATAATGTGCGGTAAAAATCCTAACCCATCTCAATTTACCAATATAGCCTTCTCATCGGTGACGGGATGTTACATTGCCAATGGCTATAAATGTATATGCCACTGAGCTTCGCAACTCACCCCATTACTCTCCCCTCCTCAGGTGCAGATCGAGACGATCGTTGATCTCTCAAGGCATCGGAAACTTCAAGCTAGTTAGGAGCTTTGTATTAAGTTAGTGTTTTGGTTAGCCCGCCAGCATATCATCATGGAGCATACTCTTGTATTTTGGATTTAAATTTTATTTTGTATTATGCTATATTTGAGAATATTTGTTGAATTTCCTTTGGATTGCAATGGCATGAAGCCCTTGGTTTATGGGGTGTTTAATTCATTAATGGAATGCATGTGATGAATGTGTGTATGTATGTTGTGTGAATCGACATTATGTATATGTATGGATGTTGGGATCGAGTCTGAACGTTTGGGGTGCCCGTCGCTGGCGTAGTCCGAGGGGTCGCCTCGGGAATAGGGATCCGGGACCCGGGCCCAACATTAATCATCCAAAATATTGTGCAATTCATCGACACAACTATAATATCCACCATTCTATTGCTATAGTAAAATCAAGTAACATAGTTTAATACAATTTATATTCTTCTGATAATGCAAATGATGTTATATTTTAAGTAATTAATGAATAATATTTTAATTAATTACAATATAATATTTTAATCAATTACATTTTAATTACACTCTTAATTATATTTTAATTAATTAATTAGATTTTATCCGGATTAATTATTTTAATCAATTAATTATATTTTAATTAATTAATTAGATTTATTTTTAATTAAATATATTTTAAATAATTATATTTAATTTAAAATTAAAAATATTAGTGTTGATAAGAATCAAAATCATTCCTCCCATACATAGAAGGTATGAACTATTATCTAAAACTTAGGTATGAAAAAACTATTTAATCAATTATATGAAATAACCAACCATTATCATTCATTCATTTCTGATCTAACATAACACATACCTCTTTCAGCGATCTAGTACAAGGATGACAAGTAAATTTGAAGTGACCCAATTAAAGAAATGACGAGAACTCACAAGCCAAGAAAGTCCAATTGGCAATGACAAGCTTATATACATCTTGTTCCAAGCTAACTTCTTCTCTATTGGGTCCAGTCTGAAAGGAAATGCAAATTTCCTCCACCAACAATGGAGTGCAGTACCACTGAAAACCATCAATAAACTGATTCTTGTTGCTGAACTTTCCTAATCCTCTTCACTGTATCATCATCTTCTTCTTCTCCGTCTTGCATGTTTAATATCAAGTTGTGAGTTTGAAGAGATCATTGAAAGCTCTGTACCATGCACGGAATCTGTATCTGTGGCATTGTATTTCGACTTGGGATGCAGCAAGTGAGGAAAACTTGGAACTTGAGAGGTGGGTAAGGGTTGAAAAGTTGTTGGATAGTAAGGAACGGAGGTACATGGGGTTCAGTAATGAACTGAGCCTCCCAAATTTAAAAAATTAAATATTTTTATTTTTAATTAATAAATATACATAAAGATGGAGTTATTTGGGAGTTAGTAATACATTGAGCTCTTCAAAATTTAAAAAGATTAAATATTTAGACCTTCCTATCTTAAATTTCTTGTTCCATCAATGTAGATAGTTGCTAGATTTTGTCAACCAAAGTGTTAGAATCACCTAATTAGTAACGAACTCATGGAACTATACGGAAAAGAAAATGAAAGATATGGCAATCTCTGCGACCAGAAGCCACAAATTTGGCCCCTCCATAACCTATCAGTGATATGGCACTCTTTGATATTATGATATTTTTCACTATAGTATGCTTTATAATCAAATCTCAAATGGCTCTCCATGTAAAACAATTAATAGGATCGATTCGATTTGCGTACCCGTATCCATATCGATTGTTCGTTAAATGTTGATGTCGTTAAATGCTTCTATTTCCTCTCGCCTTCTTCCGTTCTAATTTTTCTCAATGGTTAAGAATCAATCATTTCATAAGTTATTTGCAACTTATATACCATTACCAAAGGGCATGTCTTTTGGAATTAGAAGAAAGAGAAAAAGGGTCTGTGACCCATTTGAGACCCGATCGGTAATACCCAATAACCATTATCTTGGGTGCATTTCATAGGACTCAATCAATAAATTACATGGGACATTAAAAAATCTAACATTCTCCCACTTGGCCCATGTTACGACTTGATGATCTAACAACTTTAAGTGCACACAATACATGGAATCAATCAAGTCACCCTTAATTGAATTAAGTTGATTGGATCATGGCGGTCACAAGTTATATAACCTGATTCCTTCCATGTATCACAGAATCAACTCAACTCATCAAACTTTAAGTGGGTAATTCGGTAATTGTTATTTTACAAATAATAATTATTGTATACAACATAATGTAGATAACCGATAAGTGTGCAAAAACATAAGACTATAATTAAATTCAACAAGTGTCATAACAATTCGAGCAAGACAATGATATGTATATATACATGTCTGAATACTATACTAACAAGGACTTATCTATAAGGCCCATATGTTCAACATGACCAATAAATGTTTTGGGCGGTAAGCCTTTTGTTAATGGATCCGCTATCACGAGATCGGTACCAATATGCTCAATTGACACTTTATGCTTTTGCACTTCTTCTTTTACATACAAATATTTCAAATCCATGTGTTTCACACCCTTGGAATATTTGTCATTCTTAGAGAAGAATACGGCTGCGGAATTGTCACAATAAATTCTTAACGGTCTGGCAATATTATCGACAAGACCAAGACCTAAGATAAAGTTCCGCATCCACAATCCATGAACTGTAGCCTCAAAGCACGCTACAAATTCTGCCTCCATAGTGGAAGTAGCAATGACGGACTACTTTCCACTTTTCCATGAAACTGCTCCTCCAGCTAATAGGAACGTGTAGCTGAATGTAAATTTTCGTGAGTCTATACAACCGGCATAGTCTGAATCCAAGTAAGCTATCACTTCAAGGTGAGTTGATTTTCTATATGTAAGCATATAGTCCTTGGTACCTTGTAAGTACCTAAGGACTTTCTTTGCAGCTTTCCAGTGGTTCAGTCCAGGATTACTTTGATATCGTCCTAGCATTCCAACAGCAAAATTGATATCTGGCCTAGTGCATGTTTGAGCATATATTAAGCTCCCAACTACTGACGCATAAGGAATAGACTCTATGTTCTTACGTTCCAAATCATTTCGTGGACATTGCATTAGACTAAATTTGTCCCCTTTCTGAATTGGAACTATCCCTGTGGAGCATTTGTCCATTTGAAATCTTTCTAATATTTTCTCGATATATCCTTTCTGAGACAATCCTAACAATCCTTGTGATCTATCCCGAAATATTTCTATTCCTATCGCATAGGATGCCTCACCCATATCTTTCATTTCGAAATTATTAGAAAGAAAATTCTTTACATCATATAACAAAACAGCATTATTCGAAGCAAGAAGAATATCGTCAACATATAGAACTAATATTATGAACTTGCTCCCACTCACCTTCATGTAGATACACCGATCAACGGTGTTTTTTACAAAACCATAAGACGTAATGATCATTAAACTTAAGATACCATTGTCAGGAAGCTTGTTTCAGTCCATATATTGACTTCTTTAATTTACACACTAATCGTTCCTTTCCTGTGGTCACAAAACCTTCCGGTTGGTCCATATATACTTCTTCTTCTAAGTCACTGTTAAGAAAGGCGGTCAGTGCCATAACAATTCTTAAAGAGTTATTCTTTGAAACTGGAGAGAAGGTTTCTTTATAGTCAATACCATCCTTCTTAGTGTAACCTTTGGCAACAAGTCTGGCTTTATATCTTTCAATGTTGCTTTGTGAGTCTCGTTTGATCTTAAAGACCCATTTACAACGCACTTGCTTTACACCTTCTGGCAACTTAGTTAATTCCGGACATTGTTGTCATCCATTGATTTCAACTCTTCTTTCATAGCATTGAACCATCTTTCAGAATTGTTACATTCCATGGCTTGTTTGAACGAGTCTGGATCTTTATCAATGCTCAAGTCACATTCATGTTCAAGTGAGTAAACTTCATAGTCACTTGAGATAGCTGGTCTTCTTTGCCTTACAGACCTTCGTAATGCTACGTCTTGTTACATTACTTGATCATTTGTAACTTAATCATTATTAGCTGGTTCGTCATTATTATGTTCAATTTGTGAAATTGGAACATTAATTTGTGGTTCCGGTATGTTGCGTGTTTGTGATGCAACAGCAGGAATAACAACCGATGGAATCACGTCTGATATAGTAGATTCTACTCGACTTTGAGTAGTTTCTACTCGATTCTCGTGAATATCCACTTTTCGTGTTTCTCCACTCCCACTGATTTGACCATTTTCAATGAACCGAGCGTTTTCGGACTCAACTATTCTCGTACTATGATTAGGGAAATAAAATCTATACCCCTTTGACTTTTCGGGATAGCCGATGAAATAACCATTAACGGTTCTCGCATTGAGCTTCTTTTCATGTGGATTATACAGCCTTACTTCTGTCGGACAACCCCAAACGTGGAGGTGTCGTAAACTAGGTTTCCTTCCCGTCCACAGTTCATAAGGTGTCTTAGGAACTTCCTTATTAGGAATCCTATTTAGCAGATACGCAGCGGTCTTTAATGCATGCATCCACAATGATAAAGGTATAGTACTATTACTTAATATGCTCCTAACCATTTCCATCAAAGTACGATTTCGCCTTTCAGCTACACCATTTTGTTGTGGTGTACCAGGCATTGTGTATTGTGCACATATGCCTCAACTAGCAAGAAACTTTGCAAATGGACCTGGACATTGTCCACTTTCATCAAATTTTCCATAATATTCACCACCTCTATCAGACCTCACTATCTTTACTTTTCTATCTATCTTTCTATCTCAGTAATGAACACCTCTAGGATGTCCATGATGAGACTTCTCATGTAGCGATAAACATATCCATATCATGAGAAGTCATCAATAAAGGTAATGAATATTTTTCAGCCCCCAAGAAGGAACGTCGAAAGGACCACGATGTCGATGTATTAATTCAAGTAATGCGTTACTTCTTGTGGCTGGATGTTTTGATATATGTTTGGTTTGCTTGCCTTTAATGCAATCCACACATATATCCCAGTCAACAAAATCCAATGGAGGTAAGATTTCATTTTTCACTAACCTCTGTACCCTTTTTTTAGATATATGACCTAATCTTTTATGCTACAAAAAAGCAAAGCATTCATTATGTGCAGTACGTTTATTTCCTATAATATGGTCAACATGAAACAGAGATTTAACAAAATCAACATCAAGATTGAAACGATATAAACAATCAATTAATGTACCAGAACCATAATAGTACTTATGTTTATACAATGAAAAGACATTGTTTCCAATCTTGAATTGAAATCCTACATCATCCAATTTTGCAACAGAAACTAGATTTCTAGCACATTCAGGAACATAAAGACACTTTTCTAGATCTAGGTAACATCCAGTGTCCAAGATCAATCTGTACGTCCCAATGCCCTCTATCCGTGCCTTCATTCTGTTCCCCATATATAAGAACTTTTTAGTTCCGTTTATGGTCCGGATTGCAAGGAATCCCTGTTTAACATTTGACACATGAGTAGTTGCACCAGAATCTAACCACCAAGTATTTTTAGGCACGTCAATAAAATTTGATTCAAAACATACTGAGACATAGTATGTACCTTTCTTTTCGAACCAAGCCTTTCTTTTCGGACATTCTTTCTGAAAGTGGTCAGGCTTCTTACAGAAGTGGCACCTCTTATCTTTCTTGATTCGACCCTCATTAACTTTACTGAGAGCTTTGTCCTTCTCTTTGCCTTTCTTTCGTGATTTATTATTGCTGCTACTAGCACCTTGATGAAATGTGAGATGAATGGAGTGGTCCTTTATTTTCTTCAATCTCCCTTCCTCCTGAACCAACATGGCCTTTATTTCTTGAAGGTTTCATTTTTCTTTAATAGTGTTATAATTCATCTGGAACTGGCCAAATTCTACAGGAAGGGAGTTGATAATAAACTGTACTAGAAATGACTCACTCACATCCATACCCATGGATTTCAACTTTGCAGCTAGGTTTGACATATGAGTTACATGATCATGAATGGGTTGTGACCATTCAAATTTCTTGGTCGTTAGCTCACTCATTAAAGTCCCTACTATGGACTTGTCAGCTATATCAGATTGGGAGTATTCTTTCAGCTTCAACATGAACTCCTTTGCATTGTCCGTTTTAGGCATTGATGGCTTGACATTTTCTGCGATCGTCATTCGCATTAAATTCAAGCTCAGCCTATTAGACCGTTCCCAAGCCTCATTGTAAGACTTGTCAACTTCAGAATCGGCCTCGCTTATGGCTTCAGCCTTACGTGCAAACTATGGCCAAGTCCAAATCCATTACACCCAGTTGGAACTGGATTTGTTCGGGCCAATCCCCATAGTTCAGACCATTGAATTTAATCAAGCCATTTTCTAAAACGAACAAACTAGTAGATGCTGCACATACAACATATAGTTCACATTAATGCTTTGAGTAAACCTAAACGGATTCAAACTAACTAATAAACATTAATTATGCATTTAAATCCTCCTTTGGGTGAAGTTTAAATACACAGAAATAACCTAGGATGATGCTTATATATAATACTATAATGGGCAATCAAGCATATTACAGTCAATATGTATGTTATCTTTGGATATACAATCATATTAACTTAATATGTTGATAAAATCCCTTTAATGTCATTAATTATAAGCAATGGTCCACCTTTGGGTGACCTCCTAGCGTTATAATTAATAATCTCAATTGTTTAATTCAACCGTTATGTCATTTTGCATCATATTATATTGAACAATTGAAATAAATCACAATTAAATGATTAAAATTTTTCAAGCTATGTCACTTTGGTGACTAACAAGCTTTCCATGCAATAAACATTTAATTGGACAATTATCATACATGACAAAATTTAATTTAACTAGTTTGGTCACTTTGGTGACAAACAAACTATTTTAAATGTCCATAATGTCATGTACTATATTCTACATATACTAGGAAAATTTAATTCTAATTATTACATAATATAAAATATTCCAAGTACCAAAATATATATATATATAATATGGCACTAATTTCAAAATTATATTATGTATAAATCAATTATGAATGAAATAATCCTTTATGACCCAACCTAAATAATTTTTCTTTAGGGTTAATGTCCATAATTAATAACTAACCCAAAGTATTGACTCTAATAGCCCAAAGGCCCAAAATCAACCCAAAAATAAGCCCATAAACGCATTTATGGGCCTGGAGACCGTTAGGAAGGGAGAGGGACGTGTCTAGCGCGTGCATTGCACGCGCCAGACGTGTCCTCTCATCAGTAGCGTCTGGTGCGTGCACTGCACGCGCCAGAAGTTGTTCATCGTCTTCCTCGCCCCAACTGGTTTTTTTTATTAAAAAATTTCGTTTCTTTTCCTATGTTTCTTTTGCCTTCTGTTCTATATCCTTGGTTTGAGGCAACAATAAACACATCCACCATGTATAAATTCGGTGATTAACTAACGAAAACAAACCCATAGATATTTTCTCACTCTAACCCATAACAGTGACGTTTTCGTTTCATTACATACCGTAAATCATTCCACAGTTGTTCTTTCATGGATTTATTTCAAACCACGAAACAAACTTTCAACCACAAAGACAAGTTCTTCGATTATTCTTCCGACGTTGTTCCCAACTCGTTCTTTCATGGGTTTATTTCAAACCACATGTCTTTGCATAACTAGAACAACAGATACATGTCTTTGTTCATGCAAATCACAAGGAGACCGTGCAACAGACGTAACCCATTAAACTCATCAACAGATTAAATCAATTTTCGTTCCATTTCTACCAGTAAAACGACAAACCATCTTCGGATATGAACGGCCATAGAAAAACATAACAAAATCACAGTATGAAAGTGCTATTAACATCCGATTCATGCGATTGTTCTTTTTCAAATATAAAACAAAATCACAACAAGCAATCATACAATCATAGCAATATACGGTAGAACCGTAGATAACAAATCAGGAATTACAAGGCTCTGATACCAATTGTAAAACAATTAATAGGATCGATTCGATTTGCGTACTCGTATCCATATCGATTGTTCGTTAAATGTTGATGTCGTTAAATGCTTCTATTTCCTCTCGCCTTCTTCCATTCTAATTTTTCTCAATGCTTAAGAATCAATCATTTCATAAGTTATTTGCAACTTATATACCATTGCTAAAGGGCATGTCCTTTGGAATTAGAAGAGAGAGGAAATGGGTCTGTGACCCATTTGAGACCCAGTCAGTAATACCCAATAACCATTATCTTGAGTGCATTTCATAGGACTCAATCAATAAATTACATGAGACATTAAAAAATCTAACACTCCAGTCCTGAAGTTGACCTTAACTATCATACGAGTACAATCTATCTATTTTTGTTTTAAATTTTTATTTCTATTTTAAGTTTAGTAAAATTTTGTTTGTTTCTTTTTTATATGATTTTTTTCGCTTTTAAAATTTATAAAAGCCATAATAAGCAATTTTCTGCTTCTTTTTATAATCTAATTTACAGCCAACTAAAAGCATATTATTTAATATATTAATTATTAATAAAATTTATAAATAATTTATTTTAATATTACAAATTTAATTAATTAAAATTAGTTGTTAATAAACATTATGAATAGTTTAATTTAATTTTGTGATTGAATTAAATAAATAAACTTAATAATTATTAATGAATATAATTAAATTAAAATTATTTTAAATAAATAAATTTCAAATAAAAGTTAATTTAATAAATAAAATATATTTAAAATAAACATTAAATTATAAATAAAGCTAGTTTTAAAAGTTATTTATTTTAATATAATAAAATATTTTTATTAATAAACATTATATAAAAATTAAATAAATTTAATTAATTAAAATAATTTATCCTTAAACTTTATCTAATGTGTAATTATCATCAGTAATAAAATATAACTACATTAACATTAATAACTAAACATTTTTGTTTTTATTTGCAAGAAAATAGAAACTAAAATTAAAATTAAAATTAAAATCACAACTAAAAATATAAGTAAAACAAAGACTCCTAAAATAACTCTTAATTAATTTCAAATTAAACTTGGATCGGACTTTAAATCAAATTTGAATTGGATCGATCCCACCCATTAGCATAGTTCACACTCCATATCCACTAATCTAGGCCTCGAGTTCTTATGTGGGGACCTGTCGAGATTGGGGCGGTGAGAGCAACTTTTTTCACCGACCCAAGACGGAGATAGACACATGATTTTAAAGGCTATTTAGACAAGAAACGCGTGGTGGGACCCACTGATATCTGACATGGCATGTGGGAAAAGATACCATCTTGCCATTGACGACGCGACGACTATTTCCGCACCGCAGCCGGCGGCTTGATCACCACCACGCCTTCCCTTCCTGGCTTCCTCTTGTGGGCGTGAAACAGTTATGAATTTTTTTTCAACATTCTTATAATTTTTAGTTGTTAAGTAATGTGATTTGAGTTATTTCAATTGAAAAGCTTAATACTATTTATGGATCATTGCTTATTTTTAAAATTTTATTTATTACACAAATTATTAAATTAAAAAAGTTCATATTTATGTAAATTTTCAGTTTTAGTTTATTTTAAAAGTTTTATATTCTATAAAATTGATATCATTTGAAATTTGAGGCTAATTTAATTGGTTTTATATATTCAATAATATACCCTTTCAAGTGAAAGTCCTTTGAGCTTAAAACTTGAACAGATTCACTCTACTTTGTTACCTTGTGCAAAACTTAATTGTTCACTAACAAATAACTTGTAAATTACTTTTTTATAAACTATTTAATAAATTAATGATTAGTTAAATTTTGAAAATTTTAATATGTCGTCATTTTTAATTAATTATTTTCTTTAAAGTGGAAGTAAGTTTTATGGTTTATGGAAACTCGAATCTTCAACATCCTTTTAAATTAAAAGACTCATCGATCTATTGTCTATCGGGGAAAAAAAAGAAGAAGCTTACGAGTTAAGAAACACAATTCACTTAATGAACGAAGGAGATTAGTGGAGGATATGGTTACATATAAAAAGAAATAAAAGACCAAAATAAAATGAAGTACATCCAAAGACCACACCACCTTCCCTCTATTATCTTTCCAACTCTCATCTTCTTTTTCTCTGCAACTCTCTCTAATTCATTGATGTGATTCTCCACCATATAATTCTCCGAAAAACCAAAAAAAAAGTTAACCCATCAACCTTTACAAAAGAAGGATTAAAGCTCAAGAACACTATGGTCTTCACATCCACTCCAGTCTACCCAAATTGGCAACAGGTAAATTCTTTCTTTCCCCAGTTTCTCTCAAGACAAACAGAAAATGCCAAGTGATCAAAAGCTCATTGATAGTCCTGTCTCTTTTTCTTTTAGTTTAACTATATATTTAATCCTGAATATGGCAACTAGCTACTTGCTTTAGAGTTCAATTTTGCTTTCTTCACTTTTGAAATTTGCAGGATGTCAATCATGTTGGGGCTGAAAAAAGCCATCAACTTCAAACTCAGCCGCCTCCCGGAGATTCCAGTGGGAGCACAGGATCTATCCGGTCCGGTTCAATGTCCGAAAGAGCCAGACTAGCCAAGATTCCACAACCTGAGGCAGCCCTAAAGTGTCCAAGATGTGAATCACCAAACACCAAGTTTTGTTACTTCAACAACTATAGCCTTACACAGCCTCGTCACTTTTGCAAGACCTGTAGACGGTACTGGACCAGGGGAGGTGCATTGAGAAACGTACCGGTTGGTGGAGGTTGCCGGAGGAACAAAAGAAGCAAAAGAAGTCGTGGTGGTAGATCGAAATCTCCGGTTAAAAATGGATCTAGCTCAAGCTGTGGAGTTCCTTCTGATGACTGTTCCACTGATGTCATAGGGCACCTACCACCTCCTCCACCACATCTGCCATTCTTGCCACCTTTGCATCATCTTGGAGAGTATAATTCCGGCGGAATAGGGTTAAGTTTTGCCGGAATTCACCCTCCGGTGGCAGCAACGACTTGTGGATTTCCTATTGGTAGTACTAGTTCAAGTGGTGGTGTTGGACTTGTTGATCGGTGGAGATTACAAGAAGTAGATCAATTTCCTTTCTTGGAACAGCCATCTGGGTTATATCCATATCAGAGTGAAGAGGTTGAAGCTCGAAATTTCTTTGATCAGTTTAGGTCTAAGCCATTGGAGACTCTTGTTTCAGTGCCATCATCTCTGAAAATGGAAGAAAATGGCGGTCTGCACTTGCCAAGGAATTTTATGGTTATTTCGGGGAATGATCAAGATTGGAGTGGCAATGCATGGATCGATCTTCCAGGGTTCACTTCCTCTTCCATTAGTCATCTACTATGACGATAATGCCTCTAAATTAGTCCCCGATTTAGCTTTGTTTTTCCATAATTGCAATATCCTGTTGTTCGTTTGAAGACATATCAAACCAAAAGGTAAGAGTAAAAAAGTTTTAAAGTAAGCTTGAAGTTGAACCAGATGCTGTAGCCATTAGCGGGAGAAGGTTGTCATTAGGAGTTATCGATCAAAGGACTTGCATTGTTAGAAGCAGTCAGAAGAAGAAAAAAAAAGGAGGCTTCTAGCCTCCTTATTGGATTGTTGCTATTTTTATTTTTTATTTTACGTGCATGTAATTTATAAAATAGATTGAATATCTAAAACGAAGAACTAAAATAATTTTTATTTGATCATGCATTGTTTGCTTTTTTCAATCGTTGAATTCTATAATCACTATTTTTTGTATGTGTGTTGGACAAATAACCAGATATATGAAATATTCTATAAATTATATGATTAAAATAAACTATTTAATGAGTTAATAATTTAAAATTAAATAATAAATTTGATCTACGTAATATTTAGGACTATTATTATATCTCTTCTTTGGAGAGCTCGAGCCCTCCATTTCGAACCTTCAACCTCTTGAATTAAAAGACTTGGGATTATTTTACTGGTTAGACTAGGACAAAGTTGAAATCCATTGCATTGGCAAATTCCAAGAACAAAGGACTCTGACTTTTGCTGATTATGATTACCCGCACAAGCAGTAAGACTGCGTGAAGAAGCTGAGTTCAATCAATGAATCTCTTAGCACTTGAAGCCAGACAATCCATTGTTGCAACCTTCAGTTCCTGTAATAACCCATTTGATCATTTTCGAGTTGTCGCGTTATATCTCTATTAGAGTATCTCATATTGAACCTGGTTGTGTATCTCGTAGGAAATTTAACTTAAAGTTAGTTATTTTTCAGAAGAAAAACCGTTGAATAGATGTAAGTTTGTAATAAGAATTGGAGTAGGGACACCAAAACAGGGTTTTGGAATTATGAGATTGGACATATGTATTTGTTTGATGCGGTCTGAAAGATAAAAAGAAACGATTGACTATACAATTACGGTCCACAATGCTAGACCAAAGGACAAGTACTTGGTCTGTTCTATGTACAAGTTGTATTGACAATTCTAAGAAGATAAGGAAGCGCCAAAGTTACACTCAAATTCATGCAATGACATCCTTAAATCACTCGAATTGATTTCTTAGCAAAAAAGAAAGAGAGAAAAAACAAACAAACAACGTAAGACAAGGCTTACTCGAGCTCCACTCATGGTCAAAAGTTTCATTGATTTTCGTCCTTTACTTTTCTTAAGTTTCTAGTATTTTTATATTAATATATTTAATTTTACCATTATTCATCTATTGATTCACTGAAATAAGTAATACATTAACTAAATTAAATATGAATAATTCTTTATTATTGTCATTGTAATTATTAATTTTAATACTGTATTAGTGAAATCCTTTTAAAGTTGTATGTTAACTTGAGCATATATCATCATCATCAACAACACCTACTTGAAGATCCCCTAATATGTATCATTACCTCTATCGAATAAAGAGGTTGTTTTCGATAGACCTTCATATAATGTGTGTCTACACTTTAAATTAATTAAAGTTCAGTTTACTATCAACTTTTATTTTACTTTAAAATTCAATAAAAATAAGTTAGTTGAGTGTCAATCATAAAACTATAAAATACCTTTAAAATACATACATATATATATGATAATTTTAAAACTAATTATTTAATTATAGACAATAACAGTGAGTTAAAAGTTAAAATATATCTTGATACTTGATAGATAAAATTACTTAATAAATAGAACTTCTTTCGAAAGATTTAATAAATAGAACTTTATAACTTCCATACTTATTTTATTATCTATTTTAATAAAATATAATAAATATTATTAATAAATATCATCCATTTTATAAATATTATATGAGATATTAAAATAAATTAACAAACAAATTAATTTATAGAATTAATTTATCTTCAAATTTTGTTTATTATTTCATTAATAATAATTAAACCTTTATTACGTTTATACTAACAATTGAGTATATTGTATTTTATTTTAAAATAAAAATAAAATTTATAACGGAAAAGAAAAGAAAAGAACCCATTTGTGATTTGTGTGAGATTTATGATGTCGTCACTCAGACATTCTTGACGGTTTCGAATATTTTTACTAGACTGGAATCTGGGTTTTGGATCTGCTTTTACAATAACCAAGACTGTCTCACCAACAAGGAATAAAGCTATCCCTAGACTGTCAAAAAAGCATCTATCTCACTCTTATCTCTCTTTTCCGAGTGAGCTGGATATGTACATGGTAATTTTTGGTCGGTTTGGCTGTAACCTACTGATCAGATAGTGAATAGATGAAGATGACAACACGGAAATCCAAGTAAACATGGCAAACGAATTTTCTCAATTCAGACTATTCAAATTAATTAGTATCGATTCAAATAAAATCTCAAAATGCTATTATTTTAATTCAAATTTGAGCTATTTGATTTGGGATTAATTTGAAATGTCCGAACTCATCTTGAACTTTTGCCAATCTGATTCTAAGTATTGGGTGTGTCTATTTTGGGTGCCCACATGTAAGATGTAATAGTTTAGGCTTGCGTACGTACGTTCTCTTTCTGTTTTCCTGGCAGCTTTGGCTTTTGAGAGGTCGCTGTTCTTATTTCTCTATGCCACACTCTTTCTAGGTGTGTGTGTATGTTTGAGATTCTAATTTGTGGAATTTGATTCCTTAAGTGCTCACGTTCTTCCACTCGTAATCAATCAAGTATTGAGTTAGACTCTTGGTCACTTCTACATGCATTCATGTTTGGGATATTATTATTCCCAACAAAAAAAGTTTGAATTAAATCTTACATGAAATCAACAATTTGATTCAATTTAAACGAATTTAATTTGATCAAAGTTTTAAAAATCTAATAAATTATAGAAAATTAGATTAAATAAATTCAAAATTAACATATTAAAATATGTTTAATTTTGTTTAAGCATAAAAATTTTAGGATTCAATCTCGGGTTTTAAAAGATTTAGTTCCTCAGGTTGTAGCTCATGAAAATTTTACATAATTTGATTTTAATATTTAATTAATTTACTATTGAAAATAAGTCGAGGAGTAGAAACAATTGGAATTTATGGATTTGATTAGGATAATAGAATGAGAATTTGATCACTCCATATAGTTTATTTATCTCCATAAATTATAAGAATATCTATTATATAATTTATGTATTCTTTATTTCTGCCTTTATTTGATAATAAACGTGCATAAAGTTTGATACATATTATACGATCTTATGGTTCATTATGACTTGACAATTCACACCTACGTGCTTTATTTAAGTTCGAAATTAGTATAGCCTCAACTTTAATTTACAATTAGAAGATTTGTTTAGTAGAATATGAATTAATAGTGTTGAAAAGTGAGATTCCCTTTGATTATAAAATATTGCATTATTACTATGCTAATTATTCTTGTTAATTTCAATCAAATGGGAAATTTATTAGTAATTATTATTTTTTGTGACACGACAAGATTGATTATTAGATTTATGAACCTAATTTATTTGCACTGTACTCCATCAACAAAGTAATGGAATGTTACGTAAATAAGCACTTAAATTTGCTAAAGTAGAGAGATACAGATCGATGGAAACCCACTTTGACCATTATCTCAAAAGGCATCCTTCTTTTCTTCTTCTATTTTGAATAATTATTAATAGTTCAATTCATTAGCTAGATCTTGAAGTTCTAACAACGTCCAACTAGCCTCTTGAGGATGACTTAATTAAGTGGTAAGGGGAACTCTTGATATATAATCTCTTAAATTCTATTTATTGAGTTTGAGTTTTTTAAAATTTTTAAGATTTTACAACAAAAGATGGTAAGATTTAAGTGATTAGAAAACTTCGGAGAGTCTCTTATATTTAGATTTTCAAAATTGAATTTCTTGAACGTCTTAAAATTTCATATAAGCAGATAAGTATATTTTGTTTCAAAATTTTTATTTTAAATTAATTAATTTTTAAATAATCTTTTTAAAATGTATAATTTAATAATCATTTTAAAAATACATACTCGAACATTTATTCAGTATGCAGTCAAGGGTTCTGATGCGGACCAGTTAGCTTTGGATTACATGGACGATTTTGACCACGCAAGGTTTCGGCGAGCGAAAAATAGACTTAAATTCTATAATGTCGTGTGTGTTTGGATTCTAAATCCTTGCTTAGTTAGGAATTCTAGTTAGCAATAAGAGTTTATTAAGGATTCTAAATCCTTGTTCTAGTTTATTAGGAGTTTATTTTCCTAATCTTGTTAGGAGTTGGATTAGGATTTTGGCCATTATAAATAGGTCTTATTTATGTTTTGAACATCATCAATTTTGAATAAAATTTCATTCTAGAATTTGGCTTTGCCATTCTTTCAAGATCGCTTGTCGTTCTTGTTTCTCTTTCGTCAATCAAACGACATTGATTAAACTCTGAACGAGTCTAAACGTTCTTGTTCGGTTCGTAACTTTCATTACTGCGTCGGTTGGTATCGAGCCTATCCTCCATGGCGCCAATTATGAAGAACGACTTACTACCTTAGAAACATCCGTAGCAAACTTATCCGACCAAATAGCATAAATCAGACAGATGCTGGGAGAGCAGTTAAACCTAGGAAGGATTAACCATCCTCCTGCAGCGGCAATTCCTAGGGTTGTAGATCCGCAACCAGTTTATGGAAGTCCCACCAAGCAAGTGACTTTTGCGGTGAAAAAAAATTTATGTTCTCCAAAACAGGAAGGAGAGACGCAAAGGAGGAAGATATTCCAAGCAAAATGTCGAGTGGGAGAAGCGATTTGCAGATTGATCATAGATAGTTGCAGTTGTGAAAATCTAATCGCAAAACAGTTAGTGGAGAAACTACAGTTGACCACTCAACCTCACCCTTCACCGTACAAGGTTGGGTGGATCAAGGAGGGACCAACGATCGAAGTAAACAGGATCTGCAGCGTTCCTATATCAATCGGTAAATATTATACTGAATCTGTTATTTGTGATGTTGTGGACATGGATGTTTGTGGAGTTTTGTTAGGTCGTCCTTGGCAGTATGATGTTGATGCTGAACACAGAGGGAAGGAGAACTCATACAGGTTCACCTGAAACACGAAGAGGATCATTATTTTGTCTTCTGGTTCAGTGAAACCTTCTAAAGTGGAAGGGCAAGATGTTGCTAAGGGTGTGCAGGATGTGGCCTTACTACTTAGAAAGAAAATTAAAGAGGAGGAGACACCAAAAGAGGAGGAGACACTATTTTTACCAAAAACCCATCAAAGAGTTGCTGGAAGAATTTCCTACCTTAGTTGAGGAGCCATCAATACTCGCACCTTTAAGGGATATTCAGCATCAGATTAATTTCATTCCGGGTTCTACGTTACCTAATCTTCCTCAAACTGAATTTGCTTACAATAGTTCTGTCAACAGCTCTACTAAGAAGACTCCATTTGATATTGTTTTCAGGAAGGCTCCAGCACAGACAGTTGACCTTATTGCACTTCCTGCAGGTGTTCTTCCTAGTGTTGCAGCTAACAAGGCAGAACCTGAAGGAATCTAATGAAAAGTACAAGGTTGCCGCTAATAAGCATAGACGTTTCCAGTCCTTCAAGGTTGGTGATCGAGTTATGGTGTACTTGCGGAAGGAACGTGGAGGAGGACAACAAAAGTTAGATCCAAAGAAGATTGGTCATTTCAATATAACTCAGAAGATCAATGACAATGCTTATGTTCTTGACCTTCCAGATCATATGAAGATATCCAAGACGTTTAACGTGGCGGATCTTTACCTTTATCACCCTGATGATAGTAACTCGAGGTCGAGCTCTTTACAAGTGGAAGGGAATGATGCGGACCAGTTAGCTTTGGATTACATGGACGATCTTGACCGCGGCAAGGTTTGCGGCAGGAAGCGAAAATAGACTTAAATTCTATAATGTCGTGTGTGTTTGGATTCTAAATCCTTGCTTAGTTAGGAATTCTAGTTAGCAATAAGAGTTTATTAAGGATTCTAAATCCTTGTTCTAGTTTATTAGGAGTTTATTTTCCTAATCTTGTTAGGAGTTGGATTAGGATTTTTGGCCATTATAAATAGGCCTTATTTATGTTTTCAGAACATCATCAATTTTCGGAATAAAAATTTCATTCTAGAATTTGGCTTTGTCATTCTTTCAAGATCGCTTGTCATTCTTGTTTCTCTTTTCGTCCAATCAAACGACATTGATTAAACTCCTGAACGGAGTCTAAACGTTCTTGTTCCGTTCGTAACTTCCGTTTTGCGTCAGGTTCATTTCATTTAAAAAAGTAATGTCACCATTTGTGATAATTAATTATAAATTAAATTCTTAAATACTAAATGTTTTCTTTATAAAAGGCTCTGTTTTTGTTTGGATGGGAGATGTATATATTATGAGTTGGTTACGTAATCAAATGATGATGCTACTAGTTAAGTAAAACATCATCCTTAGACTGTAATTATTAGTCTTTATAAGTCATACAATTGGCCAACAAGCTGTGACCCAGATTTAAACCAATAGAACACCAATTATATGGTATTGAGTTCTTGTCATGAATCTCTTTTCATAAAAGGAAGGAAAAGTTTTCTTATCATGTCTGATTAATTTAACTAAGAAAAGCATTGTGGATCATGTCTAAATCTTTGTCCCTAAAAAGCACTGATTGGAAACATTACCTGCTGTAATGTGTTCTAATTATATCAAAGGCCTGTGTTAGAATTCAAGATACCTACATTAATCATTTTCCGGCAATTCTAATTATTTGCTGTGTGGATGCAACTTTCTTAAAGCAATTGTTTCATGTCTCCTTTTGGTCTTAAATTAGATTAACGCACCATAGACATGACAAAAAAAGTTGGAAACTCGATCCAGTTAAACATGTTAAAAAGATTGCAACCTAATTTGGTATGATACAACTCAAAATTAATGAGTCTAAGTCTTGTTTGCAACCTAATTCGGTATGATACAACTCAGAAATTAACAAGTCAAGTCTTGTTGATTGGACTTTGGGACGAATTAGACTTAAAAACTAGTTTAAAACTCAATCAAATAACTCGAATAGCTCGACTCTGTACAACAAAATGACGTTTTTTTGGATGGTTCGAGTGAGTTCAAGCTACACGACTCTAGCTTAATCGAACTTTATATTAGGCTTTGGTTGGGACTTGAAAAATCGAAACCTAATTCGTCACTATTTTTAAATCTAACTCAAAGTTAATATATCAAAATTAATTTATATTCAAATTTGAGTTTATTATTTAAATCTAACTAATTTTGAGTTAGAGCTTAAATTTTTTAAATACGAGCAATTATATAAAATTGGATTAAGCCAACTCAAAGCCAATAAATTTGATCTTATTTGAGTTCATGATTGTTTAACGTGTCAGTATCTCACTGTACCTTAAAGAGATTATGAGTTCGGGTTTCTTGAACTTCAAGATATTCAAGTGTTAACAAGCGAATGACGTAGCCAAGCAAGTGGGCAAATTGCGTGTGGTGGTCCAAACCAACCACAACTTTGACAGGCAAAAAGCACCGATTCCATGTTAAAGAGAAAGGTTTCTGTTTGCTTGATTGAAGCTTCAGGATTGGGAAGCCTGGCATTAAGATAAAAGGTGAAAATGGCAGGAATACTCAAGTTAGCTCGGTGAAACTGAAAGTTCATTTTTTTCACAGTCAGCTCAGCTCCATTACCGTCTTTTGACTCACTTAATAGGACCACTGAAAGTGGTCACGTGTTTAAGTTTCAGGACAATCATACGATATTATCGTATTGAATTAGTGTTGGGACTACTGGGTTTTAAATTGTGGGCCGTGATTGTAATGACAATTGAAATATTACAACTTTTGACGAGTATAGGTTGAATTTAACTCGAAAACTTGTTTTTGAGTAAAATTTAAACTGAACAATTTAAATAAGTTTAATTAAATTCGAACATTCCAATGTTAGTCTAAGAATTCAAATGTTCTAAAATTAATTCAATATTATAATGTTATTATATGAAATTAGTTTTGTGGATATTAAATTTTAATTAAATTGTGGATCGTATTACATTTGTAATATTATAACTTTCAATATGTCTAATAGAAGGTCATAAATAGATCGACTTGAACTCAACCTCAATATGAGAAAATTTGAATTGAATAAAATTTGAATAAAAGTTTGAATTGAGCAATAAATATTTACCTAATCAAATTTAGATGTCTCAAATTTTAATTGATCCGAAAGTCAAAATGATAATTTTGATCATATTTAACAAGATGATGTTAAATGTATTCAAAATAACAATGTTTTATTTGAACTGGTTAATTTATAGAAATAGCGAGCAGACGTTTGCAACATACCAAATATAAGTTGAATTTTACAACTTATCAAGTATATTTGCTGAATTATTTTTTAATAACTTTTTTTTTCTAATCTTATACCAACTACTCTGTACTTTATTGTTATTATTACTATTATTATATATCTTTTATCTTCATATTATATTTTGTTTTCAGGTATATTTTTTGATTTTATGTTATTTTATTTATTTATATATTTATTGTAATTTTATTTACATAATAATTTAGCGTGTCAGTTTTACTTATTTACTCTTTAACTTGCATCACTCTTTTATTGTTACATCTACATGCGGCTCACCTAAAAGCTCTCTACTATATATAGGGATAAAACGTCTTATCGGGCTTCCCAAATCTCGCATTATTGTAGAATTTCGGATTGAGTGTAATGATGATGATAAAATATGGTCTAAAGTTCCATCAATTCAAACTTAATATGTTGACTTTGATTTGAAGAAATTGATTGGAGTTAGATCAAAGTCATTTTTTCCATCCTCATCTATCACTGCAATTTATAAAAATTGTATCAACGTTATTTGTTTTGTTAATATTATTCGCAGTTATCCATACTAATCCTTAATAATAAAATATTCCGTGATGCACAATTTAAAACCTTTCATAAAAGCTATGTGGTAACATTCGCTGCCGCTGAAGAAGCATAGCACCAGCGCTTGAATCCATCTGCAGTTTTTTGCCTTCCACAGTTTGAGCATTAGCTTGGCAACTTTTTCCTAAGATCTAGTGTTTCTTCTTCAGAACTTAAGGTGAGTTGGAGCTTTGCACAACATGGGTGCAGGTCTTGTGCAACCTTGTCTATACACTGGTACACAAACCCTAGAACGTCTCTTCCACAAGCGTTACAGATTCTTTCACCCATCATCTGTGGAGCTTTCTCGTGGAACTTGAAGGTACATCCTTTCACGAAGGGGCTAATGGTTTGATCAGGATTTGCACATTCGTCATCAAGATGGTAGTCGCAGTGTTTGTGCTCACACTCGTAGCAGGGGCCAAACCCAAGCTCCTTGCACCCATTACGCTGATAGGGTTCTTGAGGATGGTTCTGACAAATAACAATGTAATTTATACATATGTGCGTACCGCGCTATGAAGAGCCTCCATACATAGAAGAAAAGCATTTGATCGGCCTACCAAAGCACAATTTAAAACCATGATGATAATGTATTGTTTGTCATACTTGGATTCTCATTTGCTGTCCGATTCTAGTAAAAGACAATCTTAAATCATCCTATTTTAAATATGTTAATTTAATTCTTATGTGTGTGATATTATTATGATTACGAATTAAGACCTCGTCCAACACCGATGATATAAAGAAGGTTCAATGTGTGATTGCAACTTAATTTACAAAAAAGTCCAAGTCCAAATCTGTAATGTAACTATTATTATTATTATTATTAGTATGATATGAAATTAATTATCTTATTATCATTATTATTATTATTATTGCAAGGAACATGTTAGGTTTCATATATAATTCAGAAAGTTATTTTTGACATTTTCAGTTCTTGTTTGGAAGAAACAAAATTTATGTCTTTATCCTTTGAAGACGGAACAAAAAAATAATCAAGACAAAGAAGCAAACAAACATAAAGAAAGATAGAACTTTTGTCTCTACCCACCGTCCTCACCCACAAAAATGCTAACCAAGCGCAGGGTAACATTACTAAAATAATATTTATTGTATCTCGCAGAAGGTGTAAAATTGGAGAAACAAAATCAAGGACTTAATTAGAAAATTATGAAACATCGAAATACAAATTCTACATTTTGTTAATCTTTAAATAATTATTTTAAAATTATATTAATTTTTGATGGGTCTAATTTGCCTAATTATAATGTGACACATATTAAGTTGATGGTCCATTTACTAGAAAAAGTGAAAATCTAATTTTGTTAGAATATAATTTTAACTTAATCTTTTTAAAATATTAAGATGCGATTGAAACCTTTGATAAATAATGAATGTATATAAGAGAAGTTAAATATAAAATATCATATAAGTGTTCAAAATATAATTAATTTTAAAAAAGTTAATATTTAGTATAATTTATATTAAAAACTAATCTATCAACCTGGATTAATTGATAATAAATAAATTGCTTAAAATCACATGTTCAGGTAATCCAAAATCTCAGAAAGGCTAAACAAGCTTTTGGTTTGTACTCTAACTCTTATCAAAGATTCAACACCTATTCAAGACCCATCTTAGAAACCCTAAGGCCCACAATAGTGTTATCAGACCTGTACTGCCTAATTTCGTAAATCAGTCCCACCACTATAACCCAGTAATGGTCCAGTCCACAGAGCTCTTGCTAGGAACTTCTGCCGTAATTGGCATTCCCCTCGCCGTCGGGCTCCCGATCGAAGCTGTTTTCTGCAGCAAGTGAAAACCTGAAGCTAAGATCGGAGCTGATTGTAAGTTATCAGAAATTGCTCCATCTCAACTAAGCGCTTAGTCCTGTTATTCTTTCTACAAGTTAGTTCCACTTCCAGGGTTTAAGTTTGCATCTTCAGGGTGCTTTTTCTTTCAACTTAAATAGAAACCATGGCCGTTTTTATTATCTTATAGACGTTGGTTGAAATTAAAAAAAAATCCTAATAAATAGATAATATATTTAAGTTTATATGCTTGTATGGAATATAAATAGCTCAATTTATAAGCGTATATACTCATCAAATATTAAAAATCATAGTATCAGCTAATAATATCTTACAAATTAACAATAAAATAACTAATAATAATAATAATAACAATAAAATAACAATAACAACAATCAAATAATAATATTAAATTGCAAAATACTATGAAAATTACACTAATAAATATACAAAGATCATGATTTATAAAAATAATTTTTATATATTTTTAATATAAAATTATTAATAATATTATCAAAATTATATTTTCAACATATTTTTATTAGTACATATCAATTTTCTACCTTGTTTTTCTTTCTAAATATTCTTAAAAAATAATGGCGTGTCAAAATAAAGATGATGAAATTATATTTCTTTCTAAATATTCAAACACGAGTCATTTGCAAGTGACTTTATCTTCAAATTTTCTGTTGATTTTTCTTTAATTTTTTTAGTATAACTTGATTTATTTTTTTTTTTTTTGCCAATTAGTATAACTTGATTGACCGATATATTATATTATTGAATGAGTATCTCGGCGTGAGAAAGGAAAAAAATGACACTTTTTTTATGATTGGCACGGGCACGGCACTTGCGCAGGGCCGGCAATGATAGAAACTTCCTGGAAAACCTTTTAAAGGTTACGTAAGCTCAAGGTTACGTAAGCTCTTCACATGTCACCTGCTAACGGGGAAACGTGGGAAGACATGGGAAAGAAACGATTTGCACCGGTGTTCTTGCAAGACCTGACTTGTGTCATTACCAGGAAACAGTTTCTGTCTTTTCAATTCAGAAGAAAAACTCGAGATTATAGTCATTATACTTTGTTGACAGAGTCTGTTGGTTAAGACCGTAATTAAAGGATCTGTTTACGATGTTTCCTAAATAGTTTCGAGAACTCATCTTTAATTGACTTGTCGTGGCAGATTTGGTTAAGACCAAAAGCCAAGATTACAACAGAAGGAAGCCGACATTTGAATTCGTACATTAAAAATATTTTAGTTATTATGAAAATATTTTAATACAATTTGTAATTTTACTAATTATTAAATATGTAATAGAGAATGTACGAACTATAATATTAACAAATTATATTAAAATAATTGAACAGAAATTTAGTAAAATAATCTTTTTTAGTATTTATGATAATATAATTTTAAAATAATTTTGAATACTTTGTGTCATATGTGAGTATTGCCTCCGTTGCTGGTTATAAAACTATTGGCGTGATTTTGATTATATCTACGCTCACTTTCTTGGTAATTATTGTGAGTTATTGTATTTAGCGTACTCTATCATTTTATAATATTCATCATAAAATAAATAAATATTAAATCTTTGAGCATGAATTTGCAACTTTTTATAATTAGGTTAGAAGGTTGCCTTACATAATATTTTTATTAAATTAAACATATATAATCTTTAATCCGGATTAAATTTATGCTATTAGAATGAGAATCTAATATGTGTTGTTAATTAAAGAGTTCATAGAAGGGTATGAACTTTATATTCATCCAAGATGCAATGCACATGTGACTCTTTTCCGCTTCATTTCAAGATTGTGACCGAGCGATAACAATGTTGATTAGTATAGACGCGTCTGGGAGAATTATCTCCGTCGAGCTCGAGGCTCGGTTCAAGATATCGAGCTCTGTGCTCGATTCGATCTGATGGCGTCTCGGTTCACAACTTTCCTTTTAACGATGGGATGCATTTGTGCATGAATGCACATGTTCCATAGCGATAAACATGATAATACACAATCCAAATATTCATCTAATTAGACAGTTGCCTCATGTAAAGCACAACGATCGAATGCCACATATAATCCACGTAATCTCCGTAGAGCAATCAAATCACGCTTATAATCCACGTAATCCCGTAGGCAATCAATCACAAGAAACACATAAATTGGAATAACCAACTAGGTTACTCACCTAATAACTTCCACGCTAGTCTTGAAGTCTCGCCAAGTCAGTGGAACGACGGTCCACTTGAGCCTCTATATAGAGTTAAATGAATAACCATTACCATTGGTATAAATGACTAAACAATGCACATGAAATCACCAAATGTGTATTATGCATGTTCATGGCATCCGGCCCTAATTCAATATTTTCTCATAATAAAATTCTATTAAAAAATAGAAATCCATAGGCACCGACGGCATGCATTTGGACCTCTATAGGTCCCCATTTAAATAAAATAGTGATTCACCGTCCGTTACCTGTAGGCTACGTCAAATTTCCGTCTAAAAATCCCGAATCTCTCAGAAATGAAATTAAATATTCAATGAATCCGATGCCTCAAGAATCAATCAATCGGACGTCGGACGGAAAAGTTATTCACGAAAGAAACCAAAACTCAACAATTTATATTTTTATATATAACCCTTATTTCCCCCTTTATTTACTGATTCCCAACCAAACTTTCAACACCCATAACTCTTTCTACACATTTCTGAAAATGCAAACTATACCTTGTTGGAAAGCTTATGAAAAGCTCTACAATTCTCAAGAAGACCATAAAAATCAATTCCAACCCTAAGGGTGTCAAATATCCCATCAAACCTTCTGCCTACTCAATTTCCATTAACACAGGGCAGTACATTGACAATTTCATAACTCACTGATTCTTCAGAAATAAATTACCACAAAAATATGGTCAATACGTTCACAATGTCCTCAACAACTTTCATGAACAATCCAAAATCAAATTCTATTTCTAAACTAGTCAATTAATTCATTCAATGTTACTGTCCCTGAAATCCTCCAATTTGGGCAGTAACCTTATAACAAGCATAACTCCCTGTATACAAGTCAGTAAAATCAGAACTTTATATCCCTGAAAAGATAACATCACAAACTTCAATTTTCATGAAGCACTCATCATCCAATTCGATCTCTATCAATTTCAAAACTGTTATGGAAGCTACTGTTATGATCAGTCATTCATAACCTGATGTAGGGTCAATTTTTGAAAAATCATAACTCCCAATTCTGACTTCTAAAAATTACACACCATATATCAATTTCAAGGTAATCTCTTCCTCTACAACTTTTCAGAAGCTCACTCACACCAATTCAGTCCACACAAAATGTTAAAATTGCCTCCAATCAGTAAACTCACAAAATCACACTTAGACTAGGTTTCATCCAAAATGCTCAAAACCAGTCATTAGGAATCAATTCATATCTCCCAATATAAAATTATAAAAATAGCAAGATCAGTAGCAATGGAAAGATAAGTCAATATGCTACAACTTCCATGAAGACCATTTTCCCTAATTCCATCTCCATTAATTCATAAAAATCAACAAAACTCAGATGTCCTAGTTGCGGTTACTGTTCACAGGCAATGGAACAGTAACTTTCCATGCAAAAATTCACCCTTCTATCATTGAAATTCAATAACACCTATTTCACACTAAATTGAAGCTAACATCCCAAAGTTTCAGTAGCCACTAACCTTACCTCATTTGCATTTCTACACAATAAGTTATGAATAAATCAGTAACATCAATTTCAACTCTAACTATCCAGATTTAATGTTAACCTTAGTTCTAACATTTCCAATGCCTTTTTCACATCACTAGACATCCAAATAAATACAAATTAAATATTACTACAGTCATACATATACTAGGGCTAATACTGAAACATTGGCAGCACTAAATTCCTCAATTCAAATACTCAAATAATTATCCATATTCAATTCAAAATCAAACCCTATCATTAATTTCAATACATCTTCACCTAGCCTCATACCCATTTCTTCAAATCATAATAATCATCACTTTAATGCCTACATGAACCTAATACATGCTTTAAACCCTTTTATTAATCACTCCTCACTATCATGGCATTTAATTTCATATGAAAAACCATTTAAAGATCAAATCTTAAATGAATACATACCTAATTGAAAAACCTCCTTTAAAGCTTCAACAACCAACTTCTAACTCCTACACCAAAGTACCAACCTCCTTCCCTTCTCAAGTATGCTCAAAACTCATCTTCTTTTAATCAAAATTAATTTCATTCATTAATTAATCAATTAATTTATAAAATTATAAAATAAAATAGATTAAAATATTAAGTTTATTAATTTTTATAAAACCATTTAACCAAACACTCAAATTTTAAGAGAAATTTGAATGTTCTAATTTAAAATAAACAGAAAATCTAGTTAGCTCAATAAATTTATCATTATCGAGGAATAAAAAACATAATAACAAACACAAATCAAAATTCACAAAAAAATGTACACGACAGAAAACTAGAGAATATATTACAATGAAAGAACAATCAACTTAACCAATTAAATCTACTCAAGAACAACGAAAGCTCCTTGAACTATATCACAATAATTATTTTGAGAATAATTGCTCTGCAAGAGCCAGAATCAAAGTAGTTGGATCTCCAAATATGGCAGAAATAACAAGCGTGATCGCTGTTTTTACCACTTTGCACACCTTCCTCGCCGTGCTTGAGCCACCCCACCACCAACCTCGCCCGACTACCACCTGTCGGCTCGGAGGAGCAAAACTCTCTAATGCTAAGCCACTCGTCTCATGGTTAGCTTGACCAAAATGACCCATCTTCCAGTTCCTCACTATTGTATCTTTCACACACGTTATGTGATAACACTCGCTACGAGAAGAAGAAGCGTAGCACCAGCCCCTGAATCCATCTGCAGTTTTTGTACTTCCACATGTCTTGCATGGAGATGGCAACTTCTTTTTAAGCTTTAGTTTAATTTCTCCCGAAGCTAACGTATGTGGAAGCTTTGCACAATGTGGGTGCAGGTCAAATGGATCCTTGTGTGTACACTGGTACACAAACCCTAGAACGTCTCTTCCACAAGCGTCACAGATTCTATAGCCCATCTGTGGAGCTTTCTGGTGGAACTTGAAGGTGCATCCTCTCATGAAGGGGTGCGTAATGGTTGGATCAGGATTTGCACATTCGTCGTGAAGATGGTAGTCACAGTTTGGTTGCTCGCACTCGTAGCAGGGGCCAAACCCTAGCTCCTTGCACCCATTACACTGATATGGCTCTTGAGGATGCTTCCATACGAGCTGATGCTGGTGACTGAAATGGTTGATCTTTGATAGTTTCGTCATATATCGATGATTTTCCTGAACTGGTTGCTTTGATTCACTTGGACAAGCCCTACTAAGTCGATGATTGTCAAGACTGAATTGCTTGTAAAGTTGGTTATGTATATGATGATATGAAGCGAAGCCTCGCCACTATATATAGGCTTGAGAAGCCGAGTAAAATACGCGTGAAATTGATGTTACTTTTAATTACTGGCATGGAGGCTCTTAAGAACTCGCCTTCTAGACGCGAAGTAAATGAACCTTCTAGACGTGAAGTCAATGAATTAAGTTATAATTATTAATCTAATTTTGAGTTGGTTTTGGTTCGAAAAGGCTCGTTCGGTCGTTCCCATTAAAATTTAGAATATACTGAATTAAAAAATTAATTTTTGGAAAATTAACCTAATTTTAAGTTGTGTAATCTTATATATATATTATTCAAGTTTGCTTTATAATATTTTGGAATATGTAAGAAAATTGATGATTCTAATATTTAAAATTTAATCTATCCAACAAGGGTCATGGACATAATCCTCTAAAATTAGTTAAAACTATATGTGAACAAATAGATTCGTTTATCCCGCGTTGTTTTCAAGCTCAATTGCTGTGTAGGTTCCATAAGTCGTATAACTTTTGAAGTTTGATTTCTAATATTTTGGAAAATACATGGGAGTTGATGAATCTAATATTTAAAATTTAATCTATCCAACAACGGTCATGGACATAATCTTCCAAAACAAGTTAAACTATGCGTGAGGAAATAGCTTTGTGTTAACCCCGACCTGTCGTCTTCAAGCTCAATTGCTGTGTATGTTCCTTAAGTCGGCTTCTAGTATCATAATTAATAAAAGCCAGAAGTCGGTTTCTAGCTATCATAATTAATAAATTGGTTTTATTCCAATGTACTTTTTATACTTGGTCTTTGACCTTTTTTAATTTTAATTACCATGTTTTGATAACTATTATTTATCTTCTTGTAGTATTTTTAAATATCACACGAATTTATTGTTATATTTTTTAGTTTTATATAATTTTAGAATAATGAAATGTTAATTTTTAATTTTAATACTTTGTCATTTTATTTGAAAAATAAAATACAGTAAAGATGCTGTTTGTAATATATAGTTAAATAATACTATGTAGAAATAAATCATAATTTTAAGAAATGAAACTTGAAATAAAAAGATTAATATAAAATAGATCTAATTTAATTAATTTTAAATAAAACCTTTGACAACTAAGATTAAAAAAACTTTTGAGTGGGTCCATATATTCAAATAGTGTTTTGACTTTAAAATTTATTGTTTGCAGTCCCTGTTGTATACAATGTACGATGTTCCATTACACGTCTATTCCTTTAAAGATAAATCTATATAGTTCTTTAAAAATTAAAATATAATTTAATAATAATAATTCATAAATTAAATTAATTAACTATTATGATTTTGATAAAGTATATAAAATATAATATTAATACGAATATTGATTAATAGAAAATAAAAGGTGTACAAAATTTTAAATTAAAATAAATGTAAACTATTTATAAATATTAGATATTTTGCAGTGTTCCATAAGTCGGTTTCTAGAATCATAACTAATAAAACAATAGCACAATAGCTCAATTGCAGTGTATGTTCCATAAGTCGGCATTAGTATAATATTTAATGATTGTTTGGATTGATTTTGGGAGGTTAATAAATATTTTTTCATCACAAATGTTTTTTAAGAAAATAAATACTTGACTGTAAAATTAAAAAATTCTTTAATAAATATGAATTTTTGACAATCAAAATACAGTTTTTAATAAATTTAAATTTAAATTTAAAGCTTATAAAAAAGACTTTTAGGTAGATTTTAAAATCAATTAATGAGTTTATTTTATTCCTTTTGTCCTTATATTTTACATAATTTTCATAATATTCACAAACTTATTTTCACGTTTATTTTGAAATTTATATAATATTAGTTGACTTTTATATGTTTTAATATATATATTTATATTAGTTTTACTTATATTATAATCCATATAAAATATTTAGTTAGATATATTATCATTTATGTTTTATGTAGTTTAAAATGATATTATAATTAATATAATGTGCTTTGCATATTGTTTAATATACTTTTAATAATATTTACATGCATAAATAATTTTATTATAAAATAAAATATAATTAAAATTAAAAGTACTTTTTATTTGTTATATTACCAAATAATCTATTTTACTGAAACTCTTTAAATTTTTTAAAATAATAACTTAAATGACTTCTTTAAAAACTTCTTTTTATAAAAGATCCACAAAGAAAAGTTTTACATATAAAAATTATATTAGTATAAGCTCAACTAAACATAAGTTCAACAAAATGTAGCTCAGTCGCTCCGTAGGATCCACAAATCGGTCTCTCGAGTATCATAATTAATAAAGGGTTTATTCAATGCACCTTTATACTTTGACTTTTTAAATTTTAACTACCATATTCTAAAAACTATTATTTATCTTCTTGTAGAATTCTTTTCACACAAATTTATTGTTATATTCTTTTAATTTTTTATAATTTTAACATAATGAAATGTTAACATTTCTAAAATTCAAAACTTTTTATTTTATTGAAAAAGATAAAAACTAGCAAAATATAGTAAAGAGTTTGTTATAGTTAAATAATATTAAGGACAAATAAATAATAATTTTAAAAAATGAAACATGAAGAAAAGATAAATATACAATAGATCTAATTTAATTAATATTAAGATAAGTAAGATAAGAGATTTTGAGTGGGTCCACTCATATACTAACTAGTGCTTTTACTTTAAATTTTATTGTTTTAATCCTTGTAGCTGCCATGTTTTCTTACACCTCTATTGCTTTTAATTTAACCTTTTAAAATTTATAATGTGCTAAAAGTTATAATTTATTGTCGAAACTTAAAAATATTTAATAAAACAACTACTTTTTAAATAAAAATGGTATGTATCAACATGACTTGATACCTAATATACATTTTAATTTGCAATGATTATAGTTTCAAATAATACAAAAAGTCAACAATTTGAAGTTTTGAACAAATTGGACTATATCAGAAGTTATATTATTTAGAGGATTTAAATAAAAATGAAAAGTTAGGAAATAAAATAAAGTAAAAGAATGAAAATTTTGTTTATCTAATGAAAAGCTCTTGGCTCAAATCAAATTCGGTAATTTTCAATGCATGTGAGCCAAAATTGGTCTCTGTATAGGTTGAATTGGATTGAGTTCAATAAAATTAATTTAAAATATTATTTATATCATATTCGACTATGAAATAAGTTTAATTATCAATTTGATTCTTTATAAAATTTTCAAATTAGTTCAGCCTATCATTTTTAATTTGTTAGAAATTAAAACATAATTTAATATATAATAATAATAATAATAATAATTCATAAAAAATTTAATGATAGATTATAAATAATATAATATTTATATGAATATTAATTAACATAAAAATTAGATAAATATTATAAATTAAAATAATTATAAGTTATTTACACATATTGGAGTGTGAAAGTTTTAAATATTTTTTAAATTTAAATCAGATCCATAAACTAATTTTTAAAAATCAATGTTTTAAAATTTTCAAACTTAATTTATCGAGTCAAATGACCTATGTCAATCTCTAATGTCCAATTAGAAGATACTTCCAAAGAGTCAGGACTCATAATCTCGAAGCCCATCTGGAAAATGATATTGTTCTCAATCTCCAATATCAGCCCAATCAGAGTCCACTCCACAGAGTTGGGAACTGGGAAGTTCCTGTTTTTGGAAGAATCCATCGTTGGAGTTACTGGCTAGAATGAACAAGAAATTTGGAGCTGGGAGGCAGCCCACTGGCACTCCTTCACTGGCGTGGTCGTGTGTAGTTGTGATCGTCTCTCTTCTCACTGGCGCTTCCATTGTTCACAACATCTATAAGCCTAATCTCGTAACTCTCTCTCTTTCTCTCTTGCTTTCTGTACTTTTCGTTGATCATTGCTCTCGTTGTTGAGTGATGGTAAGTGTTCGATGAAATGCTTAGCTGACTAGTTTGTGTTAATTACTGCAGACTTTGCCTCCTGTAGAAAGTGTCAATGCGGAGAAGAAGATACCTGCCGAAAAAGAATGAACTCTTCTTATATAGACAAAATCATTTGTGTGTGTTACTCTGAGGAATGGTGCTCTGTGTTCTATTACTCTTTCTATGGATTTTAGTTAAATACCACACGAACTGATTTTGAAACTTGAAAGCGTATAACAAAGCTGTTAATCTTTTGGTTCAGAAATTTAATACTTTCTACCTTCCGTTAGTTATTTGGAAGATTCTGCAGCTTATAAGACTGCACATGGAACTGAACTAGTTGAGCAACATGAGTGGTCAATTTGTTTGAGTGATTCTGTTGAAGGATTGGTTAAGTTGTCTGATTAAGTGTAATTTTATTACCAAAGTGACACTGAACTCAGTTTTTACTTATCCAATTGTTGTTCTTGATATTGGTTTATGCTTAGGCACTGTTTCTCATGCATTGGATCCATTTTAGAGTTAGCAAGTACATTAGAAAGGGAGATATTTGACGAAAGAAACTCTTGTATAATGGTCCTTCATGATCTTGTAGAAACACTTGTTCTCAGTTGGATGATCTGGTTTGTAGATTCCCAAGAACATAACAGTTTAAAACTCGATTGTTTGAATGGTTCCTTGTCACAAATTTGTAACAGTCTGATTTGCTGTGCTTTGTTCTTATGATTATGGTTTTCTTTTTGGCAAACTTGCATTTCATTCTGTTTTGTAGATTGTATGTGACTTCGTTATGCGAGAGTTTGAAACTCGAAGGCCTGAGGGAGGATCAGAAGTACATGGCAGGTAAAATCGTTACATGTAGTGGATTTGAACTACAATTCTTATCAACATACCCTCACTGTAAATTTACAGTAGGCAAGTAATTTTCTCTATGAACTTGGGAATAAAGATGTGCCAGGCTGGACCTGTGCTATAGCCCAGGTTTTTTTCCTGTTACCGGCTCGGCACGAAGTCTGATTGGGTTTGACTGTTCAGTTCATGTTCGATTTGAACAGTTAGGTTAGTGCTACACGTTATTTTATTAAATCACCAACGTTTTGATATATGATTTAAGCTTTTTGTTTTTGAGGTGTGTTTGAACCTCAAAGTGATTCCGGTCCGACTTATCAACTTTAACTTTTGCCTGTTGATTCAGGCTAACCAGGGGCCTGATATAGAGTAGGATTAACTCTGAATGAAACCTGGAATTGCTTAAACCAGATAATTGGAGGCGATTTGGCCATTGCAGAGACGCAATGCGTATTTCGCCTCTTTGAGTGCTCCCTAGGGGTTGTTTAACCATGGAGACTTATACTACGGTCGGTCGGGTCGCCAAGACAAGATCCTTGGGACCTCGCTCGAAATCTCGATAGATCGACTACGGTCGGTCGGGTCGCCAAGACAAGATCCTTGGGACCTCATTCGTCATCGCTCGGCATCTCCATAGATCGACTACGATCGGTCGGGTCGCCAAGATAAGATCCTTGGGACCTCGCTCGAAATTTCATAGACCGACTACGGTCGGTCGGGTCGTCAAGACAAGATCCTTGAGACCTCGCTCGCCATCGCTCGGCATCTCCATAGATCGACTACGGAAGCTCTTTTTCGGAGCTGAGATCCAACTCTTCATCCGGAATGACGCTCATCGACCCCTCAGCCTTCTCCTTGACCTCCTCCAAAGAAAGTCCAAGAGCTGCAGGAAGAAGCGGCTCGGCATAATCCTCGAATGAAGGGCACTTCGACCCCTCAGGAGTGTATAGCTCGTGGCTCCTCCTCAGAACCGAGAGGGCTATGTCACAGGCGAGCTCTAAACTCTCCTCGTACAGAAACCGCCTCTTCCATCGCTTAATTGCCTCAATCCGCTACTTCCTAACAGAGCACCGCACCTCCCGCACGGTGTTCTCGGCTCTGTTTCTACCTTCCACTGGGGAATGGCAATCTTGGCGGTATTTCTTGTTAAGCTCTCGCTCCGCCCTCACCGTTTTCTTCAGTTCGTCCCTCTCCTCCTCCCCTTTGGTCAGTCGAGCCAACAAAGCGCCCATCTCCCCCTCCTGGGACTTCTTCTCCTCTTCCAAGGACGTGTTTTTAGCCTGGAGGAGGTCTCTTCCCTCTTTCACCTCCGAAAGCTCGCCCTTCAAAGCCTTCACCTGATCATGGAGATCCTGGACTTCCTGGTCCAGAGTCTCCAAACGCTGCAGCACTGCGAAAGACGTCGTCGCACTCCGCACACCGAGACGAACAAGCTGAGACCCTAACTTCAGGCTACTCCTCTTGTCCATGAGTTGCTCGTCCACAGAGGGAGTAATCCTCTCGGCAATGTAACGGGACACCTCGAGATCCCCGATCGTGGCATCCTTGGCCAACTTGAGGGCAGACTCCCACTGCCCAGGATTCGCGGCTTGCACCTTTCCCTTGCCCTTCTCTTTCACTGCCACGACCCGACTCGCCGGGCAGGACGGTAGATCACTCAGCCAAACCAATCTCTTCCTCTTAAGAGGAGGACCCGCATCCTCCTCCTCCTCCTCCTCCTCCTCTTCTACCCGAAATATCTGGCCCGCATCGACGGGCACAATCGGCAATGATGTCGAATCAGCAGGACAGCCCCCGGCAGGTGGAACACCTGTCGACACTGTGGGGGAGCCCAATCTCACAGACAAAACGGCGCCCCCGCTAGCCTGCGCCTCTTTCCTCTTTTCCTTCTGAGCGGCCCGCTTCTTTGACTTGGAAGCTTGGGCAGGAGCGTCTTCCATCCTCACCATGGCTGCACAACAACAAAGCAAATTAGAAAGAGGAACCAAAAATCAAGAATATAATAAGAAACTCGACACCGAGGGCTCAACCAGACGGGACATTTTCCTCTCCCAGCCTGCTAATTCGTGACGGGGGGTCGATAAGAAAGGAGCTAGCCGAGACACCCCCGGAATAGGCTCGTATCAGCCCCGCAAAATCGTAATGGCCGAGCTCCTTTATGCGATTGATCACCCTCCACTCCTCCCTACTAAGAGACACGCTCGACGTGTCATTCCACTGCTCGGCTAAGGGGTACCTCTACGGGCGAGACTCGCTGGAAGACCCTGGGGCTTTCACGAAGAAGAACTTCGTCCGCCAAGAATAAACTTTCGAGGCTGTACCGGCCGGGCGATACCGGGCTTCCTTATATTGTAGAAAGGGAGTTCCAGCCCCAGAACTCGGACTCTGACTCATCCTCAAAAAATGACGCAAGATGTCAACCGTGGGCAAATGTCCAAACTGATGGCATAACAATGCCAAACCATTAACAAACCTCCAGCTATTCGGAGGAATTTGACTCGACATCAGCTGGTAGGCCATGCACATCTCGTCGACGATTGGAGCATACGGAAGCCTCATACCACCAACGGAGAAGAAACTTTCAGAAACAGCAAAGTACCCACTCGAGTTGCTGTGGATCCGCTCGTTCCCCAGAGCAAGTCGGGGACCCCAGGACAAGGGGATGTCATACCTGATTATTGACCTATTCAACTCCCCCAGGGTCATCGTCGACGGATTCCTCGGCAGCGCCTCCACAACCAACTCATCTTTCCTTTCTCTCGTTGATATCTCCTCAACGCCCCCTACTATATTTCTAGAACTACCCGTCGACATACTTACCAAGAAAAAGGAAAGAAGAAGGAACGAAGAAGGAATGAAGAAAAAGGACGTACTTATTTAGAGATTAAAAATGCGTATATCGGACGGCGAAGCAAAAAGCAATTTCTAGAAACCGTGAACGATAAAGAGCAAGTGAAAGCAAAGTGTAAGTTGCAGAACGAAAGCAAAAGGTAAAAAACACCGCAACTCATCGACTCTGAATACTTATAGGAGGTCGGTTGGAGGACATTCAATCAAAGCTCGGCAGACGTGGAGAAGATCCGAAGCGAGCTCTCGGACACGCCGACGAATCGAACCAAGGAGAATCGAGATTATTCAAAATCGGAGCGACGAGCAGTTGAAGGGCGCATGATGATAAATGACGACGATCATGAGGACGACGTTTGATTCGAAAGTCGCCAACAAGACGCCGCCGCTCTACAATAAATGCTCCGCACGCTCGCCAATGATAACCACCCGATCTGTTTCAACGAGAGTTGTCGCGCAATAAGTGCCGAGGCCGATCAGTTGGGCTACTCGGTCGATCGATCCCGGAACGAGCATTTATGCGCAACCGGTCGCTATCCGAGCAGTTACGCATAATCGGTCGGCAGCTGATCGATGGAGACTGCCCGAGCTGTCCCATGACCGGGCTACAATCACAATGCCCGACCGATCGACTACTCCATTTAGCTGACCTACGGACGAGCTACTTCTCAATGCTCAACCGATCGCCCCAATCACGAGTCGTCCTATGTACGAGTTATAAAACCTCTACATACTCCTCTGACCCTTCTCTTCGCTCAGGCTCGTGGAGTAGGGGGCTTATGGTCGGGTCGGCATTGTCGGGCCTGGATCCAGTCAAGACGACCCGTGGGCCGATCGGTCCATTCATCAGAGATCAGTCCTATGCTTAAGCCCATGCCCTCCTTGGCGCATCCATAGAAGGAAGTCTCCCATGCAAACACGTAAAGACCTAAACCTAACTGCAAAACTATATATAAGTTATAATTCTCCTTATATTGAGGTACGAAATCAGAACCTAGTTGTTTTTCTCTGCATTGATCAACCTCACCTTCACAAAAAGACTTACTTGAGCGTCGGAGGGGCTAATCGGGACATAACCCCTGACGTGTCTTCCTTGTTTTGCAGGTATCTTCACGTCGGACTTATCACAGAAAGTAGCAGACTCATGGAGCAGAACGACAACGTACAATTCAGCCAAAATCTGACAGAACCAGGATAAATATATTATCATTTCTTATTTGGGTATAAACCTTTTAATTTAGTCTTTTAACTTTGTTATTCACTCTATAGTAGGCTGAAATGTATTTCGAACCTCAACATTTACAACAACATATAGAATAGACCTTAATATTTTAAAGCATTTAAATTAAACCTCACCATTTTAAAATTTTAAAATAAATTTTAAGTGATAAAATTTATTGTAATTAATTATCCGTCGGTTAAACGACATGATATTATTTTTATTTGTAAATAACAAAGGGTCTTACTATTACATAATAATAAGAAATTACTTTTAAAATATATAAATATATACTCTTATTACGTGACAAATGAGACTATTGTCCGAAATGTATTAAAATATGTAAATATGATCTTCATTGTTACGTGATAAGTAAGATCCATTGGTTGAAATGTATAAACAGTAGGTTCTATTGTCATGTGATTGTGGGATTCACTTTTAATTAATTTAAATTTTAATTATATGACAATGAATTCACTTTTATCTTAAAATATAAAATAATATCTTATTAGTATTGACACAATATTTAACTAATAGAGAGTTAATACTGTCAAATATTCAGTTCATTTAGGATCTATTTTAAATGTTTTAAAAAAATTAGAGTTTAATTTAAATGCTTACTTTAGGATTCAAGTTGTAAACTTGTAATAGATGAAATTCATGAGGCACTTTTAGCCCTCTATATTGTAGCTTTCATTAATGTTCTTAACAGAAATTGGGCAAAGTCTTCAGAAGCATAGAGCCAGTTATTAATCAATTCGGAGTAGTTGGTGTTCTGATTTCGGTTGGAAGATGCAGCTTGAAATCAATAAAAACTTAGAATTATAGATTATCATATTCAAAGCTTTTGATATTTCACCAAACGAAGATATCCGATAACCAAAATAAATAATAATTTTTAAAGTACAAAAATAAAAAAATAACATCAAAGAGAATTTGGTATAATTAACCTAAATTAATATGCAAAACAAATATATGAAAAATCATATTTTATAATGAAAAACTTGATTAGGTTTGAATCGCTAGATTAATACTTCTTCAATTATTCTAAAATATGATCATTATCATATTTTAATTAAAAATTTGATTAATCTTAAAATATGTAAACGATTATTCTTATATTATTTTTAAATAAAGTTATTTTTATTAATTTTTAAATAATAAGTTTTGAGTTGATTTATTAAATGTGAATTCTACTCAAAGTTCAATTAACTCGTATGATTTTTTGAATTAGAATCGAATTGGAATTGTACAACTGATGAAAAGGGCATTGTACAACCTATTATTATACTCTGATGAAGAGGGAATGGGGACATCGAGTTCGGTTGTGGCATTGATAATTTGCCAACGGATGGCCGTCAGGCTTGAATGTGTAACCTACGAGTTGTCCAACTGTGAAAGCATCAAATTTCAATACTGAACCGGACAAAAAGTGTAAGGTCATCAATACGGCAAAATTATATTAACTATTGTGTGTAATTAATAATATATTTAGTACGTATTTTAAAAACAATACATAAATTCTAATAAATTTAAATATGTATTACATTAAAATTTTAATAATAATTGAAATTAGTAATCAATAGTTAATTATATATATTACAAAGGTAGTTAATGTCCTTTTATATCATTCAAAATTGAATTTAAGTATTAAAGACAAATCGAACCTAAAATTATCGTTATCTTTTAATTTTAAAATTTAAAGTGTATAATTTTATTGATTATTATGTCCAATTAGTAATTTATTTAATATGTATTTAATAAATAATAATTATGAATTCTTTTATATTAAAAGTCATTACATAAGTAATTATTATTTTCGTCAAATAATTTATTCTAAATAAGTAATTAAGGAATTGTTATATATTTATGTGTGTGTGTGTAAAAAAAACAGGTATTTGATTATTATTTTTTCGAATGGAAGGTATTTGACTTATCTTTTATGTGATTCGGGTAAAGATTAATTAAATTTATGGGTCCAAAATGTATCAAACCGTTAAGCTTGAAACAGAGCACATCATAGGGATGGGTGGTGTGTGTTGGTTCATCAATACACAGAAGGTAGCTGTCCTACCGCCCAACTAACAACACGCCTTTATTATATTTCATGGCCCAAATCTCGGTGTTTATTTAGATCTCTCCGCCGTCTCTCTTTGTTCTGCATCACTCAAATTCTAAACTAACTCTTTGCGATTTCAAAAGGGTTTGTTTGTTTTTCGCCATTGGTTTTGATCTCCGGGAGAAAAATGAAGGTGACTGTGGTTTCACGCAGTGGTAGAGAGCTCATTAAAGGAGGCCTTGAGCTCCATGATTCGGTAAGGTCGCTCTCCATGTTGATTTGTTCTATATATTAGTGTTTGGCTGCCGAGAAAATGGAGTATTGGGAAAAGTGTTGTTGATTTTTGTCTTGTAAGCTCTAGAATTGAAGAAGAATACGAGGGAATTAAGTTCTTTATCTCTGTTTTATTTACTTGAATAAGTTTTAAGTGTTTAGTTTGCATGTTAAAGGGGAAAAAAGAGCATGTGTGTTGATTTTAGTCTTTTAACTCAAGAGTTGCATGTTAAAGCTTTTTAGCTTTCGATTGACATTTTTTGTGTCTTGTTCCTGTTCTGTAGGCTACTGTGGCTGATCTACAGGAGGCGATTCATCGTCGGAGTATGTTCACTTTTTGTTTCTGTCTTAACTGATCTTGGCCTTTATGTGGACACAAGTCTAAATTGGAAAGATACTGTAGTGAATTAGCATTTCAGTCTCTGTAAATCAGTTGTGATAAGATACACGCACACATACCTCTGCTTTTGTTGCGACCATATTACGATTATGAGGCATGGAACAATCTGAATATTGACTCAAATTTCATTACCTCTTGCTTGTGCTGGTATTTTAATAGAATTGTAGCTGCTTTCCTGTGATTCACTATACTAACTGTATGTTTACCAAGTTTTCCATTTAATGTTTGAGTAACCAATGTATTTGTATGGAGCATGAGATAAGATTTTAATGGATTCAGCAACCTGACTTGGATAACACTTATACAGCCAAAAAGTACTACCCTTCAAGACAGCGACTAACCCTTCCAATTCTGCCTGGATCAAAGGAGAGACCTGTTGTCCTCAACTACAAGAAGAGTCTGAAGGATTATAGTGATGGGAATTCAGACAACTTAACTATAGTCTTTAAGGATCTGGGTCCACAAGTTTCCTACCAGATACTATTCTTTTGCGAGTATTTGGGTCCTTTAGTTCTTTATCCAGTCTTTTACTACTTCCCAGTCTACAAGTACTTTGGCTACAAAGAGGAACGGGTCATTCATCCTGTTCAGACTTATGCTTTGTACTACTGGTGCTTCCATTACTTCAAGCGTATCATGGAGACATTTTTTGTGCATCGGTTCAGTCATGCAACTTCACCTCTTTCCAATGTGTTTCGGAATTGTGCTTATTATTGGACTTTCGGTTGCTATATTGCTTACTATGTCAACCATCCTCTTTACACCCCCGTCAGTGACCTTCTGATGAAGATTGGTTTTGGCTTTGGTTTACTTTGCCAAGTTTCAAACTTATATTGCCATTTAATCCTGAAGAATCTTCGCAGTCCGGATGGAAGTGGAGGCTATCAAATCCCTCGTGGATTTCTTTTCAATATTGTGACATGTGCAAATTACACCACAGAGATTTATCAGTGGCTGGGTTTTAATATCGCAACACAGACAGTTGCAGGTTACGTCTTTCTCGTGGTTGCGACTGGCATTATGACCAATTGGGCCCTAGCTAAACACCGACGCCTGAAGAAAGTAAGTCCATATACTCTACATTTGCCTAGTATTTTTAGAAATTTAGAAATAATGGATTGTAGTTCTTGAAGTTCATTCTCATTTATGCTGAACTTTATCTTGGTCTATAACAATTGTCTTTGGTAACCTATATTGCAATGAAAGATCATTGCTCTCTATATGATTTGGATTTGCATTGTGACATTAGATGATTCGTAACGAACATATTAGATGCTACCCTGTGTGTAAAACCACCAGTAAATGCATGCATGTATAGATGCAAATTATGCATACTGTGCATTGCTTACCGATTATATCCGGGATGGATTGAGATACCTGTTCATATCATTAGGTTTGGACATATTCATTGAGGAAAAATTTTCACTCATCTATGTTTGTTTATTTTGCCATCCCATATGAATCATAATGTCCCTTCTGTTATGCAACTAAGTCATGCTGTGTCTTTAGTAACGAAAAGGCAATGCAAGCATCAATAAACCAAATCGATCTATCCATAATAGATGGGACATAGTTGAAATGAGATCCCCATAGTTATGTGCATTGTTTCATACTGCTTTTCACATTCCTTGAATGTTTTGGCTCTTCTTTTGATCATTCCGGAAAAAAAATCCCCATATGCTTTATTGTACGTTTCCATTTACGTTCTTTTTTCCAGTTACCCACTAATCTACTTCTTCTGTTTCTTCTCTGCAGCTATTTGATGGAAAGGACGGAAGACCAAAATATCCACGTCGATGGGTTATACTGCCTCCATTCCTGTAGATTTCCTATTATCTTCTGATATTTATCAACTCGGTGAACTCCAGATTGTGGTCTGTTGCTCTGATGTAAAGTGGAGGTCATACTTGCATCCATTTGCCTGATCTTAATCCTTCTTTCAGGCACCTTAAATTATCGAAAGCATGTAGATGCTGATGACCTTATAAAAAACAATTTCGACTTAACTTTTCAGTTCTTAAATTATTCAGGGAACTCTTTTGGTTTCTTGTTTGATTTAACTAATTTGTCAAATTTGAGTCTCCTTTCTGACCTTTGGTATTTTGTTGGGTTCATTGCCTCTTGAACCTACATTTGGTATTTGAAAAACTCAGTTTTAACTCTAGTACCTGTTGATTATCTGCAATCTACTATAGAAGCTTTTGGAGTTACAAATGGCTCTAATCATTGGAAATTATAGTTTGCTTGTCTTTAAAACACTTACAGTTGCTTGTTTTAGGTGAGATGAGTGAAAAAACTTACCACAGCTAATTAGTAATTATACCATAACTAATGAGTCAAATATGTAGCGTTTACGATAGGATGTCCCAGGCCGAACAAGGGACTACCCAAAGATCATCATTTTGTCAAAAATGACATTATCTTAAAGTTTTAACAAAATCGATTCAAGTTGGGCTTGGCTAGCTCTCTCAAACCTGAATCTAAGTCTGGACGAAACGATTTGGACCATTTGAAGTTTTGAACTGTCTAAGTCAAATTCAAATTCAATTTTTATCTATTTAATTAGATCAGATTAGTCATCAAAACGGCTCCTGCTCTCTGTTTTTTTCAATGTTTTAAAAATCATATATCGACTTCCTCTTAAGTGGGCATTCCAAGCTCTCTGTTTTTTTCAATGTTTTAAAAATAAGATCGAACTAGTCGGTCGGACTGAAGAATTAGTGATTCAGAGCATGAAATGGTTCGATTTAGTCTGTATTTTTTATGAGTAATTGACTCGTTCATTTTACAGTTAGACCGGTAAAAATCACTGAACCGGTAAAAGAAAGAATCGACTGATCTATTTAAAATGCCTTAATTTTGATGATTTTAATTTGAATAAATATTATGATTAGTAATCTTTTTTTAATCCTTTTGATGAAATATGACTAATGAGCTTTGTTATCTTATTTTGTGTTGTGATGGTGAACTTAAAAAAACGTGTATGTTTTGAAGTTTGAATGTTTAAATTAAGTTTACAATTAGATAAATAATTAAATAATATATTTACAAATTGTCTTATATAATATATATATATATATATATAATTTATATATTTATTAGTTATGGGTTTGATCATGGTTAAATTTCGGTTAAACTATTGACCATTAAATCAGTTGCTTCTTCGATTTAGTCACCGATTCAGTTTTTAAAACATTAAATTTTTTTCAAGTTAAAGTCTGATTTAATAAATAAAAATATTATTATTAAATTTAATGATTGCATCGTTATGCAAAACACTTCGTGATCGTCAAAATGAGTGGGCAAGCACATTGCATGTGCATCTCCAACTTGATCGGTGACTTTTTGAGCCTTAAAAGGTATTCCTTCTCTTTCATAATCCTACCAACATGAATCTCATTATTTACCGGGCGCTTGGTTCGAAAAAGATACGAAAATTGAAATAAATATAAGAATAAATATAATCATTATAATTATAATAATTAGTTAAGATAAAAAATGATTATGTGGTTGGTTTGTAAAATATATTGTAATTAATTAATTATAAAATGAATTATATTTTAATTAATAAATGAATTATATTTTAATTAATTACAATATCTTAATTAATGAATGAATTATATTTTAATTAATTATATTGTAATTAATTAATTAATAATAATATTTTCATTAATTAATATTTTAATTAATGAATAGTTACATTTTAATTAATAATAATATTTTAATTAAATATAATGTAAATAAATAATAATAATTATTATTATTATTAATTATATTGTAATTAATTAATTAATTACAATATTTTAATTAATGAATAATAATATTTTAATTAATTAATATTAATATTTTAATTAATTATATTTTAATTAATAATAATATTTTAATTAAATATAATGTAATTAATTAAGTAATAATAATATTTAATTAATTATATTTTAATTAATAATAATATTTTGATTAAATATAATGTAATTAATTAAGAAATAATAATATTTTAATTAATTATATTGTAATTAATTAATTAATTACAATATTTTAATTAATAATAATAATAATTTAATTAATTAATATTTTAATTAATGAATAATTATATTTTAATTATAATATTTTGATTAAATATAATGTAATTAATTAAGTAATAATAATATTTTAATTAATTATATTGTAATTAATTAATTAATTACAATATTTTAATTAATGAATAAAATATTTTAATTAATGAATAGTTATATTTTAATTAGTTATATTTTAATTAATAATAATATTTTGATTAAATATAAGGTAATGTAATTAAGTAATAATATTGTTTTAATTAATTATATTGTAATTAATTAATTAATTAAAATATTTTAATTAATAATAATAATAATTTAATTATATATAATGTAATTAATTTAATAATATCATTATTTTAATTATTTAGATTGTAATTAATTAATAGTTATATTTTAATTAATAATAAAATTTTAATGAAATGTAATGCAATTAATTAAATAATAATAATATTTTATTAATTATATTGTAATTAATTAATTAATTATACTAATTAATTAATTAATTATAATATTTTAATTAATTATTTAATTAATTTCACCATAAATTTAATTATTGAAATTAAAGCTTTATTTGTGAAGTTATTTGGCTCATTGTACCTTCTATCTATCCTCTATATATAAAAATTAAAACATCCCAATCACTCTCATTCCTCTAGATTATGAAAGGAATGGAAGATTGCCCTAAACTAAAGAATGAAACCCTTAATTTTTCAATGATAGATTCATGTCAAACATCAATTTTCATTACATACCTATATCCTTTTTCTATTACCTCAAACAAACACACCCTTAGTTACCAAAATAGAATTTTAAGATCAAATATCTTGAATTTCTTTTGTAAAACTCGCAACTTATTTTTAAGAATCTAATAACATGAATTAACAAAATTTCATGTCACCACAAATTTTAAGTTCATTTGAACCTTAAATTGAGTCCAGATTTTTACAAAACATCCTTATTAGGTTTGGATTAAAAAATCTGAACTTAACATATTCCAATATTATCCCTAATTATTTCAAGTACGTATAATAATTGACAATTTTAAAATATATTAAATAATAATTTATTAGATACACAATAATTTATAAATTAAAGTATCTTTGGATAAATTATTAGAAGTAATAATTAATAAATTGTGTAACATTAGTAAGAGAATTTTTTATTGCATATCATAGATTATTATTTATTAAGACATAAAATTGCATAGTTAGAGAAATATATTAAAAAAAGCTAAAATAGTGAAAGAAAAAAGAGGGAAAATAGTGGAAAAGCGAAAGGAGCTGGATCCAGCAGACACAAATAGGCAATGACGCGTTCCTCTCTGTAACTTGCACCCACAAAATATTAGAATTGATTACACAAAATCAGGAATAATAATAAATAAAGTCAAGAAAATAAAATAGGAAATACTTTTTTATTTTTAAAAATTAATCTAACGGCCCACATTCCTCCCCGCACTTCCTTATAAATATACCTCTCAAACTTCCTTTTCAAAAAATCAGTCTCTCTACCCCGATCGCGCTCTCTCTCTCTCTCTCTCTCGCTCTCGGTAAGTTTCGCTTTCGTGTTTTCTCTCGTTATTGTTCTCTCTTCTCTAGTGGTTTCTCGTTCTTCATTTTCGATTCGTGTTCTGGGATCTTGTAGGCGATTTGTTACGTTTAGACGACTCCTTTATTCTCTTGCGGTAGAGAGGAGATTTAGCGTAAAAGAATCGGAGATTCTTTTTATCATCTGATTTTATTTCATTTCTTCTGTTTTGTGATTTTTGTTGAAGTATGCGTTAGGCATTGGAGAATCTTGTGTTCGATTTATTTCTTTTAATTAGAGGTAGAAGATATTCTGAGTAGATCTTCATTTCGAAGATTCTTTTGTACTTGCGAACGGTTATGATGATTGGAATGAGGTTCATGCAAGAATGCGATTAGATTGTGTTAAAGAGAATCCGAGAATCTCAGTAATGTTTTTGTACTCTTTTGGCTTTGGCGATTCAAAACAGCTGTATCTTACCTGTTTGGATTATCATATTTTGTATCAAAAGAGCACTAGAAGTTGTAACTATGTTTAGGTTTTGAGTGATTGAGTTTTCCTTGCAGATGTTTTAGGCATCGAGGAGTTCTTTTGTTCAATATATTGCTTTTAAGTTTTAACAAGAAAAGGTGATATATTGGACGTATCTTAATTGCTAAGATTTATTTTTTTGGGTACTTTGAACATTATGATGATGTTTGGGATGAGATTTTTCCAAAATTGTGATTAGATTGTGGAAATTTATCCGGAGATATAAAAGTGATTTTAAATCATAGAACCTCAGTTATGTTTTTGTACTCGTTTGGATTCAAAATTTGATGCATTATAACCTGTTCGGATGGTAACAATTTTAATCAAAAGAGCATAAAAATTGTAAGCGCATTTAGGTTTGGAATGGACGAGTTTTCTTGGTTCCTAATGCACATGTCAGGCTACTGTGCAGCCTTTATTTCTGTACTTTTTTCTTGTCTTTGGCAAGTGTGAAGCAATACAGGTGTACTGTGTGATACACTTTTAATTTGAAAACGCCTGTTTTCCTTTTCCTGGAACGATGTTCGAAAAGACATTTTTACTTGTGTTTTTGTATCCTCTTTATCTTTTATGATGTATCATAGTGCTATTTATCTTTTATGTTGTCGTTCTACGAAGTGAACTTGGCTAAAGAAAATGAGATGTATTGATGATTGTAAGTTAGCCACGTTTTTGATTAATTATTATTTGTTATAGGCAGTAGAAAATGGCAGAAGCTGACGATATCCAACCTCTTGTCTGCGACAATGGAACAGGAATGGTCAAGGTAAGTCTTTCTTAAATGTTGTTATACGAAATGAGATTATAAAACATTTTATCCTTTATTTTCGACAGAAGGTGATGTTATAAATTGGTCAATAAAGCAATCGAGCCGTTTCAGAATTATGTCCTTGCTTGATCTCTGACAAGTTCATCGTGCCTAAGATTTAAAAATCTTATAGACATTATGTTCCAAACAGGCCTTTTGCTTTTTAGTTCCATTAATCAAATTTTGTATTCTTAACATTAGGATTAACACACACACACATATATAAATGTATGTATGGAAAATTAATGTCTATGTTTTGCTCTTAGGCTGGATTTGCTGGAGATGATGCTCCAAGGGCTGTCTTCCCCAGCATTGTTGGTCGTCCTCGTCACACGGGTGTGATGGTTGGTATGGGCCAAAAGGATGCTTATGTTGGTGACGAGGCTCAGTCCAAGAGAGGTATTTTAACTCTGAAATATCCAATTGAGCATGGTATTGTGAGTAACTGGGATGACATGGAAAAGATCTGGCATCACACGTTCTACAATGAGCTTCGAGTTGCCCCAGAAGAGCATCCAGTATTACTTACGGAGGCTCCTCTCAACCCGAAAGCTAATCGTGAGAAGATGACCCAAATTATGTTCGAGACTTTCAACACCCCTGCTATGTATGTTGCCATTCAGGCTGTTCTTTCCTTGTATGCCAGCGGGCGTACAACTGGTAAGTCATTCTGCATTTCATTTTAGTTAAGAACTGAAATGTATATATGGTGAGAACATTCTGAATTCTTTGTGCAGGTATTGTTTTGGATTCTGGTGATGGTGTCAGTCATACAGTTCCCATATACGAAGGGTATGCTCTTCCACATGCCATTCTTCGACTTGACCTGGCAGGCCGTGACCTCACCGATCACTTGATGAAGATCCTCACTGAGCGTGGATATTCCTTCACCACCACGGCCGAGCGGGAAATCGTGAGGGACATGAAGGAAAAGCTGTCTTACATCGCTCTTGACTACGAGCAGGAGATGGAGACCTCTAAAACGAGCTCTTCAGTCGAGAAGAGCTACGAGTTGCCTGATGGACAGGTAATCACCATTGGTGCCGAACGTTTCCGTTGCCCGGAAGTCCTATTCCAACCGTCCATGATCGGAATGGAAGCTGCAGGAATCCATGAGACCACATACAATTCCATCATGAAGTGTGATGTTGACATCAGGAAAGACTTGTACGGTAATATTGTTCTAAGCGGTGGTTCTACTATGTTCCCAGGAATTGCAGATAGAATGAGCAAGGAGATATCTGCATTAGCACCAAGCAGCATGAAAATTAAGGTTGTTGCTCCACCAGAGAGAAAGTACAGCGTTTGGATCGGTGGCTCTATCTTGGCATCCCTTAGCACCTTCCAACAGGTTTGTTATGCGTACATAAAAATGCATGTGAATGTGAAACTGTTTTCTAAAAATTGGAATTACGCTTTGAATTCAATTCTAATTGAAAAATTTTTAAGAAACAGAACATGTTTGTCAAAGGCCAAATCTTAAAATATGGACATTTTAAATTATTTTAAAATTTATTTAATTAATATTTAAGTATCAAGTACATAGTGTTCATTGATGTTTTATATTCTTAAGTTTTAAAGATTGATATTTATAACTTTTATGGAAAGAAGTTCTATTATTTTTAGATCACTTTTTAAAATTATGTAAAATAATAGTTATTTATTAAGATGTTTAATTAATGTTTTAAAACAATAAAAATTGCTTATTTGACTTTTATTTAATAAAATTAAAGTTTTACTCTTTAAAATCTTTTCACTTAAAAATTTAACTTTTAATATACTTAGTGCTAAAACAAATACTAAATTTTCAAATATTGTATTTTTAATAGTTGTTTTTAGGAAAAATAAATTATTTAACTATGTAATAATTTAATTAATTTAATTTCCAGTAATTTATATTATTTATAAACAATTAGCTTTTTGTGATAAGAAGCTAATCACTTTTAATATTTATATAAATTGTTTCTATTAAAATTCCACTATTTGGTAATTGTTTAGTTTCAAATTTTATCGCATTGATTTAATGCTTTTAATTTGTTAAGAAGGAGAGATGTTCGAATAGAAGTGCAAATATGAACATTTTCAATAATTTAAAATTTCATTTAATCAATATTTAAGTTATAGATTGGTAATGTTTATCAACATTTTATACTAATTTTAAAAATTAAGCTATCTATGAATTTTTATGTAGTGTTTTTTCTTTTATATCTAATTTTACTGTGTTTAAATCATTTTAAAAATTATGTAAAATATCAGTTATTTATTAAAATGTTTAATTATCATTTTAAACAATTATAAATTCTTAAAATACTTTGTTAAACAAATATTAATTTCCAAAATATTTATCTTTAATAATTGCTTTTCGAAACAAATTAAGTTATAAGATCTTTATTAATAGTTTATATTAGTTATCAAATAATCTGATTTTGTTTGTCATAAGAAATTAACCAAAAGTCAAACAAATCATACACACATTTTTACCAAAATTTGAAAGATAAACTAACCATGCATACTTTCTTATATTCAAATATTTTCTGGGTGCAGATGTGGATTGCCAAAGCAGAATATGACGAGTCTGGACCATCAATTGTGCACCGGAAATGCTTCTAAGACATCAACAAAAGGATTTTTCCAAAAGAAAACAAGTGTTCCAGCTTTCCACTTTTATCATTTTAGTTTTATTATTCTTTTTTTATTGATGACTTTGAGAAGGCGAGCATTTTGTTGCCAATTTGGTCCGATTCTTTCATTTTTGCTATTCTGAGAAAAGTGTTTCTCCCACCTGCGAAATCTGTTCATAGTTAACATGCTTTTATTTTTAAACCTTAAAAAACTGATGCAGAAAAGAAAATGAACTAATCATATCTGGAAGTGAAGATTCTCTGTTTAATTTTATTACAACAAAATTTAAAGAAATTTCTATATATTTGTTTTGAAATTAAAGTATACTAGTTTATTGAAAATATATTTAACATAATTTTCAATTTTATAAATTTTGAAGATATTCTCACTGAAAATAAGTTCTGAATTTAATTTTTGATTTGTAAAAATTGACATATTGTATAGTCAATTTGTACTAAAGATCATATCAATTTTACATATTCTTTTAAAATTTTTAATCTTAAAATAATTTTAAAGCTAATTTTTTAATAATTTGATTTATCATCCTTTAAATATATATTGGTTGATTATTTAATATTACTTACTAATAAGATCTATAATTAATATTATTTTTACTTTTATAATTATTCTAAATTTTATTTTACATCAAAAACTTTAAATTAATTTATTTTTATTTATATTAACATATAAACATTATTTATAAATAAAATTTTACTTGGTTTATTTTAATAAAAGTAATAAAATTTTTACTTTATTAATAAATATTCTATAAAAATTAAAATAAATTTTATCTCATTAATTCATAAATTTAATTTATCTTTAACTTATATATATTTAAATATATTCAGTAATAAAATTTTATTACATTAACAATTTTATATTTTATTAAAACTGACTAAAAATAAAAGTGAAATCAAACAATCACTTCAATCATAAAATCAAGAATTTGAAAACAAAATTTTTAATGATTTTTATAAATTTTAAAAACTCAAAACAAAAATAAAAACCCCAAAATTGAACTAAATAAAAATTTTCACTTAATTTTGAAAATAAAGATTATAAATAAAACCAAAATCAGTGAATTTTTCCGTTTCAGAAAAATGCTAATGATTGGTTTATTATTACCCTTGTTACACATCGCCACAGTTAGTACAAAACTGATATTCAAGTTTCCCATATATCATCAACCTTAGTTGCACCACTATTAGCACTTCACCACGCGAATGAATCATTACCCTGTTTTAACAAGATGAAGAAGCTTCAACGCATTGAAATTGAGGATAAAAGAAAAGTGAAGCTTCAATGGCATCAGAAGTTCACTAAATGTTCATGCATATTTCCTAATCATGCGTTTGTATATGTAAAAGATCAAACACTCTTCTTTTGTCGAATTTACGCCACTCCCTAGGAATCAATTTTCAGCCTGATTAATGCTGGTTAATTTTAGGGCAGATTAGTAAGAATTATATGTTAAGTAAAGCATGACAGAATTAACAATACTTTTTCATCAAACGGGTCTTAACAAAGGGAAAAGAACTAAAAGAGATGATTCAAGAACGCACTCTTTTTCACTCACTATGGAAACATAATAAAATGGAATGTACAAGACCAATGAAGAAGAATATTCAACCATCAATATTCAATTGGAAAGTTCAGAATCGAAATCCTATTTTCTATCCTCTTCTCAATTCAGTTGCACGTTCGATCTGAATCTTTTATTTCGCAACATAGCATAATCTTATCTTTGCACTAATATTACAAAGATGAAAATATAAGATACAGTAAATGAAAAGGAATTAGTTGAAGATTTGTAGGGAAGGTAACTTAAAGAGAAATACATTCTCTGATGGATCCAGTTTATGCGGACATGAAACTTGCAACAACAAATCGATAGCAATTTCGATTCAGTTTCGCGGGAGAACACGCTCCGATGAAGTAGAAAACGGTTAGAAAATAGTTTTTCCGTTTCTCAGCAACCAAACACCACAATTTTGAATCCGGATCTTTGAGAACAGCTGGAGCCTCAAACATGCCTGAAAAAGTAACCAAACAAAAGTGAAATGGACGAGAAAGAGAACAGTAGAAGCGAAGAAAATATTTTGAAAAAGAGAGAATACGCTTCGCTGTGTCTTCTTCTCTCGACTTCGAAGAGAACTACAGAGTATGAAGGAAGCAAGCTTGAGACAAGCAGCGACTGAGAGTTCCTCAACTTCAAAATCGAAAACATTTGAATTTTCAGTTTTCACCGGAAAACTCTTTCTGATGAAACTCACCTTATCAAGAACATATCATCAACGGTGAGAGAATACCTTTTCACTTTCTCAGCAACCAAACACCACAATTTTGAGTTTAACTTATTCAGCGAATGCGGATCTTCGAGAACATCTGGAGCCTCAAACGTGCCTGAAAAGGTACAAACAGAAGTTAAATCAACGAGAAAAAGAAGAGTAAGAAGCGAAAATAAGAATCTGAATAAGAGAGAATACTCTTGGAGTCTTGGTTGTGACTTCTCGAGAGTTCGAAGAGACGCACGGAGAACTTCGTGATGGTCAAATTCAAAATCTGATATCTATATATATACCCGCCAAAACAAACCTAAGCGTTGCAGCAAATGATGGAAATCCATATTAAGAACGATTTAGATAATAAAAGACAATCCTATAACTTATATTTATATAAGTTTAAAATATAATCTAAAATGACTTTATTTAAGTAAAAGTAAATTTATTTATAATTTACAATAATTTTGCAACTCTAATTTAGAAATTAAGTTATAACAATCATAATTTTAGGCTTAATAAAACTTACCTAACAAGCCCAAGTCAATAGAATTAGTATGAGTTAATCAAATTTTAAACTAGATCAATCTTTTTTATTTTCAAAATTTTAATCTTTACATTAGATTATCTAGTTTTATCTGTTTTAGTTTTAAATTTTTAAATAAAATAATATTAATTTAATCTTAAAATTGAAACATACATTTAGCACAAACTTAATCGAATCTGTTTAAGTTTAATCAAATTTCAAATTACCTAAACCTAAACATGCGTAAACTCGAACTTAAAACTTTGTGCTTCGCATATTTATTAGGGATGACAATAAGTTAATGTTTGACCCGTGCGAGGGCTTGATGTAGCCGAAGGATCAACTTGACTTTGTCTATCCTATTTTTAAATTAAAAAAATACAATAATAATAATAATAATAATAATAATAATAATGAAGATGATGATGATGAGTGATGAGTAATATAATTAAAAATAAAAATTACTTCATTTTATTTATAGTTATATAATTTTTGGTTAAGTTGAGCTCGAACCTTCGGCTATATATATATTTTTAAAAAAGGTTCTACGTTTAGTCAATTCGAGCCTGACCTGATCTCAGGTTGGGCCAAACTCAAATCAGACTGGCTCGAAATGTTATCCTTCATATTTGTCGATCCAAAAAGTTTTAACTTCGACTCTTTGAAGTTGCTTTTCAAATTGCTAACTTGGAGGAAAGCAGGTCAAGAATAGAGGACAAGTTAAGTAGGGTTAGCAAACTGATTCCGTTGCAGTTCGATATGAATTTACGAGCCTTATCAAACTTATCTGAGGAAGACGCCAAAACATCACAAAATTTGCGCCGCCGCCAACCATTTTAACTGGGTTTGGACGAACGGTTTACCTATTATCCACTTTGGTCCTAACTTTATAAATATCAATTAAATCAAATTATTCGTTTTTAATCATTAATTTATCAATTAACTTTTTCATATTACATAATTTAAAAGTTATTGATTGGATTCAACACTTAACATTGTACAATAACAATAATAATAATATTTAGAAGGTACAATAATATACGGTCTTATCGTAATTAATAAAAAATTACATAAAAAATATATACATTTTAAAATTAAAATAAACATAAAAGATAATAATACTAATAAAATTAAATGAATCATTATAAGAAAATATTATATACATTTTAAAATGATGAAAAAAGAGAGCTCAATAACTTTACATATATATATATATATGTGTGTGTGTATATTTTGCTGGAACTCAAGCTTAACCCGTGGCTTGATCAGGTCCTAAACAGTAAGGCTAGAATCCGAACTCAACTAAGTCTTAGATGACCTACCCAACCTATTTGTTATCAGGTCCTAAACAATAAGGCTAGAATCCGAACTCAACCAAGTCTTAGATGACCTACCCAACCTATTTGTTTTAATTTCTAATTAAAAATAAAAAATGACGTTATGTTTTATAGAATAAGGCCATTTTTTGCAAAAAATTATCCAGCCTTAAGCCAACCTAATCAAGGCAGCCCGACCCCCATGTTTGGCCCAGCCCAAATTGAGTCTGCATCTAATTGCCATCCCTAATAGTGAGTCATGACTTCTTCGTTGAAACCTTAACAACCTCACTAAAATGCAATCGAGATCTTCTGTGCCTTTTCCACTGAAATTTGTGTCTAAAAATTGGTGGCACAAGGTTGATATCGGATAAAAGGCACAAAGGATTTGATCTTATTAGACGGATTTTAATTATTTAAAATAAGTGTCATTCACGATATTTCATGTATATTTATAATTTTATTTCTAAAATTACCTTTTAATTTCTTTCATATCTTAATTATATAAATTACATTTTCAAGATAATTTAACATATAATTAATAAGGATATATTAAACATTTCACTAGCTTTCTTAACAAGTGTGCATCTTTTAAAACAACACTTATTTTAAATAAGAGGGAGTAGTTAATAATAAATGCTAGGATTTAGGAACACATCTTTTGCTCATAAGAACTTGTTTCAATTTTTTTATTAATTTTTATTCATATATTTACATAAAACTTACACAAATGTGTAAATAGAGATAGCACAGGCATGAAACAGACTAAATGGCGCAAGTGGAACTTGACAGAAGGTTTCTAATTTCATGTTCAGCTCGGCTTCATTTAATGCCCATTTATCTTGTATTTTAATAAGGCTGACGCTTGCAGCCATACTCTATTGTCTCTGACCCTAAAGTGCTTCTGCCTCACAGGATTCATTTATTATGGTCACTTTAATAACAAAAAAGCACAAATTAATGTACTCATGAGCCCCAACAGATGTACAGTTCAGCTTTTATTACCTCGCGCGGTCACTTACAAGTTGTGCAATTCCAGGGTAAATTAATATATTTTAAATATTAAACAATCTTTTATTTCATTCTATTAACTTTTTACCTATTTATAGCATTAAAATGATATCGTATTGTAATTTAAAATTATAGTATGATATCGTTTTAAGTTAAAATAAAATAATGAAATATGATAAAACATAATAATTAAATAATATTATATAAGATAAATAATAAATTTATATAAAAAAAGTAAATTTAACCGACAAATATATTTGCGAATGCGTATTTATTGGAGAAATAGCAGAAGAAAAGAGGTTACCGTGTGAATAAAAGTCGATGGAGATGGGACCTTCTTAGGCCATGATTAAAGGCACCAGAAGGAATGCGAAGAAAGAAAAGGAAATTCCTTTCTCCAACTTTTGCAGACCATAAAGCTACGGTAGAGGTGGAAATGGACCTATCTCAATCATCTTTCTAAATCTTCCCCTTTTTTTTTCATTTATTGCAGAGTTATATATTGAAAATTTTATGATCTAATTTTTATTTTAGAATTATTATTTATCCTTTTAAAATATTATTTATTTATCATTTAATTGTCATTTTTAAATTTTTATTTATTTTAATATTAAAATAATATTATATTGAAATTTAAGGAATTTTATTTTATTTATTTTAGAGTTATTAGTTAACAAAATTTTGATAAATATGATAAAATGAGTTATATATATATTACATCGCTAATCTATATTTATCAAGATAGATGTAATTATTAAAAATTAAATTATTCTAATGAATTTAACTATACAAATTTTAAATTGGCTAACTTTTTATTTGATTTTTAATTTTCAGTTCAATTTTTAATAGTTTTTATTACTAAATTAATTAATTAGTCTACTGATTTTTATAAACTAATATATTTTATAAATTAAAATTAATTAATTAATTTTATTTAACAATTTTCTTATCTAACCTTAAAATATTGGATAGGTACATATGCATATGATGATATGCAACAACAGCCATCATATGTACATTCTTCAATGAATCATCACATGCATTAGCCTTTGGTTTAACCTTTTAATGAAACTCAGAGAAGAACCTCTTTAAGTTTTCGAGAAATTTTGGCAGCATATGATGAGAAGAGAACATTAACACGTAAATCATCTGTTTTGAATAAATTATAATTCAAATAAATTTAATAAACGAGTCATTCATATTTATTTTTAAATTTATTATATTTTATAGGCAATCAGTTATCAGTGTGCTCTGGAATTCCCAAAAACCAATTGAAGATGTGCAGGTGTACTTCAACATTTGGGTTCACGGACGAGATCCTAACACAATTTACAAGAAAACAGAAGCGTCGGAGAAAGAAAGTTTGGAACGCTTCTTCAAAAATTGAGATTAGCAGCACAAGTTCACGGTTCTGAACGTGTACCCTGTGCCCATTAAAGAACCAGAATCTTCAAGTCTGGTTCCATTTTTCACTCTTATTTCTCATTAAAGGTAAGCTACAAGGAGATGAGAAAATTCTGTTTCCGGACAAGAAATTCTACAATAGACAGTCATAGACAAAGGTAAGAAGCATTGTATCATACCGGATTAGTGTACCGGCCTATCGGACAGAGGCCGAAATGCTGAAAAGTTACCGATGCGAGTTCGGGTACGTCATTTGCATTTGTGCCTGCAAGTATCAAAAAGCAGAGAGACAATGGAATTGTAAATGGAACAAGGTTTAGTTTATTCCCACCGAAATACACATATTTTGAAGATTAACTACGGGAGAAAAAAGACCCAACACAAGTTTTTCCCAACAAATAAACCAATAACCCCTTTAGAGGAAGAGAAAAAACAACAAAAAGAAGGAATATTTAACAAGAAAATGAAAGGTCAAATTAGTGAGCCATGGCCATGGCCATTGGAGGTGCATAATTGATGCTTCTCTGGTTAGGAGTGGCAAGCATAGCAGTGTGGTCCAAGAAATCGTTGAGTGAAACTACAGATTGCAATATCATCCTCAAGTCATCTGCAGAAGTGAATCCCAAGTTCCCTACACGTCTTACTGCATAAACATAGAAGGTGACGCACCCTTTTCTGAACTTGAACCTGGCCATTTCGCACCCATTCAAGCCTCTGATGAGCTTCTTGTTCACGTCTCCAAGGGGTATCTCTGCAGGCCATAATCTGTCAACCGACAACTTCATGGACTCCGATTCAAAAACAAAGACTACCACTTTGGATTTCTTGGTTCCGAGACCAAGTGTCAGAGTGTGCAAAGCATGGTGAGCCAAGATGGTGAAGTTGGTAGGCAAGAAAGCTGTGGTTGAAGGGAATGGGACTTTGCTGTTGTTGCTGCATCTGTTTGTGGGTGGATAGGACAGAACTTTAAGAAGCTCCAGGGGTCTTGCGCGTCGGATAGTGAAGGATTTTACTAAGAATTGGCCTCCAAAACGAAGACCCTTCACTTCTGAGATAGGCTTGAAGGTAACATCTGAAGTTGGTTTAGAAGTTTGGTCGTTGGGGTGTTGGTGCTTCTGCTTCTTGTTCTGCTTCTGCTTCTTCTTCTCTTTTTCCTTTTCTTCCATGGTTTGCTGGTGGAGGTTTGGTTGTGTGTGATAGCCAACCAATCTAAGACATTAGATAGAGATATTATATATGTATATCTGTAAATCCATTCATAGTTTCTTTTTTCTAATTTTCCCTTATCAGGTTGTTTCTTCCCTTTCAGATATTACAGTCAAAAAGGAAGGCAACTACTTTAACACTATTGTTATCACCTTTATTAATATTATCATTCTCAAAATGGCATTACCATAAGTGCTTTACTTTAATATATTACTTGTATCCCGCATAAACTATAAATAAATTACGTATTTTAGGTAAACTAATTACTAATTTAATAAACTTAAGTGAAAAATGTATCTACAGATTTGAAAGTGACCAATAAGGATTATCGAATACGCTTATACTTTAATGACACATCAAATGATGTCTCCGTATCTTTTTCTGCATCTTTTTCCTGTATCTGCACCTTTACAAAAATAACATTCAATATTTGGTGACATCATAGAGGTGGGACTTGTCTTCCTAAAAACAATTGATTATTAGTTGTTGCATTGCATCACCTGAATTTAAAACCAAGAAATTGTAGTTTTCTACCCAAAATTTGAGAACTCTCAAAGTGTTAGAAGTGTTTAACTCATCTCCAAAAATTAGCTCAGGAGAAGAAAGTTTGCACATTATTATAAATTCTTGAATGCTCTCATAATTATTCGATGTAGGATTCCTGACAAAAGAGTGAAAATGGAAGCCTTGTGTATAGTTATTGCATTCCAGTAAGGTTTGCCTATGGTTTTACAGGTTTCCAAAGCATAACATGTGCAATATGTAGAGATCTAAGGATTACAAATGATAAATGTTCCCTGTTTTGGTATGTATGCTCAGTAACAGAGGATTTGGGACCACATTATGCAACCCTTCGTTGGAAAAAACTTGGATCAAGAATCGAAATCTGGAGCTTCTAAGGGCCTTTGGGTGCTTACTAATCTAAAAGTCTCGGGTTTAAGTCACGATTATGAAGTTGTTTACCATTTTAATGACTTAGAAGATGATGAACTGAAAGTAGAGATACCTAAACTCATAAATATTAATTAAATCAAACATTATTTAGTTCTAAATGGTTTGCTCATCAAACAATTTGTCCTTACATGACCCAAGTAATTTATAGAACTTTTAAGTGCTCCTAACGAGGAGTTTATTGAAATTATTATGTTTCAACGATCCAAGACCTAGATTGACTAAGACGTTTTAATTCAAATTTGTTCAGGTTGATTTTAAAGTAAATTATATTTCAAATTTCAAATTATATTTAATTTTATAATACTAATTAAAATTATAAAGATTTTAATTCATTATAATTTAATAAAAATAAGTTTTAATATTAATTATGTTAATGTAGAGTAACATACATAATGAACCATTTATGTTACTATATGTTTTAATAAAATAAATAGTTATATCTATAATTACAAATAACTAGTTTAGAAATGATTTATTATTACCAGAAAATTATTCAACAATAACATCATTCAGTAAAAAATCTTATTGAAATACGAGGTATGTAGAGATTCAAGAATACACAGCCTTATCCATAACTAGTAGAGATTATTTCGAATGATTCATATAAAAATATCATAAAATTATGAAAATTTAAAATTTTAATTTAATAAAATTTTCTTATTCAAATTCTACATATTAATTAATGTTAATGGAATTATTTATGTAACACTCCTTGTTGATAGAGTAAATGCGTGAGTTATGTTCACATTAAATTAAAATTTTAAACATTCAATTAATTTTTGTAATTTTAATTAATATATTAAATAAAATTTCAGATTTAAATATAATTAACCATTGATTTTAATTTAATTCACTAGATAGTTTATTCAAGACACACCAATTAGAATTTTATTTAACACAACTAAAAAGTACAGGACCATAACAAGTCATGAAAATGGCCAATGGTACCAGACCCCATTAACAGAAGTTTGGTGGAAGTTGTTCAAAAGAGCTTTTTAAATTATACGCATAAAATATGAATAATAGAAAAAAAGAAGTGGTTACGTTTTGTTCTTTATGATTTGTGTGTTGTGTGAGAGGGAGGGAGGGAGACAAGCTTGGCTCACCTCATTTTGACCGCTCATAAGTCTTCTGATTAAAGTTGTTTCCTTCTAAAGGCACCATTGGGCTTAATCATTTCATGCCACAGAAATTCCAGAGATGTTAAAAGAGGAGCAATTTAGAACTTAGATTCCTCTAGGGAGAGGGTCCACTTGGATCGAACCGAAAAGTGTTTGCCAGGCTTCATGTCCTTAGTCATCATATTATTCGCACTCATCAATGGAGAAACAATGTATGGAGTTAAGTAGTCAAAAACGATTTGACAATTAGGGTCTGAAGTGAGGGGATAAATCTGAATTGATCGGTCGAGTTGTAGTTAAATGAATCAATTCAGGTAAAATGATGTTATTAGTAAGAAAGTTAATAAAATGGGTCAACTCAAATTCCTTAAGAGTCTAAACTTGAGCCTCAAAAGATTTTGAAGATTCTAACCTAAGTGTATTTAAATTTCGAACACACTTAATAAATGTTTATTGAAATAATTAGTTCGAGCCCTATTTGAACATGTCTAAATTAAGTCGTTAAAAATTTAGATTACTTACTCATTTTTTACTTTAAATTAAAATCATAAAAAAGGAGCCCATTGCTACTCAAGTTTTCTTTTAACTTGATTAGTTAACTTTAGTAATGACTAAGACCTCACACAACAGATTAAGTTATTATGTTGAAACGGTACATAGTATTAAAGCCTTTGTGATCAAGTGATTGATAGTTCAAATCCTACCATCCACCTATTATTTAACACAAGGTACAGTAAGTCTGTGTAAATTTTAAGCTTAAAGAATTTTCACTTGAGAGAATGTTTTGATAAATATATAAAACTAATTAAGTTGACTTCACACAACAGCTTAAGCTATTATGGTGAAACGGCCACTTAACAATCCGGTCATCCCTTGAGGGTGGTCGAGTTGGTAGAGTGAAAGGATATGAACTAAAAGGTCTTGTATTCGATTCCTCTTACTTATATTTTCTCAATCGAGCCTGTCGTACATGACTTGTTTAGTACAAAATACTCGATTAACGTAATTTACATGCTATTACATTAATATGAAGATTTACCCAACATGCATCCAAATGATAACGAATGCGGTTTCTCCATTTTAGGGGGAAAAAAAAAAGGATCCTGTCAAGTTCGTCATCTATTCAACCCAACTCAATGTTTGGTCAATTTTATGCCATCGACTGATTCATTTCGTAAACTTAAGAAGAAATTGATATTGTTCGGTAGCAAAAGACTCAGGTCCGTGCTCAAACCTTACCAATTAACGTCAACTTGATCAAGACGACTAGACCGAACTTCAAGCATCTTACAATCACTAATTAACTTTGAATTAAATTGGAGATCAGTTCGTACTCAAATATGTCTACCGTCCCTAAAGTTGATTCAGGAGCATAGTATACAGTCCAAGGGAAGTGGGCCTAAATTACCGGAGGCTAATCAATAAGCAAAATGTTAATATAATTTAGATACTCTTAATTGACATGAAACCTAATAATAATCATAGTCATCAATCATGCTACATAATTAGTCCCAAGTTAGATACAGTTAGATGGTGTCCATCTTTCAACTTCGAGCAAGCAACCACACCGGTGAAACAAACAAAAACATGATTGTTAGGCAAAGAACAATTTTCAGTTAGATGTTCAATTACTGTCGATTACAAGAACACAGAAAGAGCTAGTTTCCTTAACCGAAATCACCATCATTCTCTTACCAGACCATCAACCTTGTATAGCTGTAAAAATTTTTTTTTCTCAAGTTAGACTAAATAGGAGATAAATAGTGCTCCAGATACATGTTTAGAATACTCATATGTGAGTGTCTCACATCGAAAAAAAAGAAAAAAAAAGAATAACATATAGACTTAGTGAGTACTTTACCTATTGCTAATTAGTTTGAAGATATAATCTCACTTAAATTTATATGTGGTCTAATTTTCTTTCTCGTGTAAGCGAATAAATCCACGACAAATTTAACACATTATTATAGTCAATGAAAATCTTGACTTACTCTTTATTTCAAAAAGGGGCGTATCATTTAAGCACTTAAGAAAGAAATTAAAGTATGCATAAAATAAGGGGCCCAACAATATTGTTTGCCCAAGGAAAATGCCATTTTGACTTCAAGTTCAACTTTGAAGACTCACATGTGAATGTGAAGGGGAGTATTGAGAATACTCACTTATGAGTGTCACGTCAAAAAAAAAAAAAAATGAAAACTAACATATATATTTAATTAAATGTTCCACCTATTGCTAATTAATTTTAGAATAAAACTTTGTTTAAACTCGTGTGTGATATAACTTTTATCCTTATGTGGGTGCGTATAGGCTCATTGTAACAATACATAAGTATAAGCATCCCAAATCTTGATCAAATTAGATAGTTAGAAAAAAGAGCAAAAAAGAACATCCCTAAATGTGATTATATTTTCTATAATTACTTTGACTTTGTTAAAAGGTAGGCTAAACCTTTAATGTTTAAAATTTTTACAGATAAGTTCCCATAGATAGTGAGGGTCCTATACTAATTAAAACTTTGTGGTGACCTTGCCCTTATGTAATGGGGGCTACGTGTTCGAAAATTTGGTGGCAAGGACATGTTCAGGAATTTCTTATCCTGAAATTAATAAATAAGGTTTAATTTTGTCAAATTTTAAATCAAATTACTTTTAAAAAATATCTTTTGAATTAAAATTCTCAAAATGACGTTGATGCTTTTTTGTGCGACACCTCGCTTTGGTTAGCGTCAGAGATGCCAGATTTTACAATGCGACATAACTGCTCGTTACTAAGTGCAAGCTTGTCATTGCCTTCGCCATTTTGTTCGCTTTCAAAGACAAAGACAAAAATTTTGTCCAATTCAAAATCAGTAGATGGAAATTCTTGTCCATAGGACAAGAATTACAAAAGACCAACATACCCTCTCATTAAACATAATAATAATAATAATAATAATAATAAATAATAATAATAATTATTATTATTGTAATAATAATAATAATTCTTATAATAATATTAATACATAATAATAATAATAATAATAATAATAATAATAATAATAGCAATAATAAAATAATATTCAAAATATTAACAAAATAATCATAGTATTAAAATTAATATAATAATAATAATATTATTATTAAAAAATATTAATATTAATTAATAATAATATTATTAATTATTATTAATGAATATTAATGATATTGTATTAATTAATAATATAATATTATTAATTAATATAATATTAGTATTATTAATATATAATTAATATAATATAATATTATTAATTATTAATTAATATATTATTAATATTCATTGATAATAATTAATAATATATTAATTATTATTAATATTCATTAATTATAATCAATAATATTAATATTAATATTAATATTCATTAATTATAATTAATATTAATTAATAATTAATATTAATTATTATTAATACTCATTAATTATAATTAATAATTAATAATAATTAATTATAGTTAATATTAAATTAATAATTAATATTAATTAATATTATTAATTGATATTAATTAATATTAATAATATTGTATTAATTAATAATATATTAATTTATATTATTAATTAATTAATTAATAATATTTTGTTAATAATAATAATAATAATATTATTATTATTATTATTATTATTATTATTATTATATTAATTTTAATACTATGATTATTTTGTTAATATTATGAATATTATTTTTATTATTGCTATTATTATTATTATTATTATTATTATTATGTATTAATATTATTATAAGAATTATTATTATTATTACTATTATTATAATTATTATAATTATGTTTATTATTATTAATAATATTATTATTATGTTTAATAATATTATTATTGATATTAATATTAATATAATATAATATAATATTAATAATATTATTATTACTACTAGTATTATTTTTTAACATTATTAATATTATTAATATTATTGCTATTATTTTAATATAGTTACGTATTATTATTATTATTATTATTATTATTATTATTATTATTAAACATAATAATTATAATATCAATAATTATAATAATCATAACAACATCAATAATAATATTAATAACAACAACAACAACAATAATAATAATAATAATAATAATAATAATAATAATAACAACATTGAATTACATTAACATGTCTTATTACACTACAGAGGCATTTCGCATCGACACTATTTTTTGTTCAAGACTTAACTAAACACATTTCATTACTTCATTTGCGACAATAATCTCTGCTTGTTCATCGCAACTAAACATCTCCTCGCTTTCAATTCTTTCGTCTGTCTCCGTCCTGCTTGTTTAAATTTCAGCTTTTATATGCAGCAGACGCTAACCAAATACAGCGTTAAGGTTAGACTGTTAGAGAATACGATGTTTTCACTGAGGCAAGCCAGTATTTACCACGAAATGAAATAACGATACAATTTTTACCATTGAAGCCAACTCTTGAAAGTTTACGTAATAATTAATTATATTATAATATCCTCACTTAATTCATTAAACAATAATAAAAAGAAATTAAACCTCAACCAACTTGCTCGTTTTGTTCACTTATGATATCAATTTGCACTATAATTTACTGTTTTACTGCTACAGTGTTTAAAATCCGAATACTTGGAGGGAAATATAGGAATAAAGAAAAAAGAAGGTTTAGCTATTTGGTGAAATAATAATTAAAATAATCTTTCATCGGTTACATTACATCTTTTGTTGGGCATACTTATCCTAAACTTATTATAGAAATACTTTTATTTATGTTTAAATATCAATTAATTAGGATTTAAAATTGTATAAGTTGAGACCTATTCCTATTCCTTCAAAAGAACTTTGTAATCACATAACATTTTTACCGTCTTAAGAATTAGCATAATTTAAGAAGCCAATTGGTTTATATTTTTTGATGTGATTTGTAATTTATATTTTATGTTTTATGTTTTTATTTTAAATAAAATAAAATTATGTTTGAATGACAATATTAATATTAGTTAACAGTAATTAAAATAAAATAAAAACAATTATTATAATTTACTAACAAGAAAAAAATCTGAAAAAAAATCAAACCTTAACCAATCTCCAAGACGAACCTGGATCGCCTATTATTAAGGGATTAAGCTGGTCAGTCTCAAGGATTTTTTGTTTTGTTTCGGTTAATTAATTCTTATCCTATATTATTAAATTTTATTTACGTATTTATATAAATTAAAATATCCTAATAGGATAACGTTGCCAAGCATACTCATAAACAGGAGGAGGTTTGAGTGGATAGTCAATATCAAAAGTACGGCAAGGTATAGATCTTCGAATGTAGTTAATTGACCTAGTGATTGAACTTGATGTTAAAGACCTAAAACTAAAACTCAATTAGTCTAATATTAGGTCGTTATATATTAAAATACTCAAATGTAAAAAAACTCAAATTTTAATTATTAATATATTAAAACTTAGTAATGCATTTTAAATTTATTTACATAGAATAAATAAATTCGTATTTGTTAATAAATTCCCAATATTAACATCTATTTTAAAATTTATAAACGAATTTTCATAATACTAAAAGGAACGAGTATGAAAATATAAATTTAAGAAAGTCTATAATATTATTTTGATAAGTAAATTTTAAATAATATTTTCGAACGAATTATAAACTAAAATTGAACTGTAATTTAAGGATTCCGACGTAACTGGACGAGAGCCTTCGCCAAGCCTGGACCTTCATGTCCCCAATCATTACAGCAGGACAAAAACAGGTTGGCCGTAGCTCTCTCTCACACCTTAGGTTTGCATGATTTTCCAAACAAATTCACCCTCAACTCACCTTAGATTCTCAGTCTCATCTTACTTTTCTAAGTTAACGAGTAACATAAACAGCAAGCTATTAAGTTTAATGATGAGTAGATCAACCAAGCCACTAATGTCTAAACTCTTTTTTTTTTAATAACGGTAAAATCACTACAAGAAAAATGTAAATTAGCGACGAAAAAGTAGTAACGAAAATATTTTCGTAAGCAATTAGTGACGGAAATATGTTTTTTGTCGCTAAAATTGAGTGATTTAACAATCAGATTAATATTCGTCGCTAAATTTGGAGAATTTGTCGCGCAAAATTATCAACGACATTAGCGACGAACAATGTAGTCGTTTAATTTATTATCGACGGAAAATATACCGTTGAAATTAGCGACGGAAAGATATTTTGTCGCTAAAATTGAGTAATTTAACGACAGATTAATATTCGTCGCTAAATTTGGAGGAATTTATCGCGCAAAATTATTAACGACATTAGCGATGAACAATACAATGTAGCCGCGGTAATTTATTATCGACAGAAAATATACCGTTGGAAATTAGCGACGGAAAACATATTTTCGTCGCTAAAATTGAGTAATTTAGCGACTGTACTAATACTCGTCGCTAAATTTGGGGGGAACTCGTGGAGGAAAAATTAGCGACGAAATTTAGCGACGATATAATTGTTAATCGCTAAAAATGGAAATTTTTTTTACCTAATAAAAATTTTTGAATTGGTAAATTAATTTAACGACGGAAATTTTCATTCCGTCGGTAAAAAGGCGGGAATTATTGGCGGTATTAAATTTTTTGAATTTACCAACGGAATTTTTCGTCGGTAAATTCTTTTTAAATATGAACTCACCCGACATCTCCCTCCCACTTCTATCTTCTTTTTCCTGTCTTCTTCTTCCTTCTTTCTACATCTTCTCTTCGGTTTTCTTGGAGTTCATTTCTCTGTTGTGGACTTCTTTTCTGCTCGACGATGTTGTCTTCTCCATCTATTGTCATCGTGTCTTTCGTGGTAGAGGTATTTTTACAACTACTGTCATGTGTTTTTTCATATATGAGATGAAAATTAATTTGGGTATTTATTACTTTCATTTATTTGTGTATTTTATTATTGGAAAACAACTTTAAAGTATAAATATTAGTGATAGAAGGGACAAGATATGATTTTAGTTGTGATGTTAAAATAAATTTCTGATGCATGTAAAGTGTTTAATGAAATGTTTGTTATTTGAAAAAATAATTTCAATTCTTATTTTCAGTTCTATTTTAGTATGAAGTTTAATATTTTAATTCTTTTACTTGAAATAATGATGTTTTCTCCATGGTGGCTTCTAAAGAAACTAAACAGTTAGCGGTAAATTTTAAAAATAGTTTTAAAGAATTTACCGACGAAAAAAATTCGTTGGTAAATATATTGATTTACCGACGAAAATTCGTCGCTAATTATCGATGGAATTCAAATTCGTTGTTAATTTTCTTACAAAAAATTTACTGACTAAACAAAATAATCGTTTAGAAATTTACCGACGGAAATTTTATCCGTCGGTAATTCCATCGAAAAATTTACAAACGGAAAATGTCCATCGTTAAATTTAGCGACGGTCATATCTCCGACGCCTTTGTCTGCCTCTAAATTCGTTTCTAAGTAAGCTTTACCGATGTAATATGTATAAATTCGTCGATAAACTTTATTTTCTCAGAAGTGAATCTATAAATGTATCATTGGAGTACATATTAAATAAATTATCGAGTGAATATAATAATTTGTAATAATTTTAAAATACATAAATTGTTAGGTAATTTCTCTTTAGTATTAAAAGAAGAAAAGGTTAAGAAATTACAAAAGACAAATGTATTATATTATAATAATAAACTAATAATTTAAATTATAATTTTATAAGTTTTAAGATTCTGTAGACTTATAAAAGTTTTGCATATAATTTATAAATTATTGTATGTAATTAAAGGTTAATTATATTATATGTTGACTTATAGTTTAATATTTGGTTTTAATTATTCATTATCATCAACACTTAGTTGAAATCTTGTTGAGTCGCTAAATATGAGTATCTGATTTTAATTTTGTATTTTTAAATTATAGTCTACTTATGTATAATATAATTTAGCTACCTCGTAATTCTTTTCATTATATTATGTTTATTTTTTGGTAACTAATAATTATAAAATAATATTACATTAAAATTTAAATTTTAAATACTACGTTAACAAAGATTTTAATGATAATTAAACAATAGTATACGAAATATGTGATGATTTTAAAATTAAAAAATCAAACTAAAGGGGGTCTCAATAAATTTAGCCTTTTATTTAATTTGTGTTATTTGATAATAATGAAGATAACAATTCTTATTCAAATTCAAATTTTTTTGGTCCTTTTGTTTATCGGTTATGGTCAAACCCAAAAACGTTTCTTCTAATCAGATTTCAACCCAATAACAGATGAGCCCAACTGTATAGAACTTGGTAATATCAAATTCGCCTTGGAGGATACATTCCCAAGCAAATTGCTTTGTTACAATGTGATTTTCAATTATTATTGCTACAAAGAATCATCGTAAAAGGGGATATTTCATATTTCAATGAAATAAAAAAGACACATCCGTGTATGCCTAGCTAGTGTTCGAAATTTGTCTTAAAGGAACTTGCACGAACCATGACCTGCGACAAAGAAACCAAAAGAAAAGAGATAACGATAAGTATTGTAAGGTCAGGACAGGAGCACAGGAAATTATTGGATAGTGGATTAAAAGTGTTATTTTTTAATTAAAATTTTTAAAAAATGTTACTAAATAGCATATAAAATTAATATCTGAACGAATTATACAGCTATTTGCTTTCACACCGAAGTAGGGATGCCAATTCATTGCTTGACCTCGATCCATTTACGTTTAATTCACCATAAAATCATGTTATTTTACTATAATTAATTAAAATAATTTTATTTTAATCTTAATTTTAAATTTATAAATTAAAATAATATTGATTTAAATTATTAAAATTCAAGTTGTTCTAGTAACTGGAAATTTGTTCAATTTGGACTTAAATAGATTTTAATTTTCTATCCTAATATTAGAAAGAAAACTTACTTGGGTCTAAGTTGGTGAGGACGCCAGTGTTACCGAAATCACAGTTGAAGTCGTTCCGACCATGAGTCTGGTAGTAAGAGTTCATGACGAAAGATGCATGGGACCTGACATTGTTAGGATCGAAGCAAACACCACCAGCTTGAATCGGCTTACAATCCACACCTTGGCTGCACCCATAGTTTATGTTTGACTGCAAAGCTTGTTCACTTGCTTCTGCTTTTGCCACACACCATTTCTTGCCTGCTACTGGAACTGGTGCTGGCTTTCCTTGACCTCCAGGACCACCCTGTGTAGAGTTAGAAATAGCAATAAACGAATAAATCTCCAGTCACTACTTTTTGTAGTACGCATTAGACAAAATTTCGAAGTATGTGTAATAATTTGTACTTCAAATTTAATCAGTAAAAAGCCTAGGTTGATTATAATTAATGAATGAAGATAATTTGACTGGGTTTAGATCCAGACTCAAGTTTCCAAAAATCTCCAATCGGCAATCAAAATCACAACCTGACCTAAGTTCAAAATTCTAACCCTCTTCTTTAATATTAAGAAAAATCAAAACTCTCAAAAATTTTAAAACTTGTTTTTGAGTTGATCTAGAGCTCAATTTGAACCATCCTTTTCAGATTCAATCGGATTGAGCATATTCGGACTCAAACCTTATGAGATTTTAGTCCATCTCGATCCTGTATGTTGTCATTACCATGCAAGATGCAAAATCAGAAGAAGGATGTGAAAGTCTAAACATCCTGCAGGTTTAGAATACTTGAATAATATGGGAATATGATCACGTTCTTTTGGGGAACAGATCAATGCCTATCCTGTGACATCCATCACCAGCCACACAATATGGTACAGGTGATCTCCAGCATCTTTAGGGGTTTGTGTCAATATAATTACGTGTTATTTCAATCATTTTCTTGATTCCCTTTCAGGAGGAAGCACATTAATAGCACATGGCTACTCATATGTTGGGAGTTACTCCAAGATTTTAAATTACGGATTATGGGTGATTACGATGATTACACGTACGATTGAAGCAGATAAGAAAGATGAACACAACCATACCTGTCCGTTTCGCATGATTCCAACATCATAAACTGGGGTAAGATCTGGTCTGAACAAGCCCCAATTCCTCTCAGCGGTACTTCCAGGTTTCAGATTCTCATTGAACAAGGCAAAGATGTAAGTCTCAAACCGCCTCTTGGGCATAAGTGGAGTACCCACTCCTGAAATGGCACGCCTGATCAGATTCCCATTATATGAAACTGCGTTTTCCACGGTACACTGAGGCTGGTCAGGATCGCCGAGCGACGGCCAACCTGTCTCAGCCACTACGATGTCCACATCACCGTACCCCATAGCTTTAATCGCCGAGAATACAGCGTCCATACTCGCGTCGAACATGTTACTGTAGGTTATGCCAGTGAATCTGTCACGGAGGCCACGGTTTGGCCGGAAAAGTATGTAGTTGGCCACTTTCGGAGCGTAGCTGAAGTAAGGATAGGGATTCACCATAAGAGGTGATTTGGTCTCACGTAAAAATTGGAGCATTGGTGCGAAGATGGTCTTCTGGTAGCCAACTCTGATCCGGGCATTGCTTGGTGGCACAGAATTGTAAAGGAATGAGAGAGCCTGTGGCGTTGAAACCTGACAATAATACATGAATGCACTAATTAAGTTTCAGGATGTCTTTGATTAGTGTTGACTTGCTTATTGATTCTGTGTCTTAACATTCAAGGCAGATTGCGTTAGCAATGGCCAAAATGTCAAGTTCAAATCCGACCAGGAGGGGTGCAGAATTCAAACCCAATTCTTTTTTATTTATGGTTGAATTTAATAAAAACAAATTGCAATTTAATCTAAAATTAAAGTTTTGACACTTAATTTAAACTAATTTGGGGTGACTAAAGTAACATTGTTTTGTTTAATAAATGAAAATTATTTGATTAAACTTGCTCAAATTCTAAAAATTTCAGTGCTTGGATCATTCCAAACCTACCTTTTGCCATTGTACCAAACAAAAACAGAATACGTCATGACCAGAAACAGAAAAGGAAAATATTCTATCATAATGACCTTGGATTGTTTGTAAACGTTTTGCAAACCTCCAAAACAAAGATTTGAAGCCATGTCTTATATAAGAGAAGCATTTCACGCACCTGAACATTATTGATTCCGGCAAGAACAAGAGCATGATGGAGTGACTTCATGCAAGGGACAAGATTGGCAATCCATTCCTTATTACCGGACAACAAGATTTCATTACCAACAGCGATCCGATTAATCCGTGTCTGGGGGTAAAAGGGTTGGATGTTATTTGCAACCCATCGACGAGCATTCCTGGGATTAGAAAGAGCAGGAATATCTCCATTACCGACGGTGACCGTCACGGTAATGTTGGTGTTGGCAAAAGCTCGAAGAATGTCAGGGTTAGTGTCGAAGATCTTGATGCTGTTGATGATTGTTTGAGTTTTGAGGAAGCTTGCCACCTGGGCTGGTGGTGGAAGGTTGTTGGCTAAGGTACCATAGTTGACACCTATCCCCGAGGCGGAGTTTGAGAGGTGGAGGAAGGTGGCTACAAGGAAGAGCACGGTGGTCGCGGCGGTGGAGGCTTTCATTGTTCACCAGTTCCTTGGAGAACTTGGAAGCAAGAGATAGGGACAGCGAGCAAACCGTGCGTATAAATAAAAGAACCGATGTGGTGATAGAAACACCTAAGGTTAGATTGAAGCTACTTTAAGCCAGATAGAGCCAATTTGACAGATGCTCTTGTATTTCCGTGTCAAACATAGACAAGAAGAAACAGACAGGAGCTTTAGATTCAATTTTTATCCCTCCATTTTTTGGTTTTTCTTTTATTTAACTTTTTATTTTATGAAGTCTTTAAAACAAGTTTTAATTACTTATTTTCATTTTCAATTTTTTTGCTATTATTAACTAAATAAATAATGTATAACTACTAATAAGAAATATGAAAAGCTTTTATAGGTAATTAATTAATTTAATAAACATAATAAATTTATCAATGATATCTATTGATAAAAAGATTATATATAATAATAAAATTTAAAATTGTTATTTATTAATTTATCTAATTATTTTATATCTTCCGTTTGTTTACTATTTTATCATCTTTAGTAATAAATGCCTAATATATTAATATTAATAACCACAAGTATATTAAGAATTAACAATAGAAAACTATAATTACATTAATTACAATAAAAAGTTAAAAACAGAAATAACAGTACTACATACTAATTTACACCAGGAAAAAAATAGAAATTGCAAATACGGGTCTGGTCCGTTAAGATTGATTGGTCAAGACAAGACGTGTGTTTTTTGTTAGGGACAAAACGTGTATTTTAAATCCACACGTAAATGTTACAACGTGATCGTGAGTGAGTGATTGGCTTTGTTCCGGTTGTAAAGCGGCGGCTAGACAACGTTGGCTTTGCCAGTCAAAAACCGGGTTCCAGTTTTTACTTACTTTCAAAATAAGGCCACTATTGGGGAAATTATTACCACTTTGTCTAGTTGGCGGTGACGGTGTGTTCCTTCTAGACTTATTACTGGTGTGTGAACACGACCACCTCATATTCGGTGTCCCTATTTCAACTTTGTCCTTCGACGAACTTCTTCGTTTGCTTTACGCGGTTATGATACTTTACAAACGCGGATCGTACTTTACGGTTGGCAAAATCTACCGACTTATGCTCGCCAAATTTTAGATATAATTCAAATTTTTTATTTTTTAATCTTGAGGTTAAATTCAAACTCAATTTGTCAAATTTTAAAAATTTTAAATTAAATGACATTATTTTATTCAAAATGGTATTACTTTTAATTTTTCAAATTTAAAATGTTTAGTTTAAACTTAATTAAATTTAATCTCAAACAAGCCTGGCCTAATTTGGTTGGGCTTATATGGGGACGAATCAAAAAATATTTTTAAGTAAGGACAAAATTTTAATGGGAGTAAAATTTTATTTTTAATAGAGACAAAATTTTAATTAAAGCAAAATTTTATTTTTTATGGGATCAAAACTTAAAATAATAATTTTTTATATAAAATTTTTTGGAGGTAGTTGGGGCAAGTGAATGTGGACCCGTCCATGCTTATACCAGTAGAACGTTCGTTAGTAGAGCTTTTTTTGTAAATATTTTCTTATAAAAACTTTTCGAAAAAGTTAGTTAATTGTTTAGCTGTCATTTAAAAACGATCTTTTTTAAGAGTTTACATACAAGATATCTTGTTTGACAACATAAAATAAAAAGTATTTTTATTTTAATTATATTTTATTTTGTAATAAAATTATTTATGCAAATAAATATTATTTAAAGTATATTAAACAATATGCAAAATACAATTTATTAATTAATTATTATATAATTTTAAACTATATAAAACATAAATAAAAATATATCTAACCAAATCTTTTATATGGATTATAACATAAGTAAAACTAATATTAAAATATAAAAAAGTTAAATTATATATATATATATATATCAAGTTGAGTAAATAGTAAAATGCATACTAAATTATACATTTTATTATAATAGAGAAGATGAATTTGCAAGATAAATGTGAAGATGAGTTTGTGGATATTGTAGAAATTATGTAAAAAACATAAAGATAAAAGGGATTAAAAATAAGTTTATTAATTTATATGAAATATTTACCTAAAAATCATTTGAGATATTTTTTGCAAAGTTTCAAATTTAAGCTTCTTAAAAGTTATGTTTTGATTGTTAAAAAGACATATCTATTAAAGAAGTATTTTTATTTTACAATCAAATATGTATTTTCTTAAAAAATGTTTTTATGATTAAAAAAAAAGCACTTATTGATCTCCTCAAAATCTATCTAAAGAAGCGCTAAGTCCAGAGGCATGTTTTCAAACTAAACTCGAAATTATGTAAATTTGCACCTAAACCAACTAATTACCAAGCATAGTTCAAGCCCGATCCAAACAAGTTTCAGTTGGCTTTAGTGCAGCGAGTCAAGTAAATTCAAATGTGAAGTTTTTTTTTTTGTTTTGAGAAAATACTTTAGTCAGTTAAATCCAATCTATGACTCTTGATTTCACATTAAGCCTGAATCTTATTGTCCAATATTGCATTTAATCAAGAAAGAAGCCAGGTGTTTTTTTAAATAACAACTTATTTAAAGATGATGATGAATTAAATCTGACTCAACTTTAACCCAGGCCTAATAGAGCTCAAATTATTCGACCTAGTCCTATTCCAAACAATCAGGATTTGGACCGAAACAACATCACTAGTTGAGGATATCAAGCTGCATGTCCAGAAGCAACTCAATCCAAGCAACGAAAGATTCAATGTTTTTAGATAATCATGTACAAAAGTAGGTACATTTCAAACGCAAAATGAGATGTAAACTGACAAGGTTTGTGAAGCTTAAATGATGAGAAAGATAGACAGTGTAACCAACCTTGAATCATTTCGTGCCTAATCCGGAGATTTCTGTTTTTGATATCAAAATTAGTAGGAACAATAGATGCGCCGACTGACTTATTACTTATGCGGGTCATTTTAATGTTAACATCATTTACTTTGACACTACATTTATTGGGTGTCACATGTTCCTTTTAGAGAATTTATCGAAACTCTCTTATTTTTGTCTAGTTGTATAATTTTAGTTTCACTTTTTTTTTATAAAATATTAATAATAATGTGCCAAACTACCCCAAACGACACTTCAAAAGTTTTTCGTTCTCAAATCCAAAAGGTGGCAATGAGTAGGGCTTGTGGCTAGCCCGATCCGTTAACTCACGAGCCAAGCTCAGTTATTCATTCTCATATTTCACGTTGGCAATTAGTTGAGCCTGCTGTCGGTCCGACCCTCTAACCCGTGATTGGAGTCTATGGCAAATGTTAACTTTGCATCACGAGAATTGTACATGAGCAAATTGGCCAAAAAGATATCGTTTTGGGAAACCTTCCCAAGGTAACATTGTTTTGCTTGGTTTTGAATTATTTTAGGTGGGACGAATTAATCAGACTAATCCTTGAGTTGTTCTCAAGGCTTAAATTGCTCTGGAATTCAATCAAATCATTTATGATCTATTAACTTCAAAACAGGTTAAGCCCACAGCCTAATTACTATTCAAGATCAAACCTCAAAACAATCATCTAGTTGTTTAATTTATTTGTTATTACCGACATCATTATTACCTAATTAAAATTTTGTTGAGGTACGAAATTTGGAAAAATCCGATAGTTCTGAACCTTATTTTATCTAGTAAAAATAGTATTTTTAATAAACCCAAATGCAATGCATCAAAATACTACAAAATTATAAATAGATGTACCAATATGTACAAAAAAAAGGTAATAAAATAAATAAATATAAAATTACAAATAAATAATAAAAAGTAAGACAATACAAAATAACATATATAGATAACATATCAAAGATTAACAATAAATGTTAAGATAAAATACATACAAAAAAATATTTGGAGAAACTCTAATCAGGCCAAAAGATAAAGTAAGTATACAAACTTGTATAGGAGTAACTTCAACCAAATTTGTCAATATATTAATTACGCTAATTTAGAAATTAAGTGATAAGGACTTTAGAAGAGCCACACGCAAAAGCTAGCTTATGAGGGTGGAGAGCTCAAAGTTCTTATAAATCTCATATCAATTTTGTATTTAATCAATATGAGATTCAAGTTTCATACCTTGCAATTAGATCAAACTGTAACATTCGTCCCCCCATAAGGACCAATGTCTTCATTGGTTACGGCCATGTTGGTCACGACTGATACTTTCAAGTCATCACTCTATGGGCTACCACTCTGAGATCCTTATTGATCACGATCATGTTGGTCACGGCTTGGCATTTTCAGGCTACCATTTCATGGGTCACCACTCCAAGACTAACTCTGATACCAATTGATAAGAACTTTAGGAGAGCCACACCCAAAAGTTAGCTTATGAGGGTGAAGAGCTCAAAGTCCTTATAAATCCTATATCAACTTTGTATTTAATCAATATAAGATTCAAGTCTCGTACCTTACAATTAGATCAAATCGTAACATTAAGTAAGCTAAATTAACCAGAAGATAAGTATTACGTAGTAATGCAGACGACACTTGTTCAATTTATTTGTATTCATCAAACAAATTGTCCATTATGTCGAGGCTCAAACCCTAAACATAAAGTCGATTTTAAATCCTATGAGCTCAACCACCGTTGGCCGTCAAATCTCAAAACTAACATTCTATTATTCAATTCGCAAATAAATTATCCAATATTTTACAAATTGTTAAGTATTTTAAAATGCATTCAAAAATTAGTGGATAAATAGTAGTTTATAATTAATTTCTCTTCACATAACATAATAAATTAATACTTGAAAGAATAAATTAGAATATTGTTTTTATTCGAAAATGATAATCTTTTAAGAGATGGTGAAATAATTTAACTTCTTCCACTTATTGTTTTATTGAATAAGATTTTATGAACCATGTCTATATTTATATATATTTTCGTTTATATATATATATATGTATAATTTAGTTAAAAATTCTGTTTTTTCACCAAGTTGGATAATAATATATTACATTTTAAGAAAATAGTTGGACTCATTTTGAATACATGCTTATAAATTAGTATTTAAAATATCGTATTTTATTAAGTGGAAATATATTTTTATTAGTTAAGTCAAAGAAACGGTTGACAAAAAGTTAATTTAACCCATAAGTAAAACTTTAAATGATAATTCGAGGTCATTAAACAATTAGAACATACATATACATTATATTAAGATTTGGGATATTTTTAATATCTCACTTCAATATGAAATGCAGAATTTAGGTAAAATTATTAATAAAAATTTAAATTGGAGATTCACTACAAAGAAAATGGTAAATAGCGACGGAAACATACCAACGGTATGTAAACCGTTGAAAATACTGACCTAAAAAACGTAACCGTCGCAGATATTGCGTGTGCGTGAAATTTTTGCGACCGAAAACCATTCGATCGCTGAATTTGGTGAAATATGTACCGACGTGGCATTTTCATCAGTGAAGGCGTCGGTGAAATCGTTGGATACGCGTCATTCACTTAAGGTAAACGACGTAGTTTTGGTTTAAACCAAGACGACGTCGTTTTTTGTTAATTTAGGGTTGCGTCTGCTCCTTCCTCCTCCTCTTCCCGCAGACGCAACCCCTTCCTTCCTCTTCCTCTCGATTCTTCGGTCTTCTTCCTCCTTGCTGCCCGCCGCTTCCTCTTCCGCCGATCGCTGCTTGCTGCTCGTCGTTCGCCGCACGCCACCGTTGCTCCTCCTCCTCGTCTCCGATAGCTTGGTAAGTTCTCCTCCTCCCTCTTTAATTTCTCCGATGTTTGTCAACGGGAATCTTAAAGCTTTTTTAGTTTTTATATGGAAATTATTATGTAATTATATGTAAATTATTGCTCTTATATGCATATGTAAATTATATGTAAATTATTGTTGTAATTATATGTAAATTATTGGTCTTATATGTATCTGTAAATTATATGTAAATTATTGCTCTTATATGCATCTATAAATTATATGTAAATTATTGCTGTAATTATATGTAAATTATTGGTCTTATATGCATCTGTAAATTATAGGTAAATTATTGTTGTTATTATTGCTCTTATATGTATCTCAAATTATATATAAATTATTGCTCTTCAAATGCTTTTAAAGAAAATGAAAGATTTGAATAAGAAAATTAAGATTTTGTGTACTACATTGCCAAAACTTTCTTTAGTATTTGATGATGATGATTTAATTCTTAAAACTAATACTTTTGATTATGTATGGAGTGAGTATTAAAAGATAGATTATGATGATTCTAATATAAAAATATCAAATATGATTCTTTTATATAAAATATTAGTAAAATGACTTTAACCATAAAGGCCTTTTTCAATTAAATTCAAACTATTACTTTCTTATAAAACAAACTTGTGTGTACCACATCTTATGCATGTTAAATATAATGTTGTTGTCAAACATTTATTTATACAAATGCTTACTATTAACACTTTGTTACAATTGAAAAAGAACTTTCAATACAATACATGTATATTAAATCATAATCCAAACAAAATTCTTACTATTAACAAGTAATATAAAGTTTCTTTTTAATTCATTTTTTAGATTAGAGATGTATTATCATATATAAGTTTTAAGCCATGTTATAGACTATTAACTATTTTGTTAGAATAAATATCAATAAAAATCATTACATAAAATCTCAAAAGTAATCTAATATTCTAGAGTTAAATTATAATCAATACAAATGCAAATGAAAATAAAAATAAAAATATAGCTAAAATAAAATCTTCTAACATAAAATTTATTAATATTATGACTTTGGACTATACTTGAGTAAACTCAAACACAAATCATAAAACTAAAACTAAGTTATTAATATGAAGGAATTGTATATGTCTAAGATAAAATATAATTTTAAGTCACTAAGAATTAAAAGTAAAGATATGATAATGTCCATATTACAATCAAGTAATTTACATTAACAAATTTTAATGAAAAACATTTCACGATTCATTTGTTAAATTTTGTAAATTATTATTGTTTTCTATATTGCTTATATGAAGAGATACTACAAATTTATACATAGTTGAAGAAAAGAGAAATATATATAATATAAAAACAAATGAAAGCTAAATTGTAAATAGTTGAGATGTTTATCACTAAAGTATGGGAATATTTTGCACATGTTATCGCTACCAACCCCAAACCAATAATTCTACTAAAACATCTAAGGGACATAAAGCTAGTATAGGCCTATGTAATTGGTGGTTAATGATTAAATAAATTGATTGATTGATAATTACAATTTTAACATTAAAACACAAAATGTTCTTACAATATACCAATCTTTTTTAGGTATTAAAAATGGGAAACAAATTAAATGTGAATTTATAGTTAGAATATTGTTAAATTGTTTTTAGAATAATATGTGATAAATAAAGATAAGTCCAAAATATCTTTTAAAGATTATTCTAATAACTAAAATTATTTTAGTAGCTATTACAATGAGTTAATTTTAGTTACATATTAGTAGTGTTTTAAATATTTCTACACCTTCTAAATAATTATTTATTTTCTAATAGTTATAACCTAAGACTATAGAAGAGAAGGGAATCTAACATCAATATAAATTACATAGGTTTCTAACTGAGGAAAACATGAAGAGTGGTTTGGATAGTTTGTAAAAGATTCAAGTCAAGTTGAAGAATTGTAGTTATAAAATATAACCAATGTCAAAATCGAAAACAAAACATTGTTAGTCTTTTGTTCTATGCACTAGAGTTCGATATATAACCAACACAAGACTCGTGTTTGATTCACGCATTGAAAGTTCTAAAACAAAATTAGCATTGATATTGGCTAAGACAAGTGCCATATATGTACTTTAATTAGTTAGAGTTTTATTATTTTAAAGACATTATATTCTTTTAGGACTAGTATTTGATTAGTTTTAAATTTCAAGCTTATGTGTAAATAGGATTTATCATTTTTAAAAGTCATTTGTTTCTAATTATAATCTATTAACATTGTCATTTCCTTATAGGACTCTAGTTCTTAGGATTTCCATGTTTTAGGGTTTTATGCCTATATAAGGCTATCTCATGAATGTAATTTATACATTGTCATTATTATTATTTAATAATAACCTTTGGATAGTTTTGTTCATCCTTATTCACAGAGAAATCCTTAATTTAAGTCCTATGTTGACTATAGATCTTAAGTAGCTTGCTAGTAGCAATCAACCTTAGAATCTTATCACTCTCAAATCTCATCTTTTATATAATATGACAATTCATATCCTTATTTATGAATTTTTGTGTTAGATAAGTCCTATTAGTAAAGGTCATTTCACAATTTAGTATCAGAGTACATGTCTATATTCGTGTTTGTTCTTAGTATGATTATTTATTTTTTGTTTCTTTGTTCCTAACATTTAATATTCATTATTGTTCTCATCAAAGTTTTATTGAGAATACATTATTCTTAAGTTCTGCTCCTTATTTCTTACATTTAAAGTTAATAAAAAGATTATTTTGGGTTCTTGTTTCATGTTTTCATGATTTTATAAGTTAGTAAAATTCTTATTTGTGAGTTATCTTGTTTTCCTATTATTTAATTATTCTTATTTAGTTTAATTTGGTTATATCAAAATCAATTTTATATTTTGAGTATTCTCACCCTGGGCCTCTAGTTGTGTTTTCATTTCTTCATTTTTTCTTCCAATTTCCTTCTTTGGGAGTTATTTGACAAAGGGAGAATATTTAAACTATCTTTCTTAGTTTATATCTTTTAGTTTGCAAATAAACTTTAGTCAAGAGTTTTGGATTAGATTTGAGTGAAACGTTGAGAGCAACACTGAAGGAGTGGTTTTTCTAGTAAATTTTTGTGTATTTATATAACTCAAACTTGTAGAAAAACTTGTTGAAAATATAAGAAAGTAAGTAAGAAGGAAATAATGAGAGTAAAGTAGGAGGCCTTCATGAATGTTAAGGCCAATATGATTAACTTCTTCAAAAATTCGGTTAAGTTTGAAGTAAATTAGAGAAACATAAAACTGTTATAGGTAGACTATAACATTATCCACCTGCAATTAGCAGGATAGATGAGTTTAAGGCAAGTAATAAAGTTAAAGGGTTGCCAACAACCTATGAGAGTTTAAATTAAGGGGTAGGTGGAGAAGGAAGAATGGGGAGACAAGGAGGAGATAGGTTTAGTGAAGGAAGAATGGGGAGACAAGGAGGAGATAGGTTTAGTGAAGGATATGAAAAGGAGTAAGAAGAAAGGGGAACAATAATATAGAAAGTATTAAGATAAAAATATCTAGCTTTTATAAGAAAGAAAGATTCAAATACTTACTTAGAATGAAAGCAGCTGGTGATACTAATCTTGGACTACTATAATTTTATAGAAGAAAAGATGACAAAGTTGGCTATTATAAATTTTTATAGTTATGATGTGGATTGGTGGGATCAACAAGTTCTTATTAGGAGGAGGAACTGAGAGCCACTAATAAGATTATGCGAGGAGATCAAGTTGGTGATTGAAAAGTGATTTATTTCATATTCCTATTATAAAGAGCTCTATTAACATTACATTAGCTCAAGGTTTTAGAAGTGTAAAGGAGTACTACAAGGAGATAGAGGTTTCCGTACTAGGAAAAACGTAGCTAAAATAAGAAAGTGAAAATGGCTTTATTTATTCATACCGTCAACTTTTAGAAATCCATTGAGACCAACATTTGTAGTCTTTTGGCCCTTGTATGTTAGGAGAATTTTTTAATAAGTCGTGTCTATGCTTATATATTTCAAGTAGCTTTCTTCATTCTTTTAATTGATATTTAGCTTATTTGAAAGGATCAGTTGTCCTTATTTCATATATTAGTTGCATCATCTTCAGAGTTGAGTGTATTGTTATTCAAATGTTTAATAAAATTTGCATATTATATGGGATAAAATTATTTGTATATCGATTGAGGTGAGTGTGTATGCTTTTATTAGTGGTCTCTGGCTCCTGATGAATGAGTTTGTATGTGAACTTCTCATAATATGTTGCTTTGTGGGTATTATTGATGTCTTGCAATGTGTGAAACTTGACAGCACACATGTTGTACGGAGATTGAATTTGCGATGTGATTACTGGTTGAGATAAATGTGTGTTTCTTTTGCAGGGGACCCTTATTTTTTAAAGGGGTGTCCGAATTATAGGAAAAATGATTTCGAAATTTCAATAAGATCCTCGTCGTAGATGATGTTTAAACAAGAACATTAGATCGTTAGTTCACCGACCGATTTTTTGTCCACCAAATTTCGTCGGTGATTAAATTCACCGATGGTAATTTTTGTCGATAATCAACTGATTTCTTGTAGTGATTGACCTAAAATTAATTCAAAAGTTTGACTATCTTTTATCAAATTAATATTGTTTAGGTCTATATGTTAAAAAAATTAAAAGCCATAATGTACTATTTCGATTAATTCTAATTCGGTTTGATATAGTTCAACTTAATTAAATTTAAAATTATTTAATTAATTTAAGTTGATTGAATTTTGTATTAAATTTATAATTAATTTGAGTTTTAGAAATTTTAATTCAAATAATGTTATTTAAAATAAACTTGAATTGCAGAAATTTTTTGAGAGATTAATCCGATCTAATATAACTTAATTCGATCCATTATTATCCTAATGCTACAAAAATAATAATAACGAAATCCGTGATCAATGACTCGTCAATCATGCCCTATCTACTCAGCACCACTCATTCTTCTATATGACGCAACGGCCCACGCGCCAATTTACGCAATTACCCATCCGTTTGGTTCTTGAAAATCTAAAAGTGACGTTCGATGCTTCGGGGGATAGGGGATACAACAGTCATTTGATAGAATTCTTTGGTCATGAAGTGCCTCGTGTCGTATGATCCATAACCTGATAACCGCGAAATGATCGAGCAAGTATCATAAATATCAACTATAAAGCCAAAGCGAATTTCGAGACTGATCCATATTTGGGATAGCGTGGAAAACAATTGAAGTCAGAGCCATGGCCAGGAAGTTTTTCGTCGGGGGCAACTGGAAATGCGTGAGCTTTCAATTCCATAGTTCTGTTTACAACGTTTTATGTTTCTTTTAACGTATTCAAATTCTGTCTGTTTTGGACATACTAAGTAAAAGGGTGTATGTATAATGAATATGTAGTACCTGAGGACATCAGATGTTGGAATTGGATATGTATAACTTTACTGGGTAGCTGCTAAATTGGTCCAGGTTCTACGGGGATTGATGATTTCTAAGGAGAGTTGGTATCAATGAGTTATAAGTCCTATTTTTGTACTTGTTTCTCTACCTTACGATTGAATCCATTTATATGGACCTAAGTCCCTCTGATGAGTTATAAGGGGTCTTAGGAAAACATTGGACCAGTTTCAAGTGAGTTTATATATAAGCAGAGAAATCATATCTCAACCCAAAGGAAATAGGTCTTGAGCTCTATCTTTATGTATAATTCACTTCGTCCTTATTTCTCTTTTTGATGTGGGATAACTCTACTTGTGAATTTCCAACAAAGTTCTTAATTTAAGGTGTTGAAGTGAACTGAACGTATGCAGAATGGAACTACTGAAGAAGTGAAGAAGATAGTGTCCACTCTCAATGAGGCTCAGGTGCCACCTTCAGATGTTGTTGGTAAGTGAAATGCTAATCAGTCATCCAGTTTTATGATTAGCCAAGCGATTTGAGGATCTCAGACACAATTTGATATACTGGTGAATTTTTTTTCTTTTTTTCTTCCAGAAGTTGTGATAAGTCCTCCATTTGTGTTCCTTCCACTGGTGAAGAGCTTGTTGAGGCCTCATTTTCATGTTGCTGCACAAAATTGCTGGGTCAAGAAAGGAGGGGCCTTCACTGGGGAGGTTAGGTATGCTCAAATTTGCTTGTAATAGCTTAATTACATCTTAATGCAGCTGGGCCTAACTAGTTTCTTATTTCCATTTGTAGTGTAGTGCTTATCCTTTTTGTTTCTTTACAAGTTAAGGGCTTTCATTTCAATTGTCTAGTGAACCAAAGAGGGTTTCGTTTCGTTACAAGTTACAAATTGCAGACACAATGCTTAGTTTAAAGGCCTTTATCCCTACTTTAAGGAGAACCTAGTTGCTAATTCTATAGAACAAAAATGAGGTTACTGATGTAACCACTAGAAACTCATTCTAGTGATTTTTTTCACAAGTTCGTTGTTTAAGTCCACATAAACAAGGCATTAAATGTTTGAGCTTACATTTCAGTAATTTACAGTGCAGAGATGCTGGTGAATTTGGGTATTCCGTGGGTTATTCTTGGTCATTCTGAAAGAAGACTCCTCTTAAAAGAATCAAATGAGGTAAGAAGCTACGAACACGTATGGCAACCGTTTGTTCATGGTGATGCCAGTTGATACTTTAACTGCCAATTCTGACACTATGGCGCATTTCAATTTAGTTTGTCGGGGATAAGGTTGTATATGCACTTGCTCAAGGTTTGAAGGTCATTGCTTGTGTTGGGGAGACTCTTGAGCAGAGAGAAGCAGGTTCCACCATGGATGTGGTTGCTGCACAAACGAAAGCAATTGCAGGTATGTAACAGCATTCTCTTCTGATCTATGAGTAGACCTGTTGATAGTGTCATCTTTTATTTTCATCCCTTTTTTTGTTTGGTCCATGTCATTTGCAATAAATTTTAGAGGGATGACTGTCTTTAGCTGTCCTACTAATTGCAAAAACTTTTCCTTTCTATGTTTTGATGGAATTTGCAGTGTTTTGCTAGAATTTCCCCATTTTTGAAAATTTCTTCACTTTTAATGTAAAAAAGCAATATTTAGATGCATGTTGCTTTAATATTTCCCATGATTTAACGCTTTTATGGTTCACATGAATATACTTTCATGGCAGAAAGAATTTCAAATTGGGCGGATGTTGTTTTGGCCTATGAGCCAGTGTGGGCTATTGGAACAGGGAAGGTTGCAACTCCTGCTCAGGCACAGGAAGTAAGTCCAGTTCTGGTTCATTGTTTGATTTAGTGTCTTGTGTAAGCGACATCTTCTTGTTCCCCATTATCTCTCATACAAGAGCTGATATTATTGGGATAATTGCAATGATTTTTCTGATAAGGCTCAAGTAAATTACAGTTGATAAATGTCGACCATCCATATATCTGTTTGCTTGCTTTCCATTTTCATGGTGTAATTTTGTAGATGATATATGAGTTGGGATACTTAACCTTTGGAAGTGCATGGTGCTGCACAGAATTTTCTCAATTTTCATTTGAAGTAGGTCTGTCAAATCATCATTAAAATAGGTACATTTTGAGCTGAGGAAATGGCTTCATGCAAACACCAGCCCTGAGGTTGCTGCAACAACAAGAATTATTTATGGAGGTAGTAGCTTTATACATTTGTTCAATTTTTCTTTATCTCACTGATTGTATTTGACTACAATGCACCTACCAACATCGACTCCATAACCTATCATATTGGCTCAATCCTGCAAAATCCTTTTTCTTCTAAGCTGCTTATATTCAAAAGAAAATCAAGGAGTGGATTAAGCAAAAGAAGTATCTTCTTTTTTTCTCCTAATATCAGTAGCGGAATGAACTGTTAAAATGATGAACTTTCCATAAAAAGATGCTCCTCCTATGATAGCTTGAAGTTATAGATCAATCTTAGCCAATGATTAGAAAAGAACATTGCAGATAACCCCTGTGATGCATTACATGTCCAAAAATCCAATGTTTCTATTTGATTCTTAAACACGAATTTGTTGCAGGGTCAGTCAATGGTGCAAATTGCAAGGAATTGGCCGCGCAGCCGGATGTTGATGGCTTTTTAGTCGGTGGAGCTTCTTTAAAAGTAAAGACTGAGTTGCTTATTGATTGCTTCCATTTTCTTCTCCACTGTCACACTGGTTCATCTTGACTAACTTTTTCCTTATTTTGGTTCATCAGCCTGAGTTCATTGACATTATTAAGTCAGCTGAAGTGAAGAAAGGAGCCTGAACATTTGGCACTATCCATATCTAGTGACCTTTCTATGCTCTTCTTGGATTGTATTATAGAGTTCATCTTGCCCAATTAGACATATGTTTCTCTGAGGAAATAAGTACCAAGATCATGAGCTTGCTTTGGTTTTGTGCATGAATAAATATAGTTATAAGATCGTGAGCTTACTTTGAGTTCGTGCATGAATAAATATAGTTATTCCTTGATTTTGAATCTTTAGCTGATCAAGTAACTTATCCATTTAATTTATCCAAAATAAGTGCTAATACGTTCATTTACTGTACTTTTGAATTGGCTTCGACCATAATAGTAGGGACGATCCACGGTACAGTAAACTTGTGAAACCTTATGAATCAGTTCTCTTATATCCTGAATACTAACAATTTGCCACCTTCTTCCCTTCCCTTCAAACCCAGGTAATGATTCTTCAATATTATTAAATGTTGCTCTTTTGGGAGCAGTTTAAGTAGTTCGTAAGGACCCCCCAAATTAATTGCTCTTTTGGAAGCAGTTTAAGTAGTTCATGAGGACCCCCCAAATTAATGTTTCCAAGTGCTGTAGATCTTGAGTTCGAATGCATACAAGGAGTCCTCAAGTATTTCCAAGCACAGTCACTAGGTTGGGTTTGCAGTATGTAAGAAGCCCCAAGAAGCATTTAAGTTGAGCTCGTTTTTTAATTTTGAATCAGTAAATCGTCAAGTAAATTATCCAAAATAAGTGTTAATACTTAATACCCTTGATTTACTATACTTTTGGATTAGCTTTGACCATAATTGTAAGGATACTCCTAAAAGCTAACAGTACAGTGAACTGAAACTTTATGAATCAGTTCTCCTATCTCCTGGATACTACACCTTACCACCTTCTTCCCTTCAAACCCAGGAAACGGATTCTTCAATATTCTTGAATGTTGCTCTTTAGGGGTGGACTAAAGTAGTTCACGAAGTGCTTACTGGAGATCTTTTGAGTTCAAATCTCTAGGTGCATTCTTCAAGTATTATCAAAACCCCATCAACCATTTAATTTCGCCTCTGACTTTGAATCGATAAGTCGTCAAGTAATTTGCAAACTATTACGAGAAAGATTGATGTTAAATTGGTCCTCTCTTTGATATTGTACCTTATGTTAAGTAACAGATAAGGCTCGAGCAAGCTTATTGGGTAAAGGATATGACCTCAGAGAATCCATATCATCCAGCTCATGTGGAGTACTCTTTTTCCAGGCTGTAGAGTCACGGAAAATTTAATTTCAGGTTTGACTTAGTAAAGAACTCGCCAAGTCAACATCAGTTGAGTCCTGACTCCTGCGAGGCTGCGACGAGTTCAAGCTAACGATGGAGTCAACGAATGCCAAATTGGGACGTATTAGTCGGTACATAGTACTTGGGAATGCAATTTAAGTAGGTCAGCATGTAAAGGTAAAACCACTTTGACGTCACTGATGATGAACACAAAAAGAGTGGAATACAAAGAATTTACTGTAACATTGATCAACTTGATTATATTTCTAGGTCAAAGAGAGTTATTCAATTTTGATAAAAAGCAATGTAAGGAATCCCACATCGAATAATTACGAGAGTATTAAATAATTTATAATAATATGTAAACTTTTTTTCGAAATTTGCTTTTTGTGAATGAAGTTAGACACTTCTAACATAAGATCGTAACAAAAGTCATTTTATCTCAATAATTTGAAAGCGGTGTTACATGTCCTTTCGTCTAATATATCCATCGATATTCAGGTCTTTCTCGATCGATTTGAAGGGTGTGTCGAAGTCTATATCTGGACAACCATGAGAGATTAAACAATTTATAATAATGTCGAAACTTCCTTCTTCGAAATTTGCAACTTTTGGAGATGAATTAGATACTTAACAAACTATAAAACATACATAATAAAATTACATGTAAATTAATTAAATACTATTAACATAATGATTTGATTCATCTTTCATATTCAATTTGAAATAAATATATTCGACTCAACTTAATAATTTTAAATAATAATAATAATTATTATTTTAGTTCAAGTTAATTTAAGAGATAAGTAAAAGGTTTTGTTAGTAATATTTAATAAGTATACATGTGTTTATATCATATGTTCGTTAATGTTATTTTTGATAAAAGTATAACATAATTGATTTTTCTGAAATCATAAATGTTTTTAAAATTTAGAACTTAATTTTTTAATTTTAAATCACTAGAAAGTTCCATGTAGTTTAGCCTTTTTTATTATAAGGATGAAATTTGCAAGCGATATTTGCATCAAATAAATTGTTACCCACACAAAATATTTCATAAAAATATTTTTAAAATTTTAAATTAATTCAATTTTGATATATGCCAGTTGTAATTTACACTCAACCTATTGTCAAGGTACATGGAATTTGTCATGATATCACAAAAATAGCTTTACCAGAAAAAATGATTATGGCACGAGTTGATCTTAAAAGTGCTTATTTTCAATCATTATGAATGAAAAGTAAACGCTCGGCAAAATGACAAGTTTGATGGTGTCTTAGTCCCCTGGAAGAAAAAGTCTTATCCACCAACCAATGCAGATAAGGAAAGTCGATGGAAATCGTTTCTTTATGTGATTCTTTAATCAGTAGGACACATAGCTTTGAAAGAAGGCAATGCCGGCATTTAATGACTACGAAAAGTCAAACACCATGTATAGCGATGGTACTTTCACCTTTTTGTCACAAATGGTCTAAGAAGTCATTGTGAAAAGAAGCAATATACACATCATTCAGGACCAATGTTATGAATACTGTACATCATTGATTGGACAGGCTATCTGAATCAGATATCGATTTAATTGATGCTTTAGGGATATTTTAAATTTATAAAATAGTCATAAATTTTTAAAAATTGAAAATAATTCATATTAATATATATTATACAATTGTCTGTATAACATCAACCCATAAATATAATTAATTTTAAAATATATAAATTTTGATTTAATAATTGAAAATATATAAAATAAATATTAGTTTATAAATAATAATTTTAAAATTATTTATTTTGAAAATAAAATATTTGTATTAATACTTTATTAATAAATATTATATAAAATATTAAAATAAATTTAAATAAAATAATTTATTAGTAATAATTTATTAGTAATTAAAATTAAAATATTTTATTTTAAGTTTTATTTAATTTATAATTATTATTCGTAATAAAATATTTATTATTATTTTAAAAGTTTGAAAAAGGAGGGAATGAGAGGAGGAAGAGATTTTGAAATTTTAAAATTTTGCAAAAACCCTAAATTTTTAAAATTTCCTATAAATATTTGACTTTATTTTGAATACTTATATCGATATTTAAATCCGATCAAAACTTAAATTAGATCGGATTTAGAGGAGCAATTCACGCATTATATGATAAATCCAAAACATTTCAGGACTAGTCAAAAGAGTTTCTTAATAAACTTTTAAGTATAAATTTTAAAGGATTAAGTTTTTTTAACTTTAAGAGTTTGTAGTTTTAAAGATTATTTAGATTGAACATGTTATTTAATTTTGTATTGTTAACTTATTAAATAATTTATTCAGAAATATATATTTATAAATTATAAATTATAATTTTTAGTGCTTGTTTTTAAAAGATTATGCACTTAATTTTTAAGAGTCTGGACAATCATTTAAGTTTAAAAATATCATTTAATTATGAATTTTAACACCTTAAATAATTTACTAAAAATATATTTTAGTTATTATTTAACAAAATATTCATTTTATAATCCTTCTATTCCTCTCAAGCTTTCAAACCCAAAATGTTTCTCTTTTCCACATTCCATTTAGAAAACGACTGGCCATCTCTAAACAAAGAATTGTCAATGTTTGGACATTTGGTGACAAGAAATCTAGAGACTTATTTAAAATTTGACTTGCTCCATTTTCAAGCTTTCAATTAATGCATTAAACAATTGAGAATTAAAAAAGTGATATTCAAATTCATTAATTATATTAAATTTCAACGCGTGTATATATTATCTCAATATTAATTACATAAAATTTATAATATCTTAATCAGTAACAACAATAAATCAAATCAAATTTAAGTTCGAGTTTAAGTTTGAAGAAAGTTTCAAATATAAATACTTAATAATAAATTTAATTAAATAGACTTCATTTTAGATTAATTTGATTTAAAATAACTTTAAATTTATTTTCATTAAATTTAACTTGTTCATTTTGTAGCAAGTCAAACTCTGTACTTTTCTAGCACACTTAAAATTTTAATCTTATTAACGGTATGGTTCTTTGTCAAAACTTAGATATTACTGTCAAACTCTGTCTTCCATAGATTAAAGCGTTAATTTGTTTCTTCTTCCTCGATATTGAGATTTCGAGCTTGAAATGTACTTATGGGGGAAAAGAACTATAACTCAGACAAAGAAATCTATCAGGAGTAAAAATCCGAAGATTCTCAGGGGCAGGTTTCTGTCCCTGTTTGCCAACTTGGGATAAGCAAACAACGCAAAGGTAGAGGCCAAGTCAATAATTTAAACTTTTGTCCTTCGCGAAGAGGGTATTGGATAGAACTTTCCCAGAAGCCAGACAAGCAATCCATAAAACACCAAAGTCTAGCCAATCTGTCCATTATGCTTTGGCCCTCTGCTTTCTCTCACAACCTCTCTTTTTATTTTAATTTCTCTCACTTGTTTGTTTAAGTATTTTAGAAATCAGTCAAAGTACGAAAGCGGTCCTTTTGGTGGGTAACAACTGACTTTCAAATCTGAATGCTCTGGATTCACACCTGGATTGTTCTCTTTTCTCACGGGTTCTAAGCTTATCTTCTGTTTTTGGTCAAAAATTGTCATTGAGCTGGGGTTTGTCAGTTATCATCAGGGGTTGGTCTGGAATTGAAGAACTTTAAGCTTTCAATCATGGGTTCCTGTATCAGTGCGCGAATTAAAGCTGAGAGCCCATTTCATATTGGTATACTTTGCGAATTTCACTCCTTTATTGATTCATCTTTGAGTTTGGTGGTTAAAGATAGGATATTTTTTAGTTTTTAATCTGCTGCTGAAAATGGACCCTTTGGTTTCTGAAGAACAGTTCACGGGAAGGAGCTTCTTTGGTTGAAATAGTTGTTTTGTTCTCTCTCTCGGTCACCGGTGGGGTTAGATATAGATGCTCTGTTTGGTTGCCGGGAGAAGTTTGGGAAGTGCAGGAAAACAATGATCCTGAAATTGGTTTCTCTTTTCTTTTTCTTTTCATTACCACACTGTTTCTGCCTGTCGTTTAGCTGAATATTTTACTTCTCAATCGTCTTATGCTTTAGTTTTCTCGAATTTGTTGCAATCTTCACTAGGTTTTCTGAAATTTGTGGGTCTTTCCTTTTCTATTCTTTACTTCATTGCTCACTTTTAATTGTTGTGGAGCTTGTTAGTAGCTTAGTGAAAAAAGTTGAATCTTTTTTGGTAATAAAAGAGCTAATGGACTATGATATTAAAATCTGCAGGTGCAAACTCAAAAAATACTAGTAGCGAGTCAAGTAGCAAAGTACCCTCTCCTGGGCCATCATCAACTCCTCGTACAGAGGGTGAGATCTTGCAGTCTGACAATTTGAAGAGATTTTCCTTTAGTGATCTCAAAGCAGCCACTAGAAACTTTCGCCCAGATAGTGTATTAGGTGAAGGTGGTTTTGGTTGTGTCTTTAAAGGGTGGATAGACGAGCATTCATTAACAGCGGTCAGGGCCGGGACGGGCATGATTATTGCAGTAAAGAAGCTTAACCAAGAAAGTTTTCAAGGTCATCAGGAATGGCTGGTCAGTGTCCCTTCTGCTCGGTTTTGTTCTTTCTGTTTGTTCATACAATTGAAACAACTGTCTTCGTTAAGGTTCATTCAAACATTTCTCTGTGCAATGTGCATTGACATTGAGCACATTTATTCGAATTTGTCAATGTGATTTGTTAGAGTTCGAGTTTTAAGGCTTCGACTATACCAAACTGATCTTTCATTGATTTATGCTTTCTGGTGGTTTTTGAATTTCAGGCAGAGATTAACTATCTGGGCCAACTGTATCATCCCAATCTTGTAAAACTAATTGGTTACTGCTTAGAAGATGATCACCGACTTCTGGTCTATGAGTTTATGCCGAAAGGCAGTTTGGAGAATCATTTATTCAGAAGTGAGTTGATTGTGAAGCTCAAAATTTCAAGCTTCTAGTAGAAGTAGCACTGTATTCCATGAACTTGAATGTTTAGAATCTGCTTTTAAAACAAATTGATATTTGGATCAGGGGCTTCTTACTTCCAACCACTCTCCTGGAATCTTCGCATGAAGGTCGCACTAGGTGCTGCGAAAGGTCTGGCTTTCCTTCACAGCGACAAGGTCAAAGTCATATATCGAGATTTTAAAGCCTCTAATATCTTGCTCGATTCGGTATGTGAAAAACGCTTGTTTCTGAAGATTATAAAGTGGTCTAGTATTCAAATCCTGTCTAATGCAGCCTCTTTTCATGGTAATATGACAGAGCTTTAATGCTAAACTTTCTGATTTTGGATTGGCTAAAGATGGACCAAGTGGTAGTCAAAGCCATGTCTCCACAAGAATCATGGGTACATTGGGATATGCAGCTCCCGAGTATATGGCCACAGGTATCTTTTCAATTACTAGTTTGTTAAGTTCAGAGTTGGCATTCCGCATCATTAACTCCATGGCCTAGCTTCTCAGTTTTACGATTCTTTATCTTCTCATTTGCCCCTACGTTGCAGGTCATCTAACTAAAAAGAGTGATGTATATAGCTTTGGGGTCGTTATGCTCGAGATGTTATCTGGTAGGCGAGCTATAGACAAGAACAGGCCTGGCAGGGAACAGAATTTGGTTGAGTGGGCAAGGCCTTACCTTGGCAGCAAACGTAAATTTGTTCAAGTTATGGATGCTCGAATTGAGGGTCAGTATTCCATGAGTAATGCACTAAAAGCTGCTACTCTTGCAGTCCATTGCATATCAGTGGAACCAAGATTTAGGCCAAGTATGGAGGAAGTGGTAAGAACATTGGAACAGCTTCATGACTCTACTGATAAAGAAGGTTCCAGGGGCTTGAGTCGTCAAAACCCGCACAAAGCTCATAACAATAGTTCTAAAAACTCAAAGAAAAATGTCGCCGCCATCGGAGTTTCTCACGGTAAAGCTGCCAGTTATCCACGGCCTTCTGCTTCACCTCTCCATCCATGAAAGAGGAAGCTTTACTTGAACACATTTGACTCCATCCATGGAAAAGTTGAGGATTGCATTTTGGTGCATATTGTACTATCATGTACACAAGCATGAGAAATAAAAAGGAAACACTCTCTTCATTCTTTCCTTTTGTAATTATCATATGAAAGAAAATTTATATTTACATATTTATGTTTTAAAATTGTATGTTAAACCTTTTTATAAGGTTAGAGGACTAGCTATATAAACATCTATCATTCACTTTAACTTTTTATTTAAAATTAACGGGTTACATAATAATAATAATTCAACATAATCACTTTTCTAGATTTGATTTAAATAAAAATTTAAATGTATATAAAAATTTATAAATTCTATATAACAATGATGCATAATTAAGCCTTCAAGGGGTGTGGCTTGATGGTTGAGAGTGGGGCTTGACTTTGGTTAGGTTTGAGTTTGATTCCACGCTACCTCTTGTAAGAAGCAGGACGATCGAATTTTACCTGTAGATGGAGAACTAGTTAGGCGCCTCAATAATAATAAGTCTTGGCTTCGTCATGAGTGAATTAGCGTCAGTTGAAACGCTTAAAGAGGTGTCTTCTTATCCTACCTACTGAAATTTTCTCGAATAAAAAAACGATACATAATTAAAAATAATTTCTATCTGGGCTTATTTTGATGACTTAAAAATGGACAAAAAAATTTTTTAACCCAAGGTTATAACTTGCCCAAAAGCCCAAAAATTAATTATTATTTCTAGAGCAGACAATGGTCAAGGTTCTGCTGAGGTTTTAGCTCCATAGGTGTATAGAGGGAGGTTCTAGGCTAACCTCAGAGTGAAGATGATTACTGCTTCAACTGCGCTGGTTCACCACGTGTGTTCCGTACCCTTCTCACGTTCCATTCGGTTTTGCTCTTTCACTGTAACTTGCTCCGGGAAAGTACCACTGTCTTCCTCGTCGGTGACACGTGCGTCCCACGTGGACCCGCGAGTCCTCCTCGGTATGTCCGAGTCGGAGCTTCAACAACTCGCCGTCGACTTAGGCCAGGTATTGAAAATTATGGGAGTTAGAAATAATGGAGTGAAATGGACTGAAAGCAATAAATTGAAATTGGTTACTTTTTAAAATTGTTTTTCTTTTTTCTCTTGTTTTAATTTGTACATTTAGCAAAACTATAGAGGAAAGCAGCTTCACCATCTACTATACCAGAGAAAAGTCAAAGAAATCCAGGATTTTAGCCAATGTGAGTATTGCTAAACTTGTTTAGCTTCACCATGTGTGTTTGTTGTATTCCTTTGTGTTGTGCTTGCAATTTTGGAGTTCCAGGAAGAAAATGGTCAATTTTTGGAAGTCTTTCGATGAACGCATCATGTTTAAGTTACGTTGATTTGTTTAAAGGGACAAATTGTGGTGACCTAGCTAGAGTTTACACATAATTATACCCAATTGGCTGAAACTCGTTAAATTTTTTTTTTGTTATTCATATATGTTTGTTTCTTCTCTATTCTCGACGCATACACATTATTTCTCAACATTCTACTTTTGGCACTCAATTTGGATTCACCGTGTGTGCTTTACAATTAGCTAACATGTATTTTCCTTTTCAAATTCTAAAACAGTGCCTCTGGCATTTAGAAATGATCTTGAAGGAGCTGGATGGAGAGTTGGGCGATCACCCACTTATCGCACAGTTACTGCAGCTGATGGCACGGTTAAGGTCAGTTATTCAATCTCATCATTCTGTGTTATGATGCTTTTTGCTACCTTAGTTGTAGATAAAGAGATTTTCACTCAGCGTTTGTTTTCTTGTAGCACTTGAACTGTAGGTATGTAGTGATATAAAATTGTGACATGGGTTGGTGTTGAATTACTTGTAGACACTCTGATGAATTGTTGAAATACAAGTAAAACTGTTTGATGTTTGAGCTTAAAGCTTGGGGAATGGGGATAGTAGACAAGTTATGTCTTTCTGTGTCACTTGATTCAGTGGGTTTGTATGTTTCAGGAAGAGACAGTTTATGCAGTTTTCTTTAATGATTGTTGATTTTGCTTCCTTGTTTAATTGGTTCTTGCTGATATTGTAGTTATTGCTAAAATTGCAAGACAATAGATTGATTGAAACTGTTGGGATACCAGTTGGAGATGAGAAAGGTTCAATGCGCCTCACTGCCTGTGTCTCATCTCAGGTTTTTTTTAACCCGAGGATGGTTTTCTTTCTACCCTATTTATAGTTTCCTTCTCATTGAATCTGGTTTTATGAGCTTGTAAGGAATTTCAGGTTTGCTCTTTTCATTTTGATCTTGCAGGTAGGCTGTCCATTGCGTTGCTCATTTTGTGCCACTGGAAAGGGTGGATATTCAAGGAACCTTCAAAGACACGAAATTGTTGAGCAGGTAAATTTCATTCTTCTGTTTATTCAGAGGGGAGCTATTTTTCATGTAGAAAATTAAAAGATTTGGTCAAATTTGTACCATATAAGTAGCTTTAAGCCATTTGTGGTAGCTAAATCTAGCCAATAACACTTTTGATGTGTAGGTTCTAGCTATTGAGGAGACCTTCCAGCATAGAGTGACAAACGTGGTATTTATGGGGATGGGTGAACCAATGCTGAATTTGAAGGCAGTACTTGAAGCACATCGATGCTTGAATAAGGTATTTCTTTGATAACCTTCAAGGTTTTGTTTAATGGTAGAGAGGTCGGTGTACCCATCTACAAGGGTTGAAATCCTAGTTGCTGTAAAGGGTAAAAGATGTTTGTATATGTTTGTATACATATCTGATTCCAATGTACCAAAAATAAGGTTTTTCTTTGATAATTTTTATACATGGCAGCTCTAGTTTACTGGTTTGAGTATCAAATAGTTCCTTCTTTCCTTATAGTTTTCCTCCAATTCGTGTCATCTTTAATTAGCTTTATCTTCTCATCATTACGGAATTATGGTTTTCTTTGTAATTATGGATTTGATTAGTTGAATTCAAATTACCAATGCCTGTTTTGAGACATTTTCAAATCCATGTTACATTTAACCATCAACCTCAAGTCCAGTAGGTAAAGATGTCAAATACTTAATTCATGACTAATGGCTGTTTATCTTTTATTCAGGATGTGCAGATTGGGCAAAGAATGATCACCATTTCCACTGTGGGAGTTCCTAACACAGTAAAAAGGCTGGCTGCTTATAAACTTCAGTCCACATTAGCTTTCAGGTACTGACGTTTCAGGAGAAGGAATTCCTACTGGGATTATGTACTAATTTAATTGATTTCAAATGTCTGTGTGTATGAGTAATTGACAGTTTAAACAGGCCTGAGCTTCAATACTTGTCACAACATTTAGTTGTTAATCTTGTAATACAGAAGTTGGGCATATTAAGCTGTGAATCTTCACTGATCTAACTGCTAGTTGTCGTCTTAGCATTGATAACTAGTTATTGACTCTATGATACTCAGAAATTGGTACATTTCATCACAATGAAAGATGGAATCTTGCATTTTAAATTTTTTCATGCAATTGAAAGCGTTGCATTTATTGTTGGTCCTGACCTGTTGTCATTATGACACCAGCTTACATGCTCCAACCCAGAAACTCAGGGAAACAATTGTTCCAAGTGCAAAGTCCTACCCTTTAGATGCAATTATGAGAGATTGCAAAGACTACTTCCTTGAAACTAGTCGACGGGTCTCATTTGAGTACGCACTTTTAGGTATTGCAATTCCATTTGATAGAAATTTCTTGCTAAACACCAGACCGGAATGTGACAACTTAAGATTATGTTTATCCTTAAAACAACTTCGTCATTTGTTGTGCAGCTGGGGTGAATGACAAACTGGAGCATGCATTAGAACTTGCAGAGTTACTTCATAAGTGGGGACGCGGGTATCATGTAAATCTGATACCTTTCAATCCAATTGAAGGCTCTGATTATCAGCGTCCACACAAAAAGGCGGTATGATTTTTAAGTATTCATCGTGCATCTTCTTTCCATTGCATTCAGCAATTATAGAGATTAGTTGAAGACTTCTTTGCCTCTTATCATTTTGCTGTGAAAATTGCCAATTACTTAATCTGTTTCAGCAGGTTCAAGCTTTTGCAGCTGCATTGGAGTCTCGTAAAATAAATGTGAGCATACGCCAAACCAGGGGAATGGATGCAAGCGCAGCTTGTGGTCAGCTAAGAAATGAGTTTCAGAAAAGTCCTCTGTTAACCAATTCTGACTCCGAAAAGCCTCAACCAGATGTCCAGGTTGCCTGCTGATGTTGCAGGCTCTGGCTGATCGAAGCCATCAAACATTTGCTGACCCAATGCTCTCTTTGTCTGCATTTCATCTCACTACTACTTCTGATGCTAAATGGCAAGGTCAGTAATCCCTGTAGATGGTCTGCAATGAAGTTTATATCTGCTATATGAGCTACAAAATAAGCTCTACGTTGCTAGGATTCGGAATCAAATAGTGCGATTATGGGTTTGATGCAGCGTGTTAACTTGAGACTGCAGCTGTGCCTTGCCAGGTGGATCATGGAACATTAGCTTTCAACACAGTTTTTACTTGGCATAAGATGTAAGTGGATGGGTAATACAGTAAGTAAGTAACAGCCAGACTGGCATCTTCTGAAGGTCTCACTTCATTCCTGTTGACTGTAGAGCATTAGACTGGCATCTTCGAAGATCTCACTTCATTCCTGCTGACTGTAGAGCATTATCTGTAACTAACTAGACTGTATCTTATGCATTGATCTCTAATACAACAGGCTTTTCACTATGACATTCATTTCCCTTCAGTGACAGCTGCGCGCTGCAATATTTGGTCAGAAGGACTGCATTTATATGACATTTTTTATTTTAAAATTAATATTTACTTCTAATATTATTAATGGTATTATATAACTATCATTTAATTCTTTCTTTCATTATGTAAATAGTTTCTTATAACTATTTTTAACTTACAATAATGTAATATTTAAATATTTAAATATTTAATTCTTGGTTTAAAAGTTATAAATGACAAAAGATAAATGAAATATAACAATTGGGATTGTACATCAACTCAAGGAAAGTTTAGATATATCTATATAAAAGTATAAAGTAATAATAATTAAAACAAAAGACATAAAAGATATTAATTTATTTAATTAATAAAATTTATATGATTTTTTTCATAATATAACTTATAGATAATTTTATTATGTCTTTTTTCCGTTCATTTAACATTTAAACTAAAACTTTGTAAAAGGGCTAATATAGGCCTTTAGAAAGTGGAACCAATTCTGTGGCCCGAGACACTGATCAAAACGAGGTCGTACCTGTAGGTCCACTCTCTCAAAATGCTCGATTAGGGTTTAAGGTTCTACAAAAAGTCCTAACCCTTGCCTATGTTAACGTGGTTGAATTTACAGTTCGGAGCTACTAGTTCTATAAAGATCTAATTAAATCTTCAACTATTCTCTTAGTTTAAGCTATTTTCTTTCTCGTCTTATCTCGCTGTACGAGGTGCGTAATTTTTTCTTTGTTCTTCTCTTTAGTTTTTGGAATATATTTGAAAACCCTAATGTTCTATCTTGTTCGTTCAGCTTCAAAGTGTGTGTTGTAACCGGGCAATTTAGATCAGTCGTGTTATTTCTGTCTGGGAAAGATTTATACTTTAGGTTTGCTTGTTAACCGGGTTTTGTTAACTGGGTTGAAGAGTATAATTGTTTTTGGGGAACGATTGGTTATTTAGGATTTCTTGTTTACTGGATTTTGCTAACTGGGTCGAAGAGTATCTTTGGTTTGATTGAACTAAGTTTTCGTTCTTACGTGTTTTGGATGTCAAATTTTAGTGCAATTTCGTTAACAACCAAATAGTGAATCTGAAGCTTTGAACTTTTCGTGATTTGAAGGTCCTTTGTACGGATTAGTTATTTTTGTTCTTCTCTGGTGTTGAAAAAAAGAAAAAAACCGGATCTACTCTGTGATAAAGAGTTTATGCACTAAAACGTGTAATGGCGGCTTGAGGAGTCTTTATTTGTTAGTCTGAGAAAAACTATAGTTTGTTCATTAGTTTTTTATTGATAGGGAAGTATCATGAGGAGGCACAGTCCACAATATTATAGTCCGCCTAGAAGAGGATATGGAGGAAGAGGTAGAAGCCCGCCCCTAAAGAGAGGGTATGGAGGTGGTGGTGGCTATGGACGGCGCAAACAACAAAACCATGGAAGCCTTTTGGTTCGAAACATTCCTCTAGACTGTCGGTAATGTTTTTCTTATTTTACTTGGTGTTTTTTATTATATTTTACTTTTGGAGAGCAATATGTATGATTCATGGTTTTGTAAACTGGTATGATTGTTCCTCATTGCAGACCAGAAGAACTACGTGGTCCATTTGAGAGATTTGGTATTGTGAGAGATGTGTACATTCCTAAGGATTACTACACAGGGTATTGCTCTCCTATTGATTGTGGACATGACTACTGGTTGTAATGCTTTGATGTTCATAAATTCAATCTTAGTTTTTTGGTTAGAGATATGAAGTCAATGATGAAAAAAGATATGTGAATTGCATTCTCAACTAATTTGCCAAGGCATTTATCTGATTTTCTTTTTCATAGTGAATTGAACTTTGTACTGGTTTGCCAGGGGGATGTTGGTTTGAAGTTAAAATCAAGACCAAGCCCCACAATTGATGAAGGGCCATACTGTTTATCTTACCCTAACATATTGGTCTCAAGAGTATTGTTCCTTTTTGAGGAGAAAAATTATAATTACAAATCACTAGAAGTTTGAAGAGGAAGAGGATTGATTCCTGGCCAATTGAAGGCAAGTTGAGGAGATTATAAGTTTGGGAATTTGCATTTCAAGTGCGTCTTATATTTACAAGCATGTGAAGAATTTTCAAGTCACTTGCCTATTTTGAAGTTGCCTTTGATACTTGACTGTTAAAGGAAAAGGTCAGCCACTAAGCTTCCTTTACATAAATTCCCTGATCGCAAAGTGTAAGACTCCAGAAACAAGATGTCAATTTGTTGGAAGCATTCTAACCTTTGGTAAGGGTATTAAGGCAAAATCAGATAAGCTAATGGAAGTTATTATATTATTTGATTGAGGCAAAATCAGATAAGCTACTAGAAGTTATTTATAATTTTTGATTGTCTTTGCCTATCAGCTAAACTTTAATGCCTCTGTTGATGCTTCCTATATGTTCTATGCAGTGCACCTAGAGGGTTTGCATTTGTTCAGTTTGTAGATCCATCTGATGCTTTTGAAGCTCAGCATCGTTTGAATGGACAAATTGTTGCTGGGAGAGAGATATCTGTGGTTGTAGCAGCAGAGTCAAGGAAAAGGCCTGAGGAGATGCGCCAAAGATCCAGGTTGAGGTACAATATATTTGCCAATTCATTTAGCATGATTTTATGCCCTTTTTTTTGTGTCCAGAGATTTATTTTCTATTATGGACATCATCAGGGATCATTCAGGCCATGGAGAACGATCATCTTATTATGGTATAGTTCACTTGTTATTTGCAAAGTGTTTTGTAGGTAGCTCATATATTGTTTGTAGTTAAGCTATATGTTTCTTGTGAAATGATTCAAAATGGTTGTTTGTTCCACTGTGGAGGAAGATTGCCAATGGACATAGGATTCTCTCTTTTGGCACATAGCACTTCTGTAATGAGTCTGGTCATTGTTCATTCAATGCATTTTCTGGGTGGATAAGATGGGATGTGATTATTTTAAATCCTTCAATCTGTTTGCATTCTGAGTGAACTTTGAAAAAACTAATCACTATTTGTTTAATATACCTCAGGGCATTCTCGTTCTCGATCTTTATCCCGCTCTGCCTCACCTCGTCCTTATGCAGGTTCTAGATCTAGATACCGCTCAAGGTAAAGGTTCATAATCTGTTACCCGTCGTTTTACCCTTTTTGGCGGCAAAGGGGTGCTGGAAAAGAATTTCATTTATTATTGCAGGTCATATTCTCCTGCCCGAAGACACCGAGACTACTCTGCTTCGCCTAGAAGGTGTGCAGATTATCCAAGATCTCCCAGAGGTCCCCCATCTGAGAGAGATAATGACTACAATGGCAGGCCATATTCTCGAGGTTATGATAATACTGACAATCTGAAGGATACTGGCAATGGATATCACGAGTAAGTGGAAATATTTCTTATTTTATTCTCTCATCGTTTAGTCATTTCTGAGTGGGTCATGTCAAGTCCTTTACGGGTTCTCACACACAGATCTATCATTAAATGCCTTCCTGTTTTTGGTAGTTAAAGTCATCTATGTAGAGATAAAAGAAGAAAATCTGATGTGCGCTCCTGTACATTTGTACTAGCTAATATCAATCATGCAATATTGGTGTACCTTCTAATTTGTGAGGATGATGGCTAGGAACCATTTGTCCAAAAGAATGCCGTATCAAATTATTCATATTCAACCATAAAATTGCTTTTCATATCATTAATGTAATGAAATGTTGAATAATTCCAGAGAATCTGCATATGATCGTGAGGAAGTGCGAGGTTGGAGACCATCATCACGTAGGGCTTTGAGGTCGCCCTCTGGATCCAGATCTCGATCTGCTGACTAGGCGTTCCATGCAGTGAGGCAAACATTTGGCTGTTATTGACTGCTGAATTCGGTAAAAGGAGTATTGTTAACGTGATTTTCTATGGATGTCTTGCTGATGGAGGAAAACTTTGGTAGCTTGCCACCTTAGAATTTGTAGATGAAAGGAAATGTATAAGAATTTTTCGAACCTCATAGTTTGTGGTTTGCTTTTATTTCTCGACTGGTATCCCGAAGTTCTAAACTGAGTGCTTCATGTCATTAGTTTCATAATGTTCCTAAGCAGACTTTAATATTTACATTACTATGTTCTATCATATGTTTGTTGAAACTTGATCTACACCGGATCCTTAAACGCTGCTTGAAGTATTTGTTTGGTTGATTCCTTAAAAACAGCTTATGCAGAAATGACAAGAAAACCTGACAGGTTCTGCTATGATCAACAGTATAACCTATAATTGTTAGATATTGTGAGATGTTGCAGGACATTTCTGAAGCTATCTGATCATTTAGTCCTTAAAATCATTGATGCTTCAATAAAAGCTCAAACTTTTGATCGACTAAGGTTAGCTACTGCGTGAGCAACAATTGAAGTATGTAACTGGTAGATCAATGTCGAATTCATAACAGTTTTCAGTCAGTTGTATCAAACAGCAGCCATTTTGATCAACTTAATAAGATTATTGACACAAATAGCTGAAAAGGAAATGATTCTCTAACGTAGAAGCTTCATGTGATGCTTTTGCATGGTGGGTAAATATTTTATGTGTCAAAGTGATAGATCGTGACGGGCACTATTTGGACAAAATTGAACACGAGTATGAACTCAAATCGTACCTGCTTGACCGTTGATAACTACTAATGTATTATCAAATCTGAAGACTCTTTCAAGAAACATTACTAGATATTCAAACGATTTGAAGTCTAGAAGGATAAAGTCAAAGCGAGTAAATTGACCGCTAGTTGAGTATTAATAGTTGTCAATTCTGAAATTCTCCTCCTCTGAGTGAATATAAAACGAATCCAAGCTCCTCAGGGATTGCACTGAATTTCAAAGTCCCAGCACGAGAGGGAGAAACAGTTTACGAGAAAGAGATGGCTATAGGGATATTGGAAGTGTTCTTGGTGAGTGCAAAAGGCTTGTCAGGCAACGATTTCTTAGGTACATGAAAAAAAAAAACACTTCTTTTTTATATATTTGATAGGAGCACTGGTCACTGTATTTTAGATCTTTAATTACGCCTCTTCAATCATTTTTTTTGATCATTCACTCTGATATTCGTTGTTTCTATTTTTCTTATATGTCTCATTCATTTGAAAGTACAGTTTGAAGATGCTGCAACTTTTTTATTTTTATTTATTTCACTTCTATTTTTTGAGTTCAAGATTCATACTTTTTGGCGTTCATTGTCTACACCCCTGAACCAATTTGTGTCTGGTTCTTTTTCTAAACGTAGTGTGAATAGAAAACATTTCTTAGTTCATTGTTTTGACAAGTTGGTGCTACCGCAGGTGCTGCGGATCCATATGTTGTTGTACAGTACAAGAGCGAAGAACGCAGAAGCAGCGTAGCCACAGGTATGCTGTTTATTTTCTTTGTCCAAACTTGTCGTTGATAATTGGTCGGACCGCTCGGATATGATCAAGAATCTTAAACCTTTTCTCACAGTGATCGTAATCTTATAAAAGTTTCTGGACCTTTTTCTAATGCAGAAGGAGGAGGGAATCCATCATGGAATGAGAAAATTAAACTTAGAGTGGAGTATCCAGGAAAAGGAAATGACTACAAGCTAAGTCTGAGAATCATGGACAAGGACACCTTCTCAGCAGATGATTTTATGGGAGAAGCCATGTAAGATAACTTGCTCTCTCTGATTCTGCAAATGTCTCTCCATGATCTCTTCAGCTCTCAGTAACTTTGTTTGATGATAATTTTGAAGTAATAGCCAAGTGTTCGTTCAATCAAGTTCATCCCGAAAAATTGCTTAAAAGAGTTGTAGAACAGTGTTTGATATCTTGTCAGATACAGGATTCAGACTCCAATTTCACATGCTTTCTTTCATGAATAATGCACCCCTTCAATTGATATCTGAAGAATGAATGCATGTTAAAACTGAATACATTGGTGCTTATAGAACTATGAAAACATGTGATTGTAGAAATAGCCTGTAATTTATGTTTAATTTAATTTTTTCTTAGTCCAGATTCAACTCAAAGTTTGATTAGATTCGAACTATTCAGATCAGGTTAAAATAATATCGATTGATACAAAGTCTAGTCTGATCGAATTTGGTTCGGACTGATTTACTAACTCTACGTAGCTATCTTAGTTAAATTATTGAGACACGGATTCTTACATATTTTTGTTCTTTTTATCACTGTTACATTTTCTGTATGCAGAATCTATGTGAAGGATTTACTTGTTTTAGGAGTAGAGAATGGAACTGCAGAACTCCACCCTCTAAAGTATAGTGTTACTAATGCAAATCAATGCTATTCTGGGGAGATTCAAGTGGGTCTCAGTTTCACCCTCAAAGAGGTACAGATATTTTCTTCCTACAAGTAATAACAATCAGAAAGTAAACAGAAGCATAGTTGACGACTCGAGTCTGAATTGAAACTCTGAATTGGGCCGGTTTCCCAAAGAATCCGACCTGACTCGAATCGGTTCGACAAAAGAACATAAATATAAGTGTAGTATCATAGTATGTTAATGTTTTAGCTTTTACTTTGTGCAGGTGACTGATGTGAATGGTGAGGAAGAGTACGGAGGATGGAAGGAGAGTGATTATTAGTTATCTTGGCAAGATTGTGTAGTACCGAACCTACATTAGTTGTTCATTTATCGATTTTTAGATTGTAATCTTTTTGAATAATTACGTTCAAGTTTTCATTGATTTTTTATTTAAAATTTTTTATGCTGTAACGTTTTATTAACCTCTTGAAATATTTTTAGCTATTATACAATTTTCTTTTATTATTTTCTGTTTATTTATAATTCTAAATTTTAAGAATTTAAATTAAAATAGATAAATAAATTAATAAAACTGTGATGAAGGAGAATGAGTGATATCTAAATATTATTATAGAAGTGAGTGATAATTTCCAAAATAAAATTAATAATAATAAACCAAATAATAAAAATTTTAAATATATTTAACCTTTTTTGGATAAATATTAATTTCTTCATTTTTCTGGCTTGTGCCTTTATTTGATTTTATTAGTTAAGGCTTACTTACTATCTGATTCAACAGAATCAAAGACTTGCCTATGGGAGATTAATGACTCATAAGTTTATTCACAATATTCGACTCCCATCTTGGAGAATGTCACACTTATTTTTAACAAGGATTTCAGTTTTATCAATTTCATTATAATTTTATGCACAAAATCTAATTGATTTCGTGTGCTAAGTTGGACCTCTCTTCTTACCGAGTAATTTAGATTTCTCTCAATTACGTAGTGGTCCTGGTCTGGCCCATATCAAGCCCACTTTTAGCTCAATCAAATCCAATTCCTCAAATGTAGCCCAAATTCGACCAATTTAAATTACTGTTAAAACAATTTTGATTTAGTGTAATTGACGTTTTAATTTAAAATTATTTAAAGTTACAAATAAAAAACCTAATTTCGAATAATTATACTAAAATAAAGTCATTCAAAATTTTCTTCCAACTTAAATTTAATCATTTCAAAATACAATTAACTTGTAAACATGGATTCCCTGAACAGTTGCCAAGCCGTCTTAGCTCAGCCGGTAGAGCGCATGGCTTTTAACCATGTGGTCGTGGGTTCGATTCCCACAGACGGCGTGGTTTTATTTTAAAGATCCTTTTCCAAATCATGCTGCCTGAATAAAATATGTTTACAATCTCTTAACTGGAAAGTCGTTTGATTTCACCTATATAAAGGCGCAGGCGGGAAGTTCTGATTTTCATTTTGACGTCCCTTACGTCTCGTTCTATCTTTCTCTCTCTCGCATCTAGAAACATCGACGAACATTTCCGTTTCGATCTTTCACCTTTAAGTTTGTAGTATCACATTCTCATTCTAGATCTCTCTGTCTAGTCACTGTATTATTTAATCAGGATCGGAATTGAAAGGAATGTGAAGAACTGATGATCAGACTGTGAGTAGTGTAAGTCGATCCGTTCCGTGATTGTTAGTTTGAGTATTTCCTTTCCGATGTTTCACCTTTAAGTTTGTAGTATCATATTCTCATTCTAAATCTCTCTATCTGTTCATTGTATTATTTAATCAGGATCTGAAATGGAAGGAATGACAAGAAATAAGAATCTGACTGTGAGTAGTGTAAGTATATCCGCTCCTTGATTGTTAGTTTGAGTGTTTCCTTTTCGGTCTTTCACCTTTAAGTTTGTACTATCACCCTCTCATTCTAGATCTCTCTAAAATGTCTCCCGCTCTCATCTAGAAACCTCGACGACGATTCTCCTTCTTTTCAACGATTACTAAATGGTGGAGATGAAGAAATGAAATTAAAGCACGGTAATTAAAATTGCTGCATGATTCTTCCTTTTCTGCTCTGATGGAATAATTATAACAGATTTCTTTAGTATTGTTTAATCATCTGAAATGAAAGAAGTATAAGAACTGAGAATCAGACGATGATTAATGTAAATAGATCAGTTACGTGATTGTTACTTTGTTTACAAATTACTATAGGTCTTACACTTCAAAAGAAATAGCAGCAAACAATTAAATATTACAAGCTGTTGCACTTCCTGACCGCAGAAATTTAATAACTAATTAAGAACTCTACCAGAAGAGTAGATAGTTTAGTGGTAAAATCTGTGTCTTATACTTCGCGAGTGGTTTTGTACTATTTCCACTGCTTTTTGATTGCTTGCATGTCCCCAACGAACATTAGGAGCAAATACAACAAATTGATAATGTACGGTGAACTGAGATTGCTGATTTTCCTCTCACATTGGCTTTTTGAAAGTTACGGGAGCAGAAACTTGACATATAAGGGCTCCGTTGAGTTCAGCCTCTTTCACATACATCACAGATAAATCTAGAAACCTGAAAGTCGAAAGAATTATTTTAATGAGGAAATGGTTTTCTGCAGAAGCCTGAAAGTTATAAGAATTATTTTAAAGAACAAATTCTTGTCTAAGGACAGATTGTTAATTTGAGGTTACTGTATAGTTGAGGTTGAATTACTTGCAGATGCTTGTTTCTGACGTCGACTGAGTGATTTCGTTGGCTACTTTTAATGTTTAATTGCATCATTTTGCTCATCATGACCATTTATTCGCTGACTCGATTGAAGATAATAAGCTATTAGATTTCAATTTCAGCAGGAGTCCGTATTTATGTTCGAGTATATTCTTTTATTTTGTATTTTGCATAATCATATTTATTTGTTACCACACCTTTTGCCTGTTGCATTATACCTTTGGCAATTGGACCATTTTATATTGGTTATAAATATTTTAAAAAATATTGCAAAATACTCAATTATTTTATTGCAAACTTTGATTTCTTGTTTTCATTTCAAATTAAATAAGAAATAATTTGGTTTATTGAGTTTTGATTTTTATAAGGATATGATTTATTAAGAACTGTGACTTTAATATTTTAAATCTTTAATGTAAATTTAAATTATTTTCTAAAGAAAAATATTGATATTTGACAGTTATTTACTTTATTAATTAATAAAATCAATTTATCTGTAAATTATTAAAATAATAAAAATGTAGCTATATCGATATTTATAACTTAATGTGTTTTGTTTGAAAAATATAAATCAAGATCTAGAAAAAAATTGACCATGGGTTAAAAAAATTAAAGAGTTTGGTTTTATTGTGATTTTTAGTTTCTTGTTTTTATTTCAATTTCATTAAATTTTTGTTTTTAGATCAATTTTCAAGTTTAATCATAATGTGATTTATTGTTGATTAAATATACAATATTTCCTATTTATACCGTTGGCGGTTGTACCATTTTATATTGATTATAAATATTTTCTGTTAAGATGAAAATAAAATTTAATAGAATTAAAAAGCACTCTGTTTTGTCATATTTAAATTGGTCACAATTTTTTTCTATTAAGTATTAACACATATGAAGAAATATAAAGTTATCGAAAACGACTATCATTTTAAAGTTAGATTATTTATCATAATTGCTCATTTTTAACAGCTTTTCACATCTTTTGTATTTATACATAAGATAGCTATTTTCTATTGTGATTTCTTGATTTCATTTTATATAGCATCATGCGTAGATTGCCCTGTATTTTAGCCTTTAAATAATCAGCAGATCGCTATTGAACAAATTTTTGAAATGCGTTTCCTTATTAGTCATATTAGTTTATCATATCCATGCATATTTAATCAAGCCTCTGTTATTAATATGGTTTATTCATTCCATGCTGTTAGTTGATTCAATCCATAGAACTTAAGAAGTTTTGACATTCATAAGAACCAAAAAGGATTCAATTCAGTCATTTAGATTTAAGAAGTTTTGATATTCCTCTCAGAAGAACAAGTTTGAAGCTATAATCTCCACTTATTCATTGATCTGTTTATAATGATGAATGATGTTATATTGTGTTACATATCCGAATGATCTGCATTAAATTTCTACAAATTAATTGTGGATGATACGATTGCAATTGCCACTAAAATTACTTTTGAAATGCAGTTCCTTATTAGTCATATTGGTTGATCATATCTATGCATATTTAATCAAGCCGTTATTGTTAATACGATTTATTCATTTCATGCTGTTTGCTGATTCAATCCATAAGCCTTAGGCCATTTCCAATTTAGAAAACTAAAGATGCACACTTGAAAAGTTAAAAAGATACCTTCATCCATGCTATTATTACTTTTATTTTTTTACGCCATTTTCTCACTTTTAAGCACATTAAAATTAAGCAATGAATTGAAGTTAGAGTTATAGGAGGCATTATCCTAGGAGAGAAGTTTATATAAAATAGACGATTTCTTTCTGTTCCAAATGTATTTTTAATCTTTCCCATAACCACTTGATAAATTCATTGAAAGTTGCTTCGTGAACCCCGAGGGAGGGAATTGACCGTAGGCACTTCAAGGCCTCGCGACATACCTGCAACATTAATGATTTATAACGATTATATATTCAAAAGAACAATAGTTTCAGCTTTTCCTTTTATTTAAAAAAAAACACTAGTTTCAGCTGGCTATTGGCTTGATTGATAATGATTTTTTGTGTTGAATGATTTCTATTTTGTTAAAATAGGATAGGATAGGGTTTTTGCTAAAAATTAATGTTTAGTCTAACACTTTTTTAGAACTATGAAACTCAATTTTAACCGATTTACAAATTATAAGTCTAAACTTGGTATGTAGGTCCTGATTTCTTTTTAAATTTTATAAAATATTGTAAAATCTATGCACATATATAAAACTTTAAGAATATTAAAAATGTAGACATAACATGATGTTATTAACATAATAATCATAAAAGTTTTAAATATTAATAAAGGATCTTTTATTTTGATGAATGCAATATTGCTAGACTTGATTATAACAAAATTATTTAATTTAAAAGGATTACGAAAGATTTGATTATTAATTGAAGGAGTTAATCAAGTACAATAAAAGTCTTTTCTGTTAAAAACTTTGACCTAATATGTTTTAAAGTGTGATGTTTAGGATATTGCATTCAGTATTTCAATCATGTTATTTTTTATGTTTGTAAGATGAAGATATTTTTCCACATTATATAAATTGAGCTTAAAATTTTACAACTTTTTTCATAAATTATGTTTTTAAATTAAATATTTTAAAATATTAAGATATTAAATAATAAAATTATCCTTAAATCAAATAAAATTAATAAATAATTAAATTTTATGAATTAACTTCTAAAAAATTATTTATTTAAATATTTAAATAAAATATGTTATTTTAATATTAATAATCATTAACTATGTAATTTTAGAGCATATACTATAAGCTTCAAGTTATTGACTGAACTCATTTTCTCCTAAAACAAAATATTAAAATTATAGTTCTAAAATTAGTTTATAAATCTAACTTCAAGTTTTAAAATTTAAATTTCATACTGAAATAAAATATTTAAAATAAAAATCTAATCAAGCCCAATTTTAGAAGTAATTTATAATATTTTTAGTACTAGTTTTTGGCATAATATTTTACAATTAAAATATTTGTTTTTTCTCTAATTTCTCCTATTTTAAATTATGATTTGATTCTTTACATATATTATTGTAAGAGTTTATATTTTATTTCAAAAATTTTGACTTGTTTTGTTTTAATAAATGACTCAATTTATTAGTCGTATTTTATATAGTTATTAAAAGTTATAAAAATAAGATCTTACACATTAAACTTAAATTTTAAATGATTATGGTGGAGCAAGTTTTATGTATATTTTAATTAAAACATTTTTACAAGTATATCTGGAAAGAGAATAAAAATAGTTATCAACCTAAAAAATTTATATTACGAACACTTGTTATATACTATAACTTATTTTGATGTATTATTTTGACTTTAAAATATTATGAATAGAAAATAAAATGAAAGATATTATCTATTTGCAAGGAACGAAAACAATAGGAAACCTTTCTAGTCCCATTGGTTAAACATTAAAAGGTAATAATAAAATATATTATGTTTAATTATATATATCATAATGTTCAATTATATCATGCAATTATTGACATCGTGATTATATTATTATTTGTGTGTTTTAGCTTTTGCTTTTATAATTTAAAAGAGTTATTAATCTACTATTCATCAAATTTAATTTTCAGATTATACAGTTTTGTTATATAGCTTTCTTTTAATTATCATTTTGTTTTCCTTATTTTTATTATAGAACTCTTGTTTGTTGAATATATTATTAAAATTCTTATTTGAATCTATTTAAGAATGTCTTTTTTTAGAAAGTAATTAATAATGTCTTTTATACTTATATTATTGTGTCAATTTTTTAAGTTACGTTTATCGTCTTTTATTTATTCAAATAACCTAATTCTTATTCAAGAAGAGGAAGGGAAAAAGGCGTTTCTTATCAATCAAAAGTTAAAGAGACACATGAGTAGGCAAGGAGAGGAAGTTGAAATGGGGAAAGATAAAGAACTGGACATGATAAAGCTTGAAGGAATCGCGTGGAGGGAAATGGAGACAGCGAGGAACGAGAAGTTTGATTAAAGTTAATGATTATAAAGAAAATTAAAGATGTTACCTTACTCCTAACAGTTGTGAGCAAATAAGGCAACATCATTGAATTTGAACATCATTATTTTATGTCTATTTTATTTATAAATTTAAGTGATTTGAAATATTTGTGTATACATTGTTTTATGTTTGACCAAGTCAACATCCAAGTCAATACGAAATACATAATTTCATCTGTAACACTTTAACAAAAATTCAATTCTATCCAATTGTTATGCTATTAATTTGATATTAAACCAAAACCTAAAAGATGTTTAATCATAATTATACTTTCAACAGTTAACTTATTATACAAGTGAAGTTATATAACAGATTCGAAGACATGCATTAATATGCTTCTGAAGAGCTAACTCCTAACAAAGAGTTTTAGATTATGAATATAATAATATTAGGCATATTTATTATTATATGTCATCTTTTAACTCGCGGACAATTATTCTAAACAGAGACATATAAATATATAAGAATCCGACCCATCTCAATCTAAATAATTCCTTCAATTTTTACTTTTAAAACTAATGAAATAAAGACTAATAAAATTCCTTGAAACATCTATTAATGAAACTAACATTGATGCAAAGGAATTCTTTGTTATATAAGCAATACCGCATTCATTATCTTCAATACGCATATGATTAATATTCAAATATTTTATTATCAATTTAAAATAAAATATTTTAGAATAGAAGATAGTTATACCTTGATGATTATTTAATATAAAATTTTAAAATAGTTATTTATAAAATCAAAAGTTTTAAATGTCAAAGAGTTTAATTCTAAATAATAAGTTATTTGGAATATTAAAATTATAATACATAAGTACTAGTTTGAAAAATAAGATTTATATATTTTAACTTAATCTTTTATTTGTTATAACATATAGCGATTTTTATGAGACAATATTAATTAAAATTAAAATTAAAATTATATTAAATAAAATTATAAAACTAATTAATGTTTAAATTTTATTTAATATTTAATTATTATCAATAACAAAAGTTTAATTAATATAATATTAAAAATTTTACTTTTATTTAAAAAATAAACTCAGATCCGCGAGTTTTGTTACATACCTTAGGTCTGTCTGGAGTACAGTTTCCGCACATAATATAATCATCTCTCGTAAACACTAAACCTTCCACAATGAATCAGAGAGTCAACACAAGCAACTAATGCATCTAACATTCCATAACAAATTAGAGGAAATCTTCAACTCGAGTATTTCCTAGTGGTGAACCTCTCTAGAAGATCAAACTTCATCTCTCAAAACATTGATACATAAAGATGATCAAAGCGTGTTCAAAATCCTTCAGACATTCTCACTTTTTGCTCCTTTTTTTTTATTCTTTTTGCAATCGCTTTTCTTATCATCATATATTAATAATCAAGATCTAACAAAAACTATACTAAAACAAAGAACCGTGAAATAATAAAGAGATCTTATGTTTTTCATCAAAACTTCTCCAATAAGATATCTATTATCATTTATGTTGAATTGTTTTTTGTTGCAGTCCATTCTTACATCATAAGGTATTAAAATCGATATCTAAAAAGGAATAGATGAAAGCAATTAGAGATCATACGTTCTAAAAAGGAATAGATGAAAGCAATGAGAGATCTTACGTTCGTCGAATCTTTTCAAATCAGATCACAATAATCATCGAAATATATCATTTATGTTTTTTAAAAAAAGTATTCATCAGTTTGAAGATTCTCTACTCTTTCTAATTGCTACTGAACTTTTTGTTGCAATCGCTTCTTACATCTCAAGGTATTAAGGATCGAGATTTAACAAGGAGGAGATGAAAGGAATGAAGGATCTTACATTCTTTATCGAATGTTCTATCAGAACACAAGAATCACTCGGAGACGGTTATCGGAGAACAAGAGAGTAAAGCATTAAAAAAGAAGAGAGAGAGAGAGGACAGAGAATTGAAAGACTGAGGAGCTAAGAGGGAGCGGTATAGGGAGAGAGAGTGGAGGGAAAGGGAGAAAACAAAAATATTTATGGGCAAAGGGTGGGCATCATACGACGCCGAATGGCAAGAGATTTGGTGACATTACGAAAAAGATAATAATAAATTGATAATCGAATTCATTTTAACCCTAAATTTTCATCATTATTATTATTTTATTCATTATTAAAAAACTCAATTTTCTTCAATTTTTCAATTATAGTCTGAACTTTAAATATTAGCAATAAAATACCTAAATTTTCAATTCTTTTCAATTCTAATCCGAACTTTAAAAAGTAGCAATAAATTGTTCAAACTTTCAATTTTTTCAATTTTAGTCCGACGTTAATGTTTTTGTTAAGTTTGCTAACACAGTTTGTCACGTATTTCAAAAACCTTAACTATTAATACATTTAGATAAAATTAACACAACAAATGAAGATTAATGAAACAAAGGCGTTTAATCACATAATTAAAACGACATTGCTATTTAAAAATGACCTAAATCAGATTACGCAGCTCTGACGACTTTATGCTTTAATTTTAGTTTTTGCCTTCGTTTTCAATTTGTTCTCTTAACGTCTTCTTCCTTCGATTTTTAGATTATTCAGTCTCGATGTCCTCACATTAAAGACATTAGGAGAATGAATTAAAAACGAATAACTTACTAATGCCATATATTGTAATGCGAAAGTTGTTTGAGGTATCCAAAAAAAACTTGAATTTTGATTTAAAATTTTCTCTCTATATAAGATTCATGTTAAAAAATATTCAAATTGAAAATTTTTAGTATCTTAAATGATTTAATATCAATTTTATTATTTCAAATTTTATTATATTTAAACTTAAATTTATTCTTTTTTTAATTCAAACTCACCCGATGATCTATTTTTTTCAATTAAAACTCACCTCTAATCTATCTTGAAGTTGCCAAAGCTTTTTTTTTTTTTAGTACAAAGGGACATACTAAACTAAATTAATGCATTGCACCAAAGAAAGTCGCCTTTAAGCTTGCAGCAAAGCAACTCTGGACTCGAAGGCGACTCTGGAGGACATGCGAACCGGACGTGAAACGACAAAGGTCGCCAAATGGTCTGCACACTGATTGCCTTCCCGGACAACATGCTGGATGTAAACCTCCCAAGGCTTCTGTAAGAGCTCCCGAGTACTTGACAATAAAAAAGGAAACTCAGTGAACATACTGTGAGGATGAGAAAGGAGAGTAATGACCTCAGTGGAGTCCACCTCGACAATCAACCTGCGATGCCCCAAATCCCAAGCCAACAGAAGGCTAGTGAAAACCCCCCAAAGCTCAGCCGCTAAAGGCGAGCACCTATTTAGCTTCTGCTGGAATTCGCCACGTCATTGGCCGTGGCAATCCCTAAGTAACCCCCCGACAGAAGCCGTAAAAGTTTCTGGTTTCACTGCCCCGTCTGTATTAAGTTTCATCCACCCCTCTGGGGGCTTGGTCCAGCCCACAGGAGTACCCACCGGGACACCTTGAGCGGGGAATACTCGGTGTTCCAATAGCCGGGCACGCTCAATCCAATCAACATAAGCTAGGGTGATATGGGACCCCTCCTCCGGCCATACAAAGTCGGGATCAAAAATGAAGTTATTGCGCCATTTCCAAAGAAACCAACAGGCGACTCCAAAGATAGTAGCCCACATGGCCCGATGATCCGGAACAACCTTCGTGAGATTAGTCTGCAACCACGACGTCTCTTCAAGCTGGAAAAAGTCGGTGTCCACTACCACGCTAGGAAATTGTCTCCAGAAGATCGACACCCTCGGACAATCCCTCACGACATGGATCGTGTTCTCTTCCTGCCCGCAGAAGGAGCAGTTACTATCCAAAGCAACACGTCGCGCCACTCGTTGTTGGTTCGTCAGGAGTTTACGTTTGGCCACTAGCCAAAGGAACAATTGAATCCGTTGAGGGCCATTCCATTTCTAAATAACCTCCCGAAGACGAGTACGAGGCACCCGAGCCTTGACCTCAAGGAAGTCATAAGCCGACGCAACCGTAAACCTCCCATGCGGGGTAGAAACCCACAGGAATTGGTCCTCCCCGACCCCTGCAGTTGAGGGGCTAGAATGGGCAAGGGCCACACAAACTGTAGTCTGGAGGTACTGCTGAAACTCGTCCCATCTCCAACTACCATGATCGTGCATGAGGGACAACCGTAGCGAAACGAAGGCTATCCAGAATTGGAGCAATGGCAACATGAATAAGCGGCCCCAGCCTTCTAACCAGTTATCCAACCCAAATAAAATGCGATGCCCATTACCCCTGACCCATGAGAGGCCCTACCGAACAAATGGCCAGGCAACCGAGATACCCCTCCAAGTAGCAAACGCCCCTGACCTGGAGATCCGGAGGGGAACTGTCGTGATATCGAGTCGATATTTGGCCCGAAGGACCCGAACCCAAAACGCATCAGGCTTAGTGAGAAGGTCCCATCCTAACTTGGCTAGAAGTGCATCATTGGTAGACCGAATACGCTTAAGCGCTAGATCTCCTTCAACTTTAGGTTTACACACCGACTCCTACTGAACGAGATGCATCTTACAATGATCCGATGTAGACCCCCAGATAAAGTCACGCATAAGTTTCTTCGGGTCATCACACAATTGACGCGGAAGCCGCACCGTCTGCATCGTAAATATAGGCAGGGTCGAGATGATAGACTGAGTTAAAGTCACTCAGTCGGCTAAGGACAGCATCTGGGCTCGCCATCCTGCCAGCTTAGACTAGGCATGATCAAGAAGATGCTGGTAGGTACGACGATTGGACCTCTCATGGAGTAGCGGAATCCCAAGATAACGGCCCAGATTGGTCGTACAGGTCACCTGAAGCCCCCGGCTAATCCGTTGTGCAACATCCCGTTGGACATTCCTCGAAAAGAATATCCGAGTCTTAGTATAATTTACTCGCTGCCCCGAAGCGAGGCAGAAAGTCTCCAGGGTACGTGCAATGACTCGCATATGAGTGTCCAACGCTTCCACAAAAAACACGAGATCGTCAGCAAAAGATAGGTGGGAGAGATGGGGTCCCGAGCGGCTGAGCCTAATAGGCTTGCACTCCGCACTTCCCACCTCACGAGATATGAGATGCCCGAGGTGCTCCATTCATATAACAAAAAGGTAGGGAGAGAGGGGATCGCGTTGTCGGAGACCCCTCGAGGGCTTGAACGACTCAGAGAGTGACCCCTGTCAGGAGACCTGCATCGAAATAGTCGTGGCACATTGCATGATAACCCAAATGAAAGGCGCAGGGAAACCGATCTCACTCAAAGTCTCCTGGATAAACGGCCAGCGAAGCCGGTCATAAGCTTTCTCCAGGTCCACTTTTAAGGCCTTGTAGCCGGTAGGTCCTGTCCGCTTACGCATCGAATGTATAACCTCCTGGGCGATAATGATATTGTCAGTGATATGTTGGCCCGGAATGAAACTACACTAATTTTCTGCAGTTAGGTGACGCATATGGGTTTTCAAACGATTCACCACCACTTTTGAGAGGATCTTGTACAGGACATTGCACAAGCTAATCGGGCGAAACTGAGAGAGCTGGACCGGGGAAGGGATCTTTGGAATTCGAACCCAACATGGTAAGGTTGAAATTCGAACCCAACGTTCCTGACGGAAAATCTGTTGGAGAAACGACATCACAAAAGGCCCAACAGTCCCCCAGTGGTGCTGGAAGAAGAGGGCATTAAACCCATCTACTCTCGGGGCTTTATTGGGATGCAAAGCATAAACCGCACTCCTGATCTCCGCCTCTTGTAAAGGGGAGGAAAGCTCCAGAAATTGCTCCCTCGAAAGAGCTGGGAGTGCTCCCGAAATGGGGAAGGGCGATGGAGGCTCCTCGTCTCAGGTATAAAGCTGGACAAAATAATGTTGAACAAGGTGACGCAGCTGATCGGGATCCGAAACGACAGTCCCGGAAGAATCCCGAAGGCGCTCGACGCGAAGCTTCTTACGCTTGGCTAAAGTGACTGCATGGTAATACTTAGTGTTGCGATCACCTTTCGAAAGCCAATCACATCGAACTTTTTGGTGCCACAAAAGTTCCTCTTCACACTGGACCTATAGCAGCTCATGACTCAAAGTGTCCTCGAGCGTCAGTCAACGAATCCCAAGGACTGGTCGTCAGAGCACGTTGTATGCCTTCCAACCGAGCAATCAACCTCTTCTTTCGGAAGAATATATTACCAAACACCTGGCGGTTCCACCGTTGAAGGTGATTAGAGAGATGGGCTAAAGAGTGACTCAAAGCTCCCTCCCCCAGAATCCAATGCTGTGTCACCACCGCTTGGAGCCCTGAGTGGGTGAGCCAGGCATTTTGAAAGCGAAAAGGAGGAACGCCAGCAGTCCTTGGTGGAGGCCTGCAAAAATGGAGAAGCATAGGTCGATGGTCTGACCCCATGAATGGGAGGTGGTTGTTCACTGTGTGGGGGAAGTGTTGCAGCCACTCCGTGGAACCAAACACCCGATCCAGCCGAACTTGAGTCGTGCCACGACGCCAAGTAAATTTAGAACCTATGAAGCCCAAATCGTGTAAACCGTAATAGTGAACCCAGTCTTTAAACCGGTTATTCACGACCGGGGAAGAGGTAGCACCGCCTTTCCTATTCGTGACAGCTAATTTAGCATTAAAATCACCGCCTATGATCCAGGGCCGATTATCTTGGCTCCCAAGCCAAGTAAAGAGAGGCCAAAGACGGACTTGGGAGGTCCTTTGTGGACTAGCATACACCACCGTTAGATTAAAATGAGACGAACAAAACCTAACAGTAGTGTGGAGGAATTGACGATGCGCTATGACCACCGAAATCATAAACTCTTCCTTCCACAAAAGCCAAATACCTCCCGAGAAGCCTTCCGCTTCAACGCGAAAAAGAATAATCAAAACCTAGGGAATGGATAAGAGCTGTGGCCCGAGGGCCACTAATGCGAGGTTCAAAAAGGGTCAGAATCCCTAGTTTGTAATTACTAATGTAATTATGCAGGAGGGTCTAAAAAATCGATCCTCCCGCTCCTTAACAATTCCAGAAAAATATCGACTTAAAGAAAAACGAGAAGAAGAAGACCCTACCTCGGAGCCACCGTACTGCCCTCCACACATGGTTCGTCGCTCTCCATAGCATGAGGTGGGGGGTCTAAGCTCGATTCCTAAAGCAGGCCGGGGTTATCATCGGGCCCAGAGGACGTCATTGAGACGTCTAGCGGGTCCGTGGGGGGAAGCTCAGGGAGGCTGTCCCCCATCCCGGGTTCCTCGACCCCCACCCTAGGAGATGTCCGCTCCCCAGGCGCTTGGTTGGGGACTGTTATTAGCTGGCGATCACATACCATCTCGGTGTGCATCGGGAGGACTACGGCTAAATTTCTGTCCTGAGCCGTGGGCTGCAGCTGGATAGGGGGAAAGTTAGTGACATCTAGGGCCGGGGCGGCACTAGTCTGCCCCTTCTGCTTCCGGGCCAGTGGAGGAATAGGCAAGGACTTCCCCTTGGAGGCCTGCGTAGACTTACGGGCCTGGGTAGACTGCCTCCCCAAAGCCCCCTTGAACTGGAAGGCTTTTGGTCCACTTGAATCTCCCATTTGGACCCGTTGGCCCAGGCCCTCCAACTGACCCACAGGAGGCTTGCTCTGGCGTTTAGGCTCTAGGCCTGCATCCACGACATTTAAAGCCGCAAATCGTGATCCCTCCTTCACAGACGCCCCACGTGAATCACTGGCGCCAGTCTGAGGACGTCCCTTCACACTGGGTCTTGGGCAGCGACGTTGGACATTGGTCCAAGGACCATAGCCGTTGCTCGTCCCCTCAGTTCGTGACGCAACTGCAGGCTCCAACTGCTCGCCTTGCTTAGTCACCCCTGCACCAGACGTTGTTGACGGAGAAACATCTTCTGCTGTAGCACCAGATTTCTTGGAGCAGGTAGTAGGCGAATGTCCCACTATTTCGCACGTATAGCACACTGGAGGCAGCCCTTCGTAGGTGACCAGTAAAGTTTCCCCATCCAGAGTCACGCTGGATCGCAGCGAGGCAGTTAAATCAACCTCGACGGCAAGCCTCGCATATTTTCCTCGCTGGGCATGCAAGGATGCGTCATCGATCCGCACAATGTCACCAACGATATTCCCTATCGCACGCAAGATTTGAGAGTGATACTAGGCTATAGGGAGGTTGGGGATCCGAACCCACACGACTACGTGGGAGATCCTAGCTTGGGAAGGTCTGAACGAGGGAACCCACCGCTAAACCGCAAGAACGTGCCCGAAGATCGTCCACGGGCCATGGGTGAGGATGTGTAAGTAGTCCTCATCGACCTGAAACTTGATCAGAAACAAATAATAGTCTATGTCCACTAGCTTCATGGGGCTGCGAAGCTGCCACAAACTGCAGAGGCTTGCGTAGAGTACATGATAGCTAACCCTCCGGCCAAGAACCTTCAACACCACCGCACAGTGCCATTGTTGATCGAGTTTCAAGCGTAGTTGTTGGGAGAGCGTAATGTTGCCCTCGTTCTCCCCCACTTCTGGTGTAATGTCACCTTCCTCTATTTCAACCGGGTGATCCTCTGGCCAGACGACGTTCTCCAGTGTAGCATCGCCAGGTGGTCCATCGGTGACAGCTATGCTATAGGACGTAATGGGAGGTGGAGACTCGTCATCGCGCTTCCGCGTCCGTCCCTTCTTGGCAGGGTGGCCCCTTGAGTCGAGGGGAGGCATTGGGAAGAGATGGTTCAGCCAGCAATATCCAGAACCAATTCAAACACCAAAACGAAAAAACACAATCACAGCGTCACAAACGAACAGAGCGTTTACATATTCATTTACGCCTACTAGTCAAGTAAAGTCAAGGTACCCCAAAAGGCTCCTTGCTTTAGATTCATTGTAATCCTAATTCTTAATGCATCACCCAAATCCAACCAACCCAAACAAAATCAACTAACAAATTCTTATATACTATTTGATTGTAAATCATAACACTTACGAATTTCCGTTAATGGTTTCTTCACCTACAAGAACCGTTTTAGGAATAAAAGTGCTCGCATGGATCCAGACTGTCTTGTCAAGAAACAAACAAATGAACATAACGAGTGATTATCACTCCCATAAAATATCTAAGTTTATTATTTAATTAGTGGCAATGGCGTGTGGAAAATTTAAGTGGTAAAGAGAACATCTTAAATGCTGACCTCAAAAGACCATAGTGGACTTGACCCGCAAGCTCATGTTCTTGTGCCACGTTTTATCAGGGCAATCTTGGTTGTGCGGCCATTAACAACTAGTAACTTGCAAGCCAATCCTCGCGACTTCAATTTCTGTTCACTCGAAAACATGCTGTTATAACTACCTCTTCCTCTCCCACCCTGCTCAAAGATCTCTCTGCATTAAGCTCGCAAGTGTCACAATTCTCTACAACTTTTACTTCCATAACCACCGTAGGTAGACCATGGCTGCCACGATCTCCACCGTCGGAGTCGTCAACAGAGCACCGGTAATTTCATTGACCATATCATATTTAGTAATTTCACTACCGGTTCTTGTACAGGTAAGCAATTTTATGTACCGTGATGCAGCTGGCCTTGAATGGTTCATGCTCCGGATCCTCAGTCCCGACATCAGCTTTCTTGGGGAGCAACTTGAAGAAAGTGAGCTCAAGGTTAACAAACTCCAAATTACCATCAGGGAGCTTCAAGGTTGTTGCTGAGAAGCCTGAGATTGATGAGACGAAGCAGACAGAAAAGGACAAATGGAAAGGCCTCGCTTATGATACCTCTGACGACCAACAAGATATCACCAGAGGAAAGGGTATGGTGGACACTCTGTTCCAAGCTCCCATGCAAAGTGGAACTCACTATGCAGTCATGAGTTCCTACGAGTACATCAGTACTGGTCTCCGTCAGTAAGTAACTCTAGCACTTGTTTCAGTAAAGCTTCTGATTCTGAACTATTATAATAATCTGGTGACTTTTTTTTTTTGGTTGAAAATAATCTGGTGACTTTTTGTATGTTTTTAAGGTACAACTTGGACAACAGCGTGGATGGTTTCTACATCGCTCCAGCTTTCATGGACAAGCTCGTCGTCCACATCACCAAGAACTTCTTGGCTCTTCCAAACATCAAGGTTTACACTTCAAAACTCTAGTAACTGAATCAAACCCTGTTGTTGGTTTCGTTTTTTAAGAAAGATTAAACTGAAAAGATCCTTACAGGTTCCTCTCATCTTGGGTATCTGGGGAGGAAAAGGTCAAGGAAAATCATTCCAGTGCGAGCTCGTCTTCGCCAAGATGGGAATCAAGTAGTTTCATGTCCTCAACTATCTTTAAAATGAAATCAAGGTTAGATATTCTATATCTTTCTTTCTCTTGTGCAGTCCTATTATGATGAGTGCTGGAGAATTGGAAAGTGGAAACGCCGGTGAGCCGGCAAAGCTCATCAGGCAAAGGTACCGTGAAGCAGCTGACATTATCAGGAAAGGGAAAATGTGTGCTCTCTTCATCAACGATCTTGATGCCGGAGCTGGTAGACTTGGTGGAACCACACAATACACTGTGAACAACCAGATGGTTAACGCAACTCTCATGAACATCGCCGATAACCCAACATGTGTACAACTCCCTGGTATGTACAACAAAGAGGAGAATCCTCGTGTCCCGATCATCGTCACTGGTAACGACTTCTCGACATTGTACGCTCCTCTCATTCGTGATGGTCGTATGGAGAAATTCTACTGGGCTCCTACCAGAGACGATAGAATTGGAGTCTGCACAGGTATTTTCAGAACAGATAATGTTCCTCTCGAGGATATTGTAAAGCTTGTCGACACCTTCCCAGGACAATCCATTGGTGAGTTTGGTATCTACGTAGTGAAATTCCTTAATTAGTATATACATTAACCCGATGTTAAAAGCATGTAAGCATGACAAAAGTGGCATGGCCTGAGTCGGTTCAGGCAAATCGGGTTTAATACAGTCTTGTATTCAGAATGTTTGAGAATGAGTTGTATATTGCAAACTGCAGATTTCTTTGGTGCTCTTCGGGCAAGGGTGTACGATGATGAAGTAAGGAAGTGGGTTAGCGGAGTTGGAGTTGATGCTGTCGGTAAGAAGCTTGTGAATTCAAAGGAAGGACCCCCAACGTTTGAACAGCCAAAGATGACACTTTCCAAGCTCCTTGAGTATGGGAACATGCTTGTTCAGGAGCAAGAGAATGTTAAGAGAGTCCAATTGGCTGATAAGTACTTGTCTGAAGCTGCTCTTGGTGATGCCAACGAAGATGCAATGAAGAGTGGAACTTTCTACGGTTAGATCCCTTTGATCCTAGTGGTCTAGATGGGAGGTCTCCCTGGTTTCTTTTTTTCAAAATTCAATTACTTTTAATATAAAAAGGAGTTTAGGATTTATTATATTAAATTTAAATTATCATGTTCTAAAAATTATTATTTATTCCTTAGAATATTATAAATTATTACATATGTGTTTACTTTTATATCCTAAAATTTTTAAAATTTAATATAATATGATTTTACAACACAGCAAAATAATTTATATAATAACTAGAAATCGAAAGATAATTTTTAAATCAGGCGATGCAACATAATTAGTCGCTACAGATTAACTAACCATGTCCTTTTGATCCTTGTCGCAGGTCAAGCAGCTCAGCAAGTTCATATTCCCGTCCCTGAAGGTTGTACTGATCCAATTGCTCAGAACTTTGACCCAACAGCTAGGAGTGATGATGGAAGCTGCCTTTATCCAAGCTAAGGCTATAATAGGATAATGTGTGGAAGAAGAAAAACTCCCTTAATCCTTAGTGATGTGAGATAATTATATTCTTTCTTTTTGTCTTAAACATGGATTATTTTCCTCTATTTTGTGTTATAATCCGCCACGTTTAAGTCCCCAAGGAGTGCTTTCTTTCTTACCACCAATTTCAAATTCTCTCATTTGAATTAGCATACATTGTTGTTCTTGTTAAAGGTTGCAATTTAATTTAGATCAACTTAATTTGAAATTTTGCCAGTACTAATTATTTACGATAGGGATAGGTAAATAACTTGACTTGATCCTACCCACCTATACCCACAAATGCATACAACTAAATACGATTAATTAGAAAAATAAAGAGAGCAGAGTCCTTGAAACAAGGAATAATTAGATCCCAAAGCATAAAATTTTCTCGGAGTCTTGAAATCTGTTTGAATATTAAGGAAAAAAACTGCACTTTACATATACAACCATATCCTTATGATTGAGATAAGCCTACAAATGTAGGAAATACCAGAAACCAAACCTGAGCCAATTAAGGTATGCCTACCAGTTTCCTGCACATAAGCTAGCTTAGTCATCCTACTGACTAAATCCAACAGGTTTGGACAACCTAAACTGTTCATCTAAGAGTAGTGGTGAATTATAGAGGAAAACGATATAGTGATCAAAGTGAATCCTAAAAAAAAAGTCAATTCAAATTCGACCGCTCGTGGATCTATTATGTGGTGGCATTACCTTCAATATTATCCTCTTCCTGGTCCTTGACTCTTTTGAAAATCTCATAATCATTAAATCCTGCATATTCATGAACCATTTACATGCTAAGAATCACTTTTTAAGTCACAAAATGTCATGAACGAGACTAAGATCATTATTGGTTCACATCAAATGGACTTCAAATACCTGCTCCCAAGTCTTCAATTTCATCATGTGGTGATCTCACAAGCTCTTTCCTGACAGAAGGGGGATTAAGTGTCATAAAATCAGCATTTACATTATCATCTGAGCACAAGTCCTTCTCTGTGACCCAGTCCTTTAGAAAACCATTACTGTCAAATGATAAAGGGTCTATGATATCCTGTTCATTTCTGAGAGAGAAGAAAAGATTCAATTAGAAAAAGAAACCATCTTAAGAAATTATACAATCATCAAGAGAAACACTTGCATTTGTCTTAATCTGAGGTTGTACTGCACGAAAACTAGGTCACAGAGTCGTTGACGTTCAAGGCAATTTTTTGCATCATGTAATCGCTCAAACGGGATCTGGTTTTGCTTGTATCCGATTAAACTGCAGGTTTGACTGAGAATACGAATGGCCAACCGCAGCAAATTTGGGCAACTTCCTCCATATGTGGACCACCATTCAGCTGTTAAATAAGGAGAAAGTACTAGATAACACACCAATGTGGCAGGGCAAAGTACTAGATAACACATCAATGTGGCAGAGCAAACAGTACACATTAAAGAGAAACATAAATCGAGCATTCCGGATAATTGAATGGGAATGCAATAAGCCTTTGGCATTCCATGATTTAAACCAGATTATCCTACCAGACCAAAGAGTTCTCTTCAATGAGTAAAGCTCAGTTGTGCAATGCACAAAGCAAAACACAAGTAATATCTAAAAGCATATGCATAAGCATGAAAAAGACCAATCTGGACTCAAAAATTGGCTACTTAAAGCAATTGAGTCAAACAAAAATGGAGGATTCACCAGGAAGAAGGGTGTCTCTAGATCTAACAGCCATCTTTCTTCCAAGATCTCCTGCTGCATTCTTGTATAAGCTTATCTCTTTGATGATCTTATCTTGGACTGTTATATCAGAAACCAACTTCTCAATGCAATCAAACATCCCAGAGAGGATCTCATTGTGTATGTCTCCCTCAATACTGTAAAAGAACTTGGGATTAAGATAAAACCCAGAAGCATGAAGAGGGAGATTCCATTGTTGTTCCCACCAATGATCTATGATATTCCAGTAGTCCATGTACTCCTCCCTTTTCACAAGCTCTTTCTTAATCGCTTCCTTTGCTCGATACATCCCCGCGTAGACATAACCCATGGCAGGCCTTCTTTTGCAGCTAACTATTCTCAAGACTCGCAAGAGAGGATTTGTTAGATTGACTATTAGGGTACATGAGGTCCAGAATGATTGATTGCTTATCAGATCTAACATTTCAAGCCCCCCTGGTTTCCGGGAATACGGGCAGTCCATCCACTCCTGTGATGTAACCATGCTTTGCAAAGCATGTTTAAGATTGACAATTTGTTTCAATGTTGAAAAGTTCGTCGCAAATCGAGTGGTTCCCGGTTCTATAATATCATGGCCAGAGGTATATCTCCTCAGCATATTCAAAACAACACTATGATTGTAAACAAATCTTGTGATAGACCTCGCCTGTTCAATTATTGAGTTTATCCACTCAAGTTTTGAAAAGTCTTCAAATATCAAATCTAGACAATGAGATGCACAAGGAGCCCAATAAAGAGTTGGAAAAGTATTTGATAACCTTCTTCCTGCAACAATATAGTGCTCTTCCATACTAGTAATAACTTGCAAAACATGTCTTACTCCAATTTCTTCAACCACCTTCCGGATCAGATCATAAAGAGCATCTGGTAAGTTTATAATATCAGAAGCATCCACAGATTTCAGGAACACCACTCCTTCAGGACTGTAAACTAAAAAATTTAGCACAATCCTGCCCATCACTGTGTTCTGTTGATCAACCAAAACAGAACAACCAGTCCTGGACCAACTTCCCTTATACCTATCAACATCATTCTTCACTTCCTCAAAAGAACTCTTAAGTATCCAACCTTGAAGTTCTGTGTATGAAGGCATCATAACTCCCGATCCTCCGGAAGCAATAGCTTCAACCATTGGAAGGAAGAAAGCTGAGTTCACAGCATCCAAAGGTGCCCCAATATCAAACAAAAACCTTCCTATAGCCATATGAATATTATCATACATGCCTTTAGAAAATAAACTATCATTCACAGGAACGACAGAATTTGCAGTAGCAATCACACCAGAACCTTTACGTCTCCCCCTCTTCCTTCTTGGCCCACTCTTGCTCGTTTCATGCTCTTGACTAGCTAACATAATTGAATTAGCCTCTATCTCACTAGAAACTGCAACTAACTCTGTTTCAGTATTAACAATCTGCTCATCATTCCCAAAAGCCTCCATATCGGTAGAAACTGGATTCAATTTCGTTATTTCCGCAGCAATCTTTTGCTTCTTCCTCTTCTTCACAACAACCCCATCTAAACTTTGTTGCATATTAATCTTAACATCTGGAGGAACTCGTAAACAAGTAGATGCATTTCCCTTTTGCCCAGCTAAATGTTCCTTAATCCTATGAATCCCTCCTCCTTTAAACATCTTACTGCAGTACACACACTTAAGTTGAACTCTATCACCATTCTTAAACATTTGACAATGCTTCCATGCAGGGTCATGTTTCTGTGACGTTATTGGTATAGGTTCCAAATTAGAACCCATCTACAACAAAACTTTAAGAATTCAGATCACTCAAAACTTCTGATAATGTCTTTTGTATCTCAGAATTCTTAAAAAGGAAAATCTATGTTCCTCCGTATACAATTCAATCCACCCTGAACCAAGCAAACTGAATTGACACAGACCCTTTACCATTTAGGCCTCAATTGTAGTAACAACACGAGAGTAAGAACCATAGACATGAACACACGAAAACGAAGAACTTACTTGAGTTGCATGTTATGTTCTTTTTTTGCTTGAGACGAATCGTTGAGAAAAAAGAACCGAGTCGAGGGGGTTGAGGCGGTCTACAAAAACAAGGGGCTTGGATAACCGGACGGACCAGTTAGGGCAAGGTTTAGCCGGCTTGGTTGTTTTTACCGGGTCATCCGATAAGACAGTGAAACTGGACCGTTTTTAAGGTACGAGAAACCGGATTTCCCGGTTACCTTGCGAAAGAGCCGGAAAAGGTTGAGACTGAATCGAACACAAAACCAGCCGGTGACCGGAAAATGCCACAGTGAACCGGCTGAGTGATGTTGGTCCATGACAGGTATGTTGTAATGGTTTTCCTCTCAAAAACAGATAAGAAGTTTCCCAATTTTCCTTGGATTTCCTTATGTTACATCCTCTCGTACTTGATTTGTCTTAAAATAAAAATATAGATTAACCATTACCTCAGCTAAACAGTACTGACCAAATTTATAAGAAGATGAAAACATCTCAAACTTAGAACATTAGCTTTGAAACATGTTTTAGTTATTCAGCACTCTTGTCCTTTAATTAGAAGGCTAACTTCAAGTTCTGAAAATAGAAAAATCTATTTAGTCGGTACTTTATCCTTTACAGATTAATCTGGTATAAGCGAAGATTAGCCTGAGTGTAAACACCTTAAACACGGCTTCCCAAAGTTAGGACCTTACTAGTACACTTCGTAGCTAAAATAAAATAAAAAAGAACATTATCTTTGAGGTGTGCACTAAAAGATAAATTATTTGATCAATTAATGAATTTAAATCAAGCAACAACTCAATTTGTAATCTGAGCATCATTTGCTTGATTCTATGGTTAAATAAATGGTTTGCTTCTACCATTTTTTTCCTTAGTGATTGTTTTGACGTGAAAAGAGTAGCCTTTGAAGTAAACGTGATTAAAAAAAAAACGAAACCAACCGAAGCTAATGGATTTCGACATGAAATCAACAGATCAAGAGACAAACTTGACCCGACCATTGCCGATCTCTTTTCAAATCCAACTAATTATAAAAAATAAAATAGCCGCATCGAATTACAGGTGGACTTGGTCGCAGTACATTTCATGATCGCCTCAACTGCGTGCTGCATACAGGTGGTCAATCCTATTGTCCTGGGCATTCACGAGTTATTCTCCCACAATTGATCTGTTACTCATCGACACGTCTATCTGAGAAACAATAGATGCGCAGATTGACTAGCCTCTCAAGGCAACCCACTTCACTGTTGGGTTACTTTTTTTGACACTACACCCTTTGGGTGCCACCACTTCCTCATTGAGGATTAGTCAGGGACCTGTGTCCCACGCACTGTTTTGTAATTAGCTCCGACTTTTCCTTTAAACAAAAAAATAATAATAATAAAGTAAAAGTGATTCAAAATTAACGGGCCAAATCAGGCACGATTCTTTCAAGTTTGAGCTTGATCATGGCCGGTTTCAGTCGCCACCCCTACTTTGAAGAGGTAAACAGTTCTTAACCAAGAGGTAAATCACACTCACAAGACAACATAATCAGGAAAACAAAAAGCCCTTCAAATAAGATAAAGAAAAAAAAGGATCCATACATAAGAAATTTTCCAGTCTCCAAATTGGAACATAAATTGTACTACCTTCTCTATTTATACACCCTTAAAACTTGTAAAGTAACTTTAGTCTCTGCAAGGATCAGCAACTTCACCATCTGAGCCTCAGCTAGCTTTGATTCTAGGTATACCCTCAAACTAACAATGTACAACTTTTAAGTATATAGCAACAGTTTTATTTTCATACAGCTCCAGTTCATTTAAGTAACTAAACAGGGCAGCCTCTCGACATAATAAGAAGGAAGAAAGGGAAGCTCTTACTATTTCCTCAGTTAGCTGTACAGTTCTATGCCATTTATGCCGCTGGATGCAGGGTAAGGCCACTGATCCTCCTTTCTGCAATGACATTATGCCAATCATAGTTAGTTTTACTTTTAAAAAAATTCTTTACGGTAGTCGAATCGGAAGTATAATTACCTCCGGCTGCAACGAGTTTCTCTACACGCGCAACTATATGCTTCCCGTACGTATACTTTTTCAAAGCATTTAAGTGAACCTTTATTCGGTTGAGGATTATTTCAAGTTGCTGGTCATCACAAGTTTCCAGCACTTTCTGTACAACATAATTTGCAAACTGATCTTTCATCATGACCTGCAAAAGAATGAACACAGAAATACATGGAAACAGCTTTGATATTTCAAATTTGAAACAATTTTACATTAGCTTCTCACAGTATCAAAAGGAAAATCAAGAACAGTGTCATATGAAGTGAACGAGATCATTCGTAACAAACATTAGAGCAACCATGCACTAATGGAGATGGACATTTAGTCACCTACTTTAAGAGGAAAATATAGCATATTTCATACTCAGAACTAAAAAGAATATCATTAGGGTTGTGAAGGGAAAAAGGTGGAGGAAAAGTACGGATTGGTGATCTGAGAAGATCATATAGAATGAAAATTTAACCACCCGGGCTAAACAGGTAAACATAAAGACAAAGCGGAAAGAGATGATAGGGCAACAAAATAAAAATCTAAAGGTTTAGAAGCTTTCAAAGTATAATCACAGACCTGAAGAGGCTCATTTTCATTAGTACCAAGCATCTCATCAACCAAGGTCTGTCTTTCTGTAGGAGTACCGAATGTTAAACACTTTTCAATGACATTGGAGGCAAACTTTTGTTGGCTCATCTGAACAATTTGCCCACATAGCTTAGTAATTATAGCAGATCGTTCATGCGGTTTTCCGTGCTCCAAGACGTGCTGCAACATTTTATAGAAACAACTTTCAAACTCCCATACGAAAATAAGCCAACTATTCATGTAAAAACCAAGCAACATGTATGGAGAAGGTGGGTAAAATATTCTACAGTTGGTGGCAACTAAATTTCTGTTTCATATCGTTGGTTAGTAATTCAGCATCTATGTGAAGGTTTAGACCGGTGGTGAGGCTTGGAAAATGATTAAGCTATGAAAATTGTGGACCATCACTTCATCCAGAGGAGGTCATGCTTTAAAATCCTACACCTTGTGTTAACATCCTGTATCACTGCCACGCTTCTATCAAGATGAAAAAACATTCACAATCACAGACAAACCTGTACAACATAATTTCCGTATTGATCTTGTGCCAACATGCAAACAGATTGCAATATTTCATCCATCATTATTTTCTGGGTCTTCGCGTCATGGCAGTGCTCCAGAACTCTCTGTAAGAAAACATTGTTGACAAATTACAGTACTTACCTTTGAAGCTGCGGATAACATGAATCTATTTAACAGGTAAAGCATATGCAGATTCATGCAATTGTGACATGAGACTGAAAATTACAAACCTGTATAACACGACAACCGTATGGATGGGTGGATAATGTGACAACTTGATCATAAAATGTTGAAACAATGAACTGTCTAAAATCTTCAGGTACACATTCAATACACTTCTGGATGACATGGTTTCCATTCTGATCACGTACACATCGCATAATATGACCATCGAGCTCTTTCACCATTTTCGTCTGCTGATCCAACTCAACTATTTCTATAGCCTGAAAATTAAACCAACATGTGCTAAAAGTAAAATTTGGGTGTTTGATAGCCAAATTTAATATGTAATTTTGCTATTAGCCAACAGATAGTAAACAAAGTTTCACCTGTACAATATAAAAGTACATATAATTACATAGAAATGCACACTTTTCCGTAGCACATAAACATTCAAATATACAGCCCTTCTACGAGAAAAGATTGTGATATGCACAATGTCTGCCATTTGTACAAAGAAATGTCACAGTCGAGTCATTACATAAGTCTACCTTTTGGATCACCCGGCAGCCATACATTTGAAGGCTAAGGGTCAGCACATGCCCAGTTAGCTGGTCAGCCAGTTCTCTTATTTGAGATGTAGAACCATGTTCAAAAAACTGTAGGGACAAAAAGAACTTAGCCAGTGTTATATTATTCCAGCTTTCTTTTTGGATGTGTCTGTCTGAGTGCAACTATTTCATCACATGACTTGAATAAAAAATTATACAAATCAATTACTACCAGAAAATACCTTTTGAATCACATAATTACCAAACACATCAGTCATTAAAGAAAGGGCTTGGGGCATAATTTCAGAGAAGACCATGTTTTTCTCTTCTATTGTAGCAGTCTCAAGTTTCTGTTGAATGAATCGACTCCCATACTGATCAGCACTGTCCATTGAAAATATACAGCAAAGATGATCACATATCCGGGGAGGCCGAAGCTAAAAGAAATGAAGAGTGCAGCAATGAAGATATACCTGAATTCGACAACGTGACTAGCAATTTCTGAAAGTTCAAAGCATCTAGTTTTATTGCTTTTGAACTCATCCAGTAAGGAAGAAGGAAAATTTTCATTTAGGATACCACCAGATTCTGAGTTCCAGCCTCCAACAAGACCCCCAGAAAGATTCCTCATCCCAGATGAAAAGCGCAAATTTCTTTCACTCTGCATGACTGTACTACCTGATCCAATAGGAGAATGTGGAAGCAGGGGTCCCCCTAATGGACTTCCAGGGTAAGACAGGTCAAGACCAAGAGCCGAGTTTCCATGAAAACTATGACTCAAACTACCAGATTTGCCAAGGTAGGGCAAACCATACTGTGATTTTTGGGGTGCAAGCAAGGTTCCAAGGTAACCCTTTTGTAGAAGGTCCATATATGGATTACGCAGGTATTCCCCATCATTTGCAGCTTTGTTGACAGCAACATACTCATTGGATTGAAGGTACTGCAGATAAAGCGGATCCATAAGGGGATCCTGAAAACCAGCATTACCTCCACTTTGATTTCCAACTCTTCTAAGGTTATGCAATTCCACTGCAGCAGCCATCAGATTTGGGTCTAATGCACCCAAGGATCCAGCATCCAAGCCATTTCCACCAATGGCAGATGCAGCAAAAGTGTTATCAAATAATGGTGGCAAGTTCCCAGTCCCAAGCTGAGCTCCAACAATAGATGGAGATGAAGGATTAATATGATACCCGTTTAAGCCATAGTTCGCAAACGAAGAATAAATGTTATCCATATTTGGATGCGTATGAGCAAAGCCGCTTCTGCCGTTAAGATTTTGCATAGCAGGTCCTTTTACGTAAGAGTTGGATGGAACAGACTTCACATATAACTGTTGCTTGATGTTCTTATGGTTGCCTAGCATACGGAAGGCGTTCTGGCAATCATCAATTCCATTTTGGCTATGTGAATGTGAGTGGGTCTCTCCATCAACAATCTGATCTGTCAGCAGATTTAGCCCCAAAAAGTACCAACCAACTGAGACTCACTCAAACTTGATGAAATCCCACTAAATATATTTGAACCATTCCCATCCCTCCTATCCACAGAACTTGTCCTGCCTCCTCCAATGGGTAGAATGTGAGGACTGGGAGCTCTAGCCATGAGCTGAGGGTCAGGTGTACCACTTCGTGATGAGTTACCTACAGCAGAAGCATAACTAAGAGAAGCTGATGAACCAGTATTTGGGATCAGAGACCCACCCTGTTTATTTGCATTGTACAAAATATCATCAGACACTGAATCACGACGAAGATGTGCAAAATGGCCTTCAAAAACATCTACGCCTTCATCAAATGCATTGCGGCTTGGTGGTCGTGAAGGATGCCTTGAGATGGGTTTTACATGATCCAAATCATCCTGCGTCGTAAAGCAAAATTGTAAAGCCAAAAGCAGGGACCGAGATAACTAAAAGAAATAACCAGAAATCTTGACCTGGTTGATATCAAGAATAGCATGTATAAATGACTGATCCAAAGATGGTAATCAGATTTAGGCACCCAGAAATTAATAAACATTTGAATAGAAAGTACATGTATATACTCCTATCATCTCAGCTATTACACTCACAATTCTCAATGAAAAAAAAAAAGAGTTCATACCAGAATGCATCTGAAAGCTTAGAATTGGTAATTTTGTAAACATTACATGCCTGAACACAAAATATCTTGATTGCACCCAACATCAACTAATGATTTCTAAGAATCTAAAAACCAAACCAATAAAACAAACAAGACATTTACCTAGAAGAGGAAGTATGTAAAACAGCATTGGAGCCAATAATTGACAACACCATATGAAATAAAGATGATTTGCTCAACATATAAAGGAAAGGATAAAAATAATAGGTATTGTGAGAAACGTTTCAGTAGACAAATCAACCCACAAACAAACATAAAAACCAGAAAGGAAACAAACAAATACAAAAAGAAAGGACAATGGTAATTACAAACTTCACCTGAATCATCTCTGCCATGCTCTTTTGCCTCATTCCTAGACGCAAACTCGGCAACCCTATCAGCCCATCTCCTCCACACTCCACACTCTCACCATTCCCATTCTCGTACTTCCCTTCACCAAATCCCGGCTGCACAGAGAAAAGAGACCTTTGTCCTTCTCCATAACCAGCTTTGCTTTCTTTCCTTCCATCTCCAACAACAGAATTGACCCCAACACCATCACTGCTATAATTTAATTTCTGGGCCAACCTCCAATCCTCCTTCGAACCAAGAGGAGGTGGCAATCTAGGATTCAAGTTCACATTAGAATAATAATAATTAGCATAAGCTGGATCAGACCTTATGTCTTCTTCTCTCAAAAAACCACATTCATTGCTCTTTCTGATGCCGTGTATGGCTGCAGAATCGTACAACCCTCCAAATGAACTCAAAGACCCTTCCACTGTAGGTGGGGCTGACCCACTTCGGAAAATGTTGAGTTCTTTCTCTCTTTCGGTTGCTGCCTCTTGTTGTAACCTTTGCTCACTGATAAGATTTCCTAAATCCTCGTTCTTAAGCATTGATCGGATTGAGATATCGTGTAATGTATTCGGGTATGTATCTGTGATCATTAGATACGAATGTAAAAGATTGAATCTTTATACTAAAACTTCAGTCGAAACTGACAAGTAAAAACTAGGTCTCTTAATCTAAGCTCAAATAAGTTGATTTCTCGATGAAATGGTTCAAAACCAAGAATCTATGTGTTAAAAAAAATTAAAAACGAAAGAAAAAAGGGCGAAGCCCAAGTCGTGATTGTGCATGAAGTAGTGGTTTTCGTGTTAAGATCATAAATTTGGATGCAAACACAGAGATCAGTTAGAAATGGTCATGTGTTGCAGATGATCGGGGATGGTGGTGACTTTTGCCATGCTAGAGATTGGCCTGATAAAGACATAGGCTGAACTGCAAGAGGAGACTGAACGCAGGAGTGGTGGACAGATCTGAACCGTTGGATTTCAGAAGTGACCGCGATGATCTATTCCAAGGGTACAAGCCCCTTTGGGAGTTAGGGTTTTAATTCTTCCTTTTTTTATTTTGTTTAATAGCTGTATTACTATCTAATTGCCACTTAATACAGCTTTTAAGCTTATTCTAAATTTGGAAATACATAAATCCATTTTTATCATCTAGTTAGTACATTATTCAAAAGGTTGAAGATACTTTGTAGATCATCCCATCTAATAATCTTATCTCTTTATAATTTATTCCATCGTGTTGTACTCATTTTGAAGTTTCGCAATAAAATGAGGTATGGAAAAGTCTGATAGTACGCAGTTTTACTCTTATATAATAAAGAGATTATTTTTCGTAAACCCATATATAAATGTGACGTAAAATAGTAATGCAGATTAAAAATATAAATAAGTAAAATGATACGTAAAATATTTAAATAAATAAAATTACAATAAATATATGAGGGTAATAATAATAATAATAATATATTTAAGTATATATGATAATTTATGATATATTTATAATATATTTTATTCTTAACTTATTATCTTTCAAATTATTAATTTCTTATCGATTTAAACTTAAAAATTTTAATCAGTAACATATGATGTATGTCACATATCTTATGTTAATTGTTAAATATTATAATATATCAAGAACTCCGTTGTAAACAAGTTGCAACAAAGTTAAGAAGTTGGAGTTGGAGTTTGTTTTTATGTGGAATAAATCTAATTGTAGGAGACAGTTATGTAGACGGCCAGGTCAACTTCCAATATTCAATACTAAGTTATCTAACTCATATTAGTGTCCCAATCACATTTAATTTCATTTTAACAAAATTCTTGTTTTTATTTTGTATTTTAAAATTACCATTTATTTTTATTGTATTTATTATATACAATTTATTTCGTTATATTTTATTATTTATGTTTATATTTCTTAAATAATATCATGTTGAAACCTTACGTAATTTAAAACAAAACTTAATAAATTTTATCAAAATATAACAGAGAATTTTAAGATAGTTAAATAATATTATAAAACGTAAATAATAATGATTAAAATTAAAATAAATAATAAAATTGTTATAATATACTTAATATTATTGTAAATAATAATACGTTAAGATATATATATATATAAAATAATAATCCGTTAAGTATGTATGTGTGTGTGTGTTGTTAACGACTGGTCTGATTTACATAGCTTGGAGTCACCTTAACACAAGTCGACTTCACAGCACATAATCGATTACTTTGTTCCAAGCGCAACTGGTTAAAAGCATTGAGATCACCCACTGAATGGCCGTTCTTGTCCGAAAATAACAAGGCCTGCTTGGCTTGACGTAAAATCAGTAAGCGATTCGTTCTAATTATCTATAAAGTTGAGTTGAATTCATTATTTGGTTGATGATTTACTTAAAATACTTAATTAATAAATGATAACGTATCAATAAAATAAATTTAATACATTTTTATTTATTTAATTCAAAATCAGTAAATCAGAACTAATTAAATTTTAGATTAAATTCGAAGGGTCATACTTTATTTTTATATTAATGAAAAACAAAGCTTAAATAGTAACTCTCGGAGTTAAAATCTCACACATATCCTCAAAGAAGATAGTAAAAAGTTTTAAAAGAGGAGATTGCAAATATATAATTCTAAAACTAGACAACTCCGCATTAGTAGCTAACTAATTCACGTAACGATTTTTTTCACGAAACACATAGCAAATATGAACCGTTCAGGGCTTATCTAATAATACCTGTATAGCTTGAATCAGTGAATTGTTATAAGATATCATCGAACCTGTTCATACTAAGCCTTGGAGATTAAAACTTACCATATCTTTTAATTCTTTTAATGAAAGGGATTACATGTCTAGCACTAGTTATATCCACGTCCATATCTGATTCAGTTTTTGCCTGCCATATTCTAATCAGTAATGGACATCGTTGGTTTTCTAGGCACGTGAGGCTGCGCAGAGTTAGCAGGTCACATGATTGTGAGTGCTCAGATTTGCCTATTTATCTTAAGCAGCAGAAACCAGATTTGCCTTTAAAGTATTATCTGACGATTCAAGATTCATCCACGATTCTTTCCTGCATGTATTAACTTATATTATCTCTTATCTTGTGATTTCGGTGCCCTACCTCAAGAACGCACGTTACAGGTATGCATCAGAACGGCACCATTTAAATTACGCGTTGTTGTCTCGAAACCAGCAAATGTGTCGAGGTGTGAGTAGGCCTAGCGTTGGACGACGGGACTTTGGACAGTTCTAATTGAATTTTAAGTTCTAGACTTTAATTTAAAATTTCATAAATTCAGATTTAATTATTGTCAAAATTTAATTACTAGTTTAAGCTCAAAGTTCACTTCTGTTAAATTTAAGCTTCGAAACTTAATTAAATTTTATATTAAAATAATATTATTTTAATTATAAAATTATTCATCTATTCAATATCATTCAATATGAATCCGAACCTAATTTAAATTTTAGTTAATTAAGAATTTGTTCAATAATTATGAATAAGAAAGAGTTAAATTGAGTAAAATTGAATTGAACTATCATTCTTATTATCATATAATTAGTAATTATTTGCTAAATTATTTTAATATAAATTATCAAATAATTTATTATTATGCATATAATCAAATTTATATAATTCTGATAATTTTAATATCATAAAGTGTATTTTTTCACAATTTAAGATAATATAATAAAATTTAAAAACGAGTAAAGATATATGATCGAAATTTAGCACGCTTGTCTGATTGTCTCCACTACTCTGTGAAGCCAATCTGTAGCTATTATTCAGATTTGAATAATTTGATGATTGGTCATTCTGCTTTTGATTTAGAAGATTATTCTTTTTCCCGGGCCTTCGATGTCAGCTCCCTATGGTAGACCAGACCAAACCTGTCAGATTTCTGACATCCTAAACATGTCAATGGTTACTGGTCACTTGTCTGAATCTTGGGCTGTGTCATAACTTCATGCGGCTATTTAGGTTGCTATTGTTGGAAAAACCAAGTCCAATCGGCCTAAAATTTTTTGAAGATGGCCAGTGTCAGCCTTGTAATGGGTTTATGTTTTCTTATCTTAATTTTCATGTGCGGATTGTCTGCTAAGAAAATAGTATAAGTTTTCTAGTAGTTGATTTACTCTTTCCGCCGGTTTTCTAGAAATTGGTTTGATTCCTAGGAATCTTTCTTGTTAATTAAATCTTTATACAATATTTTCTGAAGGGCCTTGAGTTCGGGGATGGCAAAAAGGTCTGGCCAGGTCACGATCCGTTTTATTGGTTCAGAGCAGCCGGGACTCGGCCTAGCCCACTAACATCTTTACTTGAATTGGGCCTAACTTAGAAAAAATGAATCAAACTTGAGTCTTTTATGACTAAAAATGACAATATTAATTTAAGTCAGTTTGAGGTTAACAAATTAAGTTAGGGTTAGTTAGATTTTAAGCATACCTTAAACTAGATATAAAGTTAAAAAATATAGCTTTTAGTGCATTTCAAGCGAATAAGAACGACATAATAAGCCTAGTTGAGTTTTAGGTTATGTGCAGTGAATGTTAGGTCAAATCGATAATAGGCTCAACTTGTTGTCATCTTTACTTAGGATTATTCAGTAAATAATGTCATCAATTTAGCTAAAGTCTAGTTCAGCCTATTGTTGGAGATGGGTCCCTCTCATATGGAGGGACTCCATTCTAATGTTGCTGCTTTCGATGCCACAACATGCTGCATTTGTTAAAAGAATAAATGCAGCATTTGTTGAACAGTTGACGCCTACTAACATTTAAGAGAAGTTCACCAACTATCCCGCGCCTCCTATTTGTAAATAAGCAGGAGATGAAGAACTGAAAACACACATAAATTTTCAGAGAGAAAACCAAAGTTTTGTTTTGTTTTGAAATTATAAAATATATTCCTAAAGGGTTGATGATTGACAAAATAGTGAGGTTAGTATTTTTTGGTTAGGAAACACCTTATGAGTCACTATTTTGGTTTTATTTCAGTATTCCTACTATTTGTAATAGTGGAATAAATATTCTGAGTTTTGTTCGTGGACGTAGCTCAAAGTTAAGAGTGAATCACGTTAAAAATCCTGTGTCTATTTTGCTCATTTTATTTTTCCTTTCATAAAATACACCCGCTACATTCAACACATGTAGTGATCAAAATTTTAGTTAAACTCAAAATCAAACTCAAGCTTACAACTAAACTTACTTTTATTGAAATAATATCGTTTAGTTATTATAAGCTAAATTTTTTTAAAAAATTAATAAGTTTTGGGACCATGAGTCTCAAATCTTGACATTTATTTTTGGTTTCAACCAATGCTAATCTTAATTCCAACTTGATTTATTGTCAATCTTAACTTTAAGTTTAAATAGGACAATCGATTATAATATAAATATGTTAGATACTTACAAACACCACTTAGACGATATTGGCGTTATTGGTCCAATACTTGTTCCCTACGGTTTTTCAATGTTATTGTCCTCTTTACATCAAAAAAACGTTATCAACATCATTATTATTCAACGTTCATCTCTTTATAGGTAATAACTGTATAACATTAATGCACCTAAATACCACTTTACTTCAGTGACAATGTACGCAACACTCTTTCTATATATACCCCCGCCTATGCTCTCTTTTGATTACCCTGCAGTTGTGTTTTCTTTTAATTTTGCTCCATACGTCTCACATATCATACAAGGCAAACACCCTTACGCTTTCTTCATTTTTTGTCTAGTTTGTTATTTATCTGTCTATTTTTCTTTTCATTCAGGAAGATAATTCCTCCTCTACCATTTAGAGTACACCGAAGCTGATGGAGAAGGTGTTAATCCTGGTGTCAGATCTCATGATCCTATTGTACTGTAGGGGCGAATTTTCAACTTAATATAGAGATTTTTCACGACACCTTGCATTTTCAAATAAATTGTTCCGATTTAATTATATATGCTATTTTCACTAACAATCTAAGTCGAAAAATTATGTTGTTCTGCTTACTCTTTATCGGATATTTATTATGTTCTGCTCACAGTTTGTCAGAACTACTATTGATTGTTAGAAATTATTGCGTTTTTTATAATGTTTGTCAGTAATTCTTTTGATTGTGCTTCTATGTGTTTATTTCAAAATATTGTTATGTTCTTACTACTACCTGAGTGTTTTGTATAAGATATCTTTATTATCGGATTCAATATGTCGTATATGAATGAGACTAACGTATGTTCTACATTTACCATTCCCTACATAGGTTCTACCCCTATCACTATAGCCCAAAGGATTATACTTGATCTAACTAAATTGGAGCCTCTAGATATGAGAAATTTTAAACGATGGTCTGAGAAAATTATGTTTTATTTTCAATAATACAAAATTGATTATGTACTGTTTCAAAAAATTCCTAGTATTAATATCGATCCTAAGACAACTAAGGATAGATGTACCGTTAAGGGATGTTACTCAACCTTATGATAAACCCATTGTTAGATATCTACTACAAGTACAAAATTGCTAAGAAAATTGGGGATGTGCAATTACTAGGTGGTTAAATTTTACTATTATTGTTGATAAGCCCATTATAGACCAACCATATAAGTATAAAAACCTAGTTGCCAAAATCCTTGTCGAGGGTATGAATAGGTGTGAGCTGTTTTAAGCTAATTCCCTTATTGACAAACTGCTTGTCTCAATAAATGAGTATAAAACAAGTTGAGACAAAAGAAGAAAGATATGAAGCTTCAATAGTTGACAGGGCATATAAAGAATGAGGATGTCAATCGCACAGAAGATAAGACCAAACCACTCACCCTTGTTCCTACTGTTAAGATTAATGTGATATGACATATGTAACACCCCACTCCCGCATGATCCGAATTCGACATCGTTGGTGATATTCGAGTTCGTGCCCCGCGAGGGTGGCGTACTACATCAGTCGGTAGGATTCAGTAAAAAAAACTTTTTGTTTTAAAACATTTATTCTTCTTTGAATAACGATGAGCAGATAGTAAACATTTGCAGTTATTACAATCATTTAACAATACTTTACAGTAACCATAAAGTTCACATACTAATCAGTTTATAAATATTGCGGAATACAATATTAGGAAACATTAATGTGACGCGAACCGATCCCGACCTCTATCTCAACTTGCACCCAAGAGACATACTCCGTGTCAAACGGGTACTCTTTAGTCCCAAAAAAGATTGCAATTTTGGATGAGTTTATAACTCAATGAGAACCATCATCGATGGTTCTCCCAATCCATGCATCACATAACCAAATCACAGTAATAAGGCGATTGCGTAATACTACGGTCTACGATCCACGATAATATACTGATCCACAATAGTCACAGATCGCTATAGTAAGAATACAGCACGATAATCATCCATTTACAATACAATCACCAAGTCATACACCACAATACTGATCCACAAGAATCATCATGTCATGGACACAACAATTTACATGAGCAGTCCAATACTGACCACATATGGTAAAAACCATTTCAGGTATTCAGTCCAGTAATGATGCAATGCACATGTGTCTCTTTTTTCAGTTTTATTACAGTGTTGTGACCGAGCGCTTAAGCAGTGAATCAGTAATCATTATACGTGTCTAGGGAGGATTATCTCCATTTGAGCTCTAGGCTCGTTTTCAGTATCAGTGGCGACTTGGTTCACAATTATTTTTTTATCCGTTTATGTCTCTGTGTATGAAATGCATATGCCTAGTTACAACATCCCATAAACAGTTAATCATACAGAGTCAAGCACAGTCAATTAACAGTCAGTATGCACAAGTAACAGTCCCTAATTCACAACGATTGTTAGCCCATAATTCACAATCAATCACAGTAAATCCAGTAATGGCAAACAGGTCACACAATGTACACATTCCTGATCCCGCCATTATCCACATATTAGACAAGTAATAATTGAGAAACCCATCTAGGTTACTCACCTATTACTTCCGAGCTAATGCCAGGAAGTCTCTGCTACGTCGGTCGATCTACGCTCCAGTTGTGTCGCTATAAGAATCAGAAAACAAAACGATAACTAAATATCCAATCTGAGTTAGTTAATGATGCACATGTAGGTGAAAATGCATGTTCATGAGATTCCCGGCCCTAATCTCATTTTTTTCTATCAGAAAAATCTGTTTAAAAATTAGAAATCCAATGGCGCTGATGACGCTCAATTTGAACCTCTATAGGCTCCCAATTAAATAAAACAGTGATGAAATACCCATTTCTCGGATACCCGTCAATTTCCCGTCCAAAAATTCTCAATCTCTCAGGAAATGAAATTAAATATTTTATGAATCCGATACCTCAAAAATCAGGTCAATCGGATGTCGAACGGAAAAGTTATTCCCAAAAGAACACAAAAAAGCAAATAAAACAATTCATATATATATACCCCTATTTCCTTCTCTTTTTCCTATCTTCAAACCGAAATTCAAACACCTATAAATCCTTGCACACAATTCAGAAAATTACAAACCATATCTCGTTGGAAAGATCATGAAACCCTCCACAAGTTTCATGAAGACCATAAAAAATCAATTTTACCCCTAAGGGTGTCAAAAATTCAATTGAAACTTCTGCCCATTCAAAACCTATCAAAACAAAACAGTACTTGGTAAATTCAGTGACTTCCATTCTCTTCAGTAAAAAATTACACAATAAATATGCTCAGAAATATCACAATGTTTTCTACAACTTTCATGAACAAACCAAAATCAAATTCAATTGTTAACTAGGTCAAATAATTCAATCAATGATGCTGCCCCAGAAATCACCCAATCTGGACAGTAATGTTCTATCAAGAATAACTCCCTGTACACAAGTCAAAAAAATCACTACCTTATATCATTGGAAAAATAAAACCACATACTTCAAGTTTCATTAAAAGCTTAAGAGTCAATTCCATCTCTAACCAATTCAAAATTGCCAAAAAAGTGACTGATCAGGGCAACAATTAAAAACCTAATGCAGGTTTCATTTTTGAAAACTCATAACTCCCAAATCTGATCTTCAAAAATTGCATGCTAAATACCATTTTCAGTATAATTCCTTTCTCTACAACTTTTCAGAAGATCACTTAAGCCAATTCAATTCACAGAATTCTCTAAAATTGTTCCCAATCAGAATGGTCACAAAACCTACCCTTATGGCTAGGTTTCACCAAATGCACAAAACCAGTCAACATTCCCCAAGTCATATCTCCCAATATACATATCGCAAAATTGCAAAATCAGTGGTAATGGAAAGCTAACAATATAGGCTTCAACTTTCATGAAGACCATATTCACCAATTCCTTCTACATAAATTTAGAAAAATCACCAAAGTTCCAGCCCATCAATCTCGAGTACTGTTCACACAGTCTCTCACATTCACTTTCAATTCAAAATTCAACACTCTTCTACGCAAAATTAGGCAGCACCTATTTCACAAGCAATTGTAACCAATCAACTAAAGTTTCATTTGGAATAAACGTCACCTCATTCGAATACCTACACAATTAGTTATGATCAAAACAGTGCAATCGGTCCAAACTCCATTTTCCAGCTTTACTTCTCAATTCAATTCCTAACACTTCCAATATCAATACCACATGCATAAGCATCCTAATGACACAAGAATTTAGCCAATAGGTCAGCAAGACCTTCACTTTAATATAAATCCAAAATTGTCAGCATCATCCTCAATCATTTTCCTTTCAAAGATTAATCATCTAACATGACTAATTTCACTTTTAATCATCTTTACACTCTACTTACATTCATCAAGTTTTACCCTATCAATATATCAAGCAACCATCAATTAAGCAAGCCAATTTCGTATCCACATATACAAGCATACGTCACATACAATTTGATGCATAAACATCACAATGAATACATCAAATGAACAATCAACACTTAAATATAAGCTTACCAAATCAAAGCTTCCAACTAATCAATCCTTCACTCTTCAATTCTTTTCTTTAATAGGACACCAAGACCACTTCATTCACACCTTTATCACACATGATAATCGTCAAAGGCAGGCAAAGGTTTGAGCTAGTATGGTAGACAAAGAACTACTTATGGAAGGAGAAGGAGTAAGAGTTTGCTCGAACCTTTGAAGAAAACCAATGAAGAAAGAAAAGAGGAGGTTTCGGATGCTTGAAGAATTCACCAAGAACAAGTGATTTTCCTTCTTTCACTGGAAGTTACCGTAATATATAGGATAACCATGCATTTAATGTGGGACACTTGGCAATTGGAGGAAGAAAGAAGGAAAAGTCAAACTACCAATCAAATATTTGAGAAAAAATAAACCAAATACCAAATCAATTTTTAATCCATTTTTTAAGGGTCCATATTTCGAACCCACCAAGATATTTAATAGTTTAGTACCAAATAACAGTAGAAAATCAACCGGTTTGCCACTTGGCGATTTTTTTCGGTCCAGGAATTTTCTTCGGAAAATTCCTAAAATTCCTTAAAATATAAAACACTCAATGGCGCACTCTGAATAATTTTTCAAACCCAATAACCACGTTAATCACAATAAAATTGCAGTAGGCACATCTACCAGGAATGTCATGTATGCATGTATCGAAATTTGCATGTGCACAATTTCACTGTTTATTAATACTAGTATGCATGAACAATACTAATTAATCCCTATCAATCTCATCCTATGACAATTTATTATTTTACCTTTCCTGTCAGGGGTGAGATGTTACAGCATAGAAATGCAAATAACTTCAAAAAGAATGGTGGATAAAACAAGTCTTTCAATAACAACAAACATGGTTAGTTTAAGTTAAAAGGATTGCTGGTGACATAAGTTAGGCCATCATACTACTTATTGCTAAGTTAGAATCAACCATGAGAAGAAGGACCAATGATAGAAACCACGACAGCTTGAGAAAGGAAAATAGTAAGGGTACCAACGAGGCAACAAGAAGAGCTTTGGTAAGTCTCAAGCTCGTATGGTCGAAGCTGGTGATGAGGAGGAGATCATTACTATTCTGGTGTTCAAAGTCAACCTTGTTGGAAATTTGGTTGAGTGGATCATTGACACATAAGCCACATGCCACATCTACACCAACAAGGACCTATTTAAAGAGCTGAATGATGTTGTTGATGGTGAATTCGTATACATGGGCAACTCTAGTAGAGTTCTTGTCCAAAGAGTTAGGAAGGTCACTCTTAAACTCAGTTATGGAAAAGTGTTGACATTAGAAAATGTTTTATTTGTTTCTGATGTTCGTAGAAACTTAATTTTTGGAGTATTACTTAACAAAACTGGTGTTAGACTTACTTTTGACTGTGATAAGCTAGTTCTTACTAAGAATAAGAACTTTGTTGGTAAAGGATTTTGTAATGGGATTTATTTGTACTTAACGTTGAAATAAACGAATCTATGTCTTCTGCCTATATTAATGAGTCTATAGACCTATAACATTCTAGACTTAGGCAAGTGAATGTGAGGTCAATTAAGATGATGCAACGCTTAAACTTATTGCCTAACCAGATCACTAATGAAATAGAAAAATGTTAAATATGTGTTAAGGCTAAACACTTTAAGAAACCTTTTAAGTCAGTGATCAAAAAGGAGTCACAATTATTGGATTTGATGCACACAAATTTGAGTGATTTTAAGAATGGTATGAGTAAAGGAGGCATGTGATATTATATTACTTTTGTGGATGATTGTTCTCGATTTACTAAGGTTTACTTATTAAACAAAAGTGATGCAAAGGAAGTGTTTTTGAAGTACAAAGATGATGTTGAGAACAAATTAGGAAGGAAATTAAAAGATTAAGGTCTAATCGATGTGGTGAGTATATTACTAATTTCCTTGCTGATTATTATGGAAAGGTTGGGATTATTCATGAGCTTTCAACCCCTTGTACACATGAAAAAATGGAATCACCTAGGGGAAAAATCAAACACTCAAGGACATGATGAATGCAATGTTGAGTTCCTCATAATTACCAGATTTTATGTGGGGGGAAAAGCTATTCTTTCAGCTTGTTATTTTTTAAATAAAGTCCCTCATAAGAAACTAGACCAATCCCTTGTAAAATTTGAAAGGGTTATCCACCTAACTTGCGTTTTTTGAAAGTGTGAAGGTATCTTTCTAAAGTTGCTCTACCTGAACATAAGAAGAATAAAATTAGGCCTAAGACCATTAATTCAATTTTTATGAGATATGCATCTAATAGTGTTGCCTATACATTTATGATTAAGGAAGAGGAATCTAACACTTATGGACCAATTATAGAGACGAAAGATGCAGTATGCTTTGAGGATATATTTTCTATGAAGGTGAGTGTGTAAGTTCTTAGAGAGTTTGTCCCCAGCTCTTCTACTAATGATGACATAGAGGAAGAGGAAAATATATTGAACTAAGGAGAAGCAAAATATCTAGAATACCCACTAGTTTTGATTATGACTTTAATACTTTCTTTGTGGTAAAAAAACGTAAGGAGATGTGATGATTTTGTGGTAACTTATATTATTGAAGAAGATCCCAAAACTTATAAGGAAGCAATGAGATATGTAGATGCTACCTTTTGGAAGGAAGCTATAGATACTGAGTTAAAGTCAATCATGTATAATAAAACTTGGGTTTTAGTTGATCTACCACGAGGGTGTAAGCCTTTTGAGTATAAATAGATTTTCAAAAAGAAATTGAAACTTGAAAGAATCATTGAGAGGTTTAAGGCAAGGCTTGTGATTAAGGATTTAAACAAAATAAAGGATTAGACATTTTTTATACTTACTCCCCTTTTACTAAAATTACATCTATAAGGATGTTGTTTACTAATGTCTCGATATTTAAGCTTTATGTGCACCAAATGGATGTTAAAAAAACTTTCTTGAATGGTAATCTAGATGAAGAAATTTATATGATATAGTCTGAGGGGCTTAGAATGCCTAGTCAAGAACAAAAGGTGTGTAAGTTAGCTAAGTCTTTGTATGGACTTAAACAAACTCCCAAACAGTGGTATGAGAAATTTGAAAGTGAGATTTTCAAATATGGTTTCACCTCTTCTAATTCTAATTCTTGCATTTACGTAAAATCTGACATCAATGGTTGTGTGATTATAACTCTTTATGTGGATGATATGCTTATTTTTTGTATCAATTTATCAGTCATTCATAATACCAAGAGTTTGTTAAAGTCTTCCTTTGATATGAAAGATCTTGGACCTGTTGACTTTATTTTAGGAGTTAAAGTTTATAGAGCTGACTCTAGTTTTAGTTTGAGTCAAACTCATTATGTTGAGAAAATTTTGATGAAATTTAGTTACTATGATGTTGATCCAGTCAAGACTTCCTATGATGCTAGTGTTGCTCTAAAGAAAAATCTTAGTGATAATGTAAACTAAATTGAGTGTTCTAAAATTCCTGGTAGCGTGATGTTCTTAATGAACTGTTCGTATTGATATTGCATACTGTGTGAGTAGACATATTAGGTATACTAATAATCCTAGTCAAGAGCATTGGAATTCATTGATTCGTTTGTTAAGATATTTGAAAGGTATTATGCATTTTGAATTATCTTTTAGTGGTCATCCTCCTGTATTGGAGGAGTATTTTGATGCTAACTGGGTTATGGAGAAATAATATACACTCAACCAATAGTTATGTTTTTACCTTGGTAGGACTTACAGTGTCTCAAAAATCGCCCAAGCAACACATATATCGAGAGATTAAAAATGGAGGCTGAGATTATGACTTTGGAGCTGGTAGGACGAGAAGCTGAGTGGTTAAGGAATCTCTTAGCAGATATCCAACTTTGGGAAAAAATAATTCCTTATGTGTTCCTTCATTGTGATTCGCAAGCTGCCATTCATGTTGCCAATAATAAGACATATAATGTCAAAAGCATACATATTAGATTGAGACATAAAATTATGTATACTTTAATTCGACATGGTGTAATTTCTATGGACTATGGCAAGTCATACAGAAACTTAATGGATCTATTTACAAAAGTTTTGAGTATGAAACTAGTTTTAGACCATGCGAAAGGGATGGAGTTAAGTCCAGTTTTGTAGCAACCTCGTAATAGACACCTGTTTTTGGAAAACCAAGTTCAATGAGTCAAACAAAATTATGTGGTGACTACTTACTTGTACATTGCTTGTGAAATAATATTAAGATATATATATTCAGTTGTTGAATAACGTCTCTAACTTGACTTTACTGCATTCGACAAGGTTGGATTGTTTAATCCTTAATCAGTTCCATAGCTCAAGTTTGGGTGATGTGAGCAGTACACACTTGATGGACTTATCTACATGATTATGGGAGCCTAGTCACCCTCTTATGAGAGCAATTGGGTAATCTCTTTAGAGCGATCATGAAATTATGACATTTTGAGGTTATTTATTTCTTTAGTAAGTTTTGTCCCCGATTTTCTTAAACAATAGGTTCAAGACTTAGTTCCCTAGTTATTCGTCTGTTCTTTTCTTAAACTGTTACAACTTGTTTCCTAAGTTTTGTTCTAGGTGAGAGATTGTTGGTGTTACTGGTCCAATACTTGTTCCCTATGATTTCTCAACGTTATTATCCTCATTATATCAAAAAACGTTATCAACATCATTATTATTCAATGTTCATCTCTTTATAGGTAATAACTTTTATAACATTAATGCACCTAAATACCTGTTTATTTCGTTTACAGCGTACGCAACACTCTTTCTATATATACCCACACATCTACTCTCTTTTTTTTACCCCCGCTGTTGTGTTTTCTTTTAATTTTGCACCATATGCCTCATATATCATATAAGAGGGATATTTTTTACGCTTTCTTCGTTTTTTTATCACACATATATCTAGTATGTTTTAGATGTATATGTTTTTCTTTTCATTCACAGAGACAATTCTACACTACTTTTCGGAATGCATTGAAATTGGTGGATAAGACATTAACCCTGAAGTTGGATCTCGTTGTCTTGTTGAATAATAGAGGTGAAAATTTTAATTCAGGGTGGTGATTTTTCGCAACGACTTACATTTTCAAATAAGTTATTCCATTTTAATTATATCTGCTATTGTTACTAATAGACAAAATTTAAGAGTTCAAATCCATAAACGGTCATTTAAGGAAGTGTTTGTATCTATTTTTATTTTTGTTTTCAATCTTGTTTGTTTGAGATTTTAATTTTAGTTTTTGACTTTGGTTTCTTCTAGTTAAAAAAAACATTATAAAAAGTGATTTTTGTTTCCTATTTTTTATAATCCGATTTACTATTGGTTCTGCGGATTTTACCGAATCAGACGCTGCTGTTGGATCCATGAGCTGGTTGCTTTTTATGATTAATCCAACGTGAAGATACCTGCAAAACAAAGAAGGCACGTCGGGGGTTGTGTCCCGATTAGCTCCTCCGACGCTTAAGTCAATATTTTTGTGAAGGTGAGGTTGATCAATGCAAAGAAAAGCTAGGTTTTGATCGCGTACCTCTGTTATGGGAGAATTATACCTTATATAGGGGATGGACGCTAGGGTTAAACCTTTACGTATTTGCATGGGAGTCTCTTACATGCGGATGAGCTGAGAAGAACATGGATCGGGCTTGGGCCTGTCGTGGTCGTTGGGCTCGAGACTTGTTCCATGAAGAATGGAACGATCGGCCCAAGGGTTGTCTTGACTAGGTCCAAGCCCAGCATCGTCGACCCGATCATAAGCCCCCCTACTCCTCGAGTCTGAGGGAAGAGAAGGGTCGGAGGAGTATGTAGAGGTTTATAGCTCGTACTTACGACGGCTCGTGATTGGGGCGATCGGTCGGACATTGTTGTTGTAGCTCGGTCACGGGAAAGCTCGGGCGGTCCCGATCGATCAGATACCAACTGATTATGCATGACGGCTCAGATGCCGACCGGTTGAGCGTGCTCGTCAGATCTCGGCCGGTTGGCGTATGCTGAATCGTCAGATGCCGACCGTTGAGCGAACTCGACTGCTCGGGATCGGTCGACTGTGTGTCCCAGCTGATCGGCCTCGCCACTTATTGCGCGATAGCCCGCGCAAAAGCGGGTCGGATGGTCATCATTGGCAGACGTGTGAAGGTACTTGGAGCATTTATTGTTTGACGGCGCACGTCCTTTGACAAATGCTCGAATCAAACGATCGTCCTTGTAATCGTTGATACCGCCTGCCGCTCGTCAATCTGACGCTTCTTCCGAATTTCGGACAACCCTAATTTTCATGGCTCGGATCATGCCGCGTGTCCAAGCATAGCTTGGATTTTCTCCACGTGTTATACTTTGATTGGATGGCTCGTCCGAGTGCCTCCCTATAAATGTTTAGGGTCGACGAACCATTTGGTTTTCTTCACGCTTATTTCCTTCTTGCATACGCTTCTGCTTTCGTTCGTTCTTTCTTGCTCTCAGTTTTCGGAAACTTCATTCAATCGTCGTTCGATTTCCCTTTCTTCATCCAACAAAGAAGTACGTCCTTCCTCCTCTAAAGTTCTTTTCAAGAGCTCTTTTCTTGGTAATCATGTCAATGGGTAGTTCTAGAAGTACGGTAGGAGGTACCAAGGAAGTGTCGACGAAGGAAAGAAGGGACGGGTTGGTTGTGGAGGCTGTACCGAGAGGTGAATCGAAGATGAGGTTGGGGGAACTGCAGCGGCTGATCATTAGGTGTAACATTCCTACGTCCTGGGGGCTTAGGTTGGCCATCGGAACCGAACGAATCTTCAGCAATCTGAGCGAGTATTTTGTTGTATCTGAGAGCTTTTTCTCTGTTGGCGGCATGAAGCTTCCGTACGCCCCGATTATTGACGAGGTGTGCGCTTTATGAAGTGATGTCGAGTCGATCCCCGAATGGCTGGAGGTTTATTAATGGTTTGGCTCTTATGCCATCAATTCGGTTGTTCTCCGTCATTGACATCCTCCGCCACTTCTTAAGAATGGGTGAGCCCCATAATTGGGGTGAGATTCCTCATTTTCATGACAGGATGCCCAGATCGCCGGATGGAACTCGTGGAAAGTCACTTCTTGGCATCTGGTAATTTTTGTGAAGCCCCCAGGAGCCTCCTTCGAAGCTCGACCGTAGAGGTACCCTCTAACCGAGCAATGGAATGACGTGTCGACCATATCTCTTAGTAGAGAGCAATGGGAGGTGGTCGGCCGTATAAAAGAGCTCGGCAGATACGACTTTACTCGGCTCATGCAGGGGTACTTTGGGGGGATCTCGGCCAATTCATTTCTCATTGACCCCCCTCCTCGAATTAGGGGGCTAGGAGAGGAGACCGCCCCGTCCAGTTGACTCCTCGTGATTGAGCTAATTGTTATTTTTTTTAGCCTTGGTTTCATTTTCTAACTTAATTTATCGTTGTGCAGCCATGGTGAAGATGGGAGATGCTCCTTGAATCCTCCAAGTCAAAGAAGCGGTCAGAAGAAGAAGGAGACGGAGACGGGGACTGGTGATGGCGTCGTTTTGTCTATAAGGTTGGGCTCGTCCGTAGTGTCGACGGATGTTCCACATGTCGGGGGCCGACCTTCTGATTCGGGGTCATTGCCAGTTGTGCCGGTCGGCTCGGGCCAGGTAGTCCTGGCAGAGGAGGAGGAGGAGGAGGATGCGGGTCCTCCTCTTAAGAGGAAGAGATTGGTTGGTTTGGGATCTACTCGTCCGCCCGCAAGTCGAACCGGACTGGAAAGGAAGAAGGGCAAGGGAAGGCGTGGCCGCAAATCTGGCGATGGGAGTCCGCCTTAAGTTGGTCAAGAATGTCACGATCGGGGACCTCGAAGTGTCCCGTTACATTACCGAGAGGATTGCTCCGCTTGTGGACGAGCAGATCATGAAGAAGAGGAGCAACCCGGAGTTAGGGTCTCACTGCCGTCTCGGTGTCTGAGTACGACGACGACCTTCAAGAAGGTCTTGCAGCTGTTTGGAGACTCTGGACTAGGAAGTCCAGGACCTCCATGATCAGGTGAAGGCTTTGAAGCGCGAGCTTTCGGAGGTGAAGGAGGGGAGAGACCTCCTCCAGGCTCAAAACGCATCCTTGGAGGAGGAAAAGAAATTCCAGGAGAGGGAGGTGGGCACTTTGTTGGCTCGACTGGCCAAGGGAGAGGAGGAGAAGGACGAACGGAGGAAGACTGTGAGGGCAGAGCGGGAGCTTAACAAGAAACTTCGCCAAGATTGCAGCTCCGCAGTGGAGGGTAGGGACAGAGCCGAGGAGACCTTGCGGGAGGTGTAGCGTTCTGTGAGGATGCAACGGGTCGAGGCGATTAAGCGATGGAAACGGCGGTTTCTGTAGGAGGAGAGTTTAGAGCTCGCCAGCGACATAACCCTCTCGGTTCTGAGGAGGGGCCATGAACTCTACACTCCTGGGAGGTCGGTGTGCCCTTCATTCGAGAAGTATGCCGAGCTGCTTCTTCCTGTAGCTCTTGGGCTTTCTTTAGAGGAAGTCAGGGAGAAGGCCGAAGGAGAACAGGACGTCATTCCGGATGAAAAGCTGGATCTCAGCTCCGATGAAGAGCTTCCCTACGAAGATATTCCTCCGGTCGCTCCCCCGGGTCCTGCTCCTATTCTCGTTGTGTCGCTCTCCGAAGAGGAAGAACTTCCTTGCGAGGATATTCCTCCGGTTGCTCCCCCGAGTCCTGCTCCTACTCCCATTGTGCCGCTCCCTTCTGAGGCTTCTCCTGCTCCTTTAGCTACTTGTTGCTCCCCTTCTCCCGAATTCTAGAGCTCACCTGGTCGGACTTGTGGCCAGGGTAAATTTAATATGAATGAAAATCTCTAGTTGTGTTTCATTTTCTCAAAGATCTTGTCTTGGCGACCGATCGACCGTAGTCGATCTATGGAGATATCGAGCGATGATTGATCTGATTTTTTACTCTTTGCCACAATGGAATTTTTTATCGCCAAGAAATCTGAAACCCTTTATTGATGATAACGAGGTGTGGTAGTTAAAAACCCTGGTTGGTGGGACAGAAAAGGTACCCAAGTGTTGTACAAAACATTGTTGAACTAACATTAATCAAAATAAGACTTATCTATTGGTAGAACGCCTTTAGGTTTTGGAGTTCCACTACTTGGTAGAATTTTCCCTTCGCATCATGTAGGATGTAAGAACTGCGTCTGACCTCGCTTAATCACTCGATAAGGTCCTTCCCACGCTTGTCCGAGCTTTCAGATGCTTCCCACCGCCTCGACCTTTCGTGGGGCGTAACCACCTACCTTTACATCGATCGGCTTGACCTTACATTTGTAGAATTTGGTCGCCTTTTGCCGATGGCTTCCAAACAATGGCTGCCCTTTCTCTATCCTCACCGAGGAGAACGAGTTTCGCTTTGCGGGCTTCATCATTCCACTCTTCTTCATAGCCCGACAGCCTTTGATTATGCAATGTCACCTCTCTCGGGACTAGGCTTCGCCCGAGGTCATCCCGAACGGTGTTTCCCACAATGGCTCCGCTCGGTGTGGTTCAGATGCCCACAACACTTCGCCTAGTTCTTCCACCTGTGTCTTTCGCCATCTAGGCGCTTTCTTGAGGGCACTCATTATCTTTTTGTTGGTGTTCTCCGCAAGTCCATTGCTTTGGGGATGAGCTACCGAAGTCAACTGTAGTTTGATTTTTAGTCGGTCGCAGAAGTCTCTGAATTTGTCGTTATCGAATTGCCGACCGTTATCTGTAACAACACCATAGGCATTCCGTAGCGACATAGTATATTTTTCTTTACGAAACTTTCTACTTTCCTCTCGGTGATTGTAGCGACCGACTCTGCTTCTACCCACTTAGTGAAGTATTCCACTGCCACTAACAGGAATTTCTTTTGTCCGGGATCGAGAGGGAAGGGCCCCAGTATATCAATTCCCCATTGAACGAAAGGAATAGGGTGACTCAGGATTTGCATCCTCTCAGTCGGCTGATGAGATAGGCTGCTATTTCTCTGGCAGGCCTCACATCGGTCGACCTTCTCTTGACTGTCTTTTCTCATTGTCGGCCAGTAGTACCCCTGTCTGATCAGTCTGTGAGCCAACATTCTGCCTCCTACATGATTTCCGCACATCCCTTCGTGGACCTCGGTTATTGCCTGCTCGATTTTTTCTTCGTTCAAACATCGAAGCAGCGGCCAGTCGTAAGACCGCTTATATAAAGTACCATTAACGACTATATACTCGGTCGCCTTTATTCTTAGTTTCTTGGCCTTCGATGCGTCTTCTGGTTGTTTTCCTTCTAAAAGGTATCTTTGCAATCGCCTGGTCCAACCCGACCGAATTGGTACTTATGTTGTGAACTTCCTCGCTTTTTTGAATGCTAGTAGGCCCGATGCTTCTATTAGAACATTGTTTATTGCATCACGGTGGAAGCCATTTTGAGAGCGATCCGCTTTAGCGTTTGAGTTCGTTCTATTCATTGATCGAGTACCGCTCAAATTGCTCAACTCCCGCTTTACCGGCCTCGGTACCGATCATGTTGTTCCCTTGGCCTCATATCTGCCTTTGACTTGGCCGATCACTACTTGGCTATCACTATACACCTTCAGATGCTTTATTTCCATCTCCCTAGCCAGCTGGAGGCCGGCTATCAGGGCCTCGTATTCTGCTTCGTTATTGGAGGCCTTGAACTCGAGTCAAGGGCATATTCCACATTTTCTTCTTAGTGCGGGCTGATCAAGACTACTCCTCGCCTCCGCGATCCCTCGGCATTGGACGCACCGTCAACAAACAAATTCCAGTGGGGAGCTCGTGATTGAGCTTGGTTGACTCATCTCTGCGATGAAATCTGCCAACACCTGTGCTTTGATGGTCGTGCGGGGTTTGTATTGTATGTCGAACTCCCCCAGCTCTACCGCCCACTTTATTAGTTGACCCGAAGTTTCGAGCTTTTGAAGGCATTGCCTGAGGGGTTGGTCGGTCCATACCTCAATGGTATGAGTTTGGAAGTAAGTCCTTAGCTTCCTGGCTGCCATTATCAAGGAGAGGGCTAGTTTTTCTATGGGTGTATATCGCGTTTCCGGTCCGGTCAATACTTTGCTGACGTAGTAAATAGAGTGTTGTTCGCTTCCTCCGATCGAATAAGTCTGCTACCGATAGACCCTCCAGAACCGCCAAGTATAAGATCGTTCCCTCTACTGTGCTTTGCGGGATAGGCGGCTGGACAAGTATTGCTTTAAGTGTTGAAAAGCTTTCGTACTCGTCCGGCCATTGGAATTGGGTTACGTTATTTCCTCAAGATTTTGAAAAATAGGAGGCACTTGTCTCCTAACTGAGATGAACACGCTAGAGAGACTATCCGACCGGTCAACACCGCACTTCTTTTAAGAATTTGGGTGAGGGAATTTGGATGATGGTTTCGATATTCTCTGGATTAGCCTCAATCCCGCGTTGAGTGATCATAAACCCTAGAAATTTTCCGGATGCCACCCCGAAAACACATTTTTTCGGGTTCAGCTTCATCTGAAATTTATTCAGGGTTTGGAAAACCTCCTTGAGATCTTCCACATGCTCCGTGGCCGTCTTACTTTTGACCACCATATCATCCACATACGTTTCCACCGACCGGCCGATCTGTTTCTTAAAGACTTCCATGACAAGTCGTTGATAGGTCGCCCCCGCGTTCTTCAAGCCAAAAGGCATTACTTGATAGCAATATGTGCCTTGATCGGTTATGAAGGCGGTCTTTTCTTCATCTTCCAGACTCATTTGAATCTGGTGATAGCCCGAGAAAGCATCCAGGAAGCTGAGAAGTTCATGCCCTGAGGTAGAGTCTACCAGCTGGTCGATCTTGGGCAATGGGAAACTGTCCTTTGGACATACTTTGTTCAAATCAGTGAAATCTATACACATTCTCCACTTCTCGTTCTTCTTTTTCACTAAAATCACATTGGCGAGCCACTCAGGGTACTTGACTTCTCGGATGAACCCTACCTCGAGTAACTTCTCTACTTCTTTCTCGATCACCTCCTGTCGCTCCTTACTGTGCCATCGCTTCTTCTGTCTAATCGACTTGTAGTCGTGCCGAATTCCGAGGGAATGCGACGCAACTGATTGAGAAATTCCAGGCATGTCGTTCGACACCCAAGCGAAGACCGATCTATTTTTTACCAGACAATCTGTGATTTCTTTAACTAGGTCGTCTTTGCACTCAAGCCTAGGTTTGTGTATTTAGAAGGTCCGCTTCGTCGGTCCGACTCATTTGTGTTTCTTCCATCGGATTCATCATATCCATGTCCTCGCCGACTCTCGACAAGGGAGCTCGTCAGACCACCGCCCCGTCTAATGTCTTCGTTTCTGCTAAATAACATTCCTCGGCAATTCTCTGTTATTTGACAACATCGATTCCGTGGGGTGTCGGGAACTTCATAACTTGGTAGTAGGTGGAGACGACCGATCTGAGGGCATTTTGAGTAACCCGCCCGATTATTGCATTGTACGCCCCTTGAAACTTTACGACCAGGAACTCGACGTCCCTTTCTATTTGACACGGCTTTTGTCCGAACTTCACTTTCAAGTGCAACAAGTCGACCGAGCTGCCCGTATCAATCATCACCCGCTTCACCTCGTAACCGTCCATGTTCAAATTTACCACGAGTGCATCATCATGAGGGCAACTTACTCCATCGAGGTCGGACTCATCGAATGATATCATCCCGTCGTTCTCCCTCGGCTTTTTAGTGGATGAGTCCCTGCGGACCTGTTTGGCGTATCTTTTTCTCCCTTTAGTGTGGATACTCCTGCTGCATTTCTATCGAATATCATGTTAATAACCCCTGGCCGGTTGGTGTCTTGTTGCCGGTGTTTCGTCGCTTCTTTCCTCGATCGCCTCTCTCTTCTCTTGATTATCTGTGGTCGATTCGCCTCCCCATCATTCATCGCTATTTCGCCGAGGGCGTCGCCATTGTCTTGTCGACTGGCTGCTGTTGATTATCCCGATCGGCATTTTGTTCGTGCCTCACGAATCGCCTAACCTTCCCTTTGTATGAGGAATTGATTTCTCTTTTCAATTGCCAAAATCTTCCGTATCATGGTCGACCTTTTGTGGAAACAATGAATATAAATTGGGGTTCCTATCCTTGTAGGGGTTTTCATTTTATTGGGTTCTCGGATAGTTTCCTCATCCGCTTTCATGGTCGCGAACTTCAGATATCGCCTTGTTGAGGGGTGAACTCCTGTTGATTTCCACCGATCGGTCGGCCTTCTCCATTCGAATGGTCTTTTTGTCGCAGGCGAATTGCTCACCCTATCGTTTGTAAGCGATCATCCGTCCGACGCCTCGTATTTTCAGCACTTCTTCGTGAATATACCTATCCGCCTATTTCTTATTTCTGAGCGGATTGGGGTTGATCGAGGGCTAACGACTTCTTGAACTCCTCATCCCTCGTATTATTCATAAGCGCGACCAACATGGACGAGCAAGTAAGGTCGGGGACCTCAACCGCTTCGTTATTGAATCGAGTGATGAATTCCCGCAAGCTTTCATTCCTTCCTTGAGTAAGTTGCATCACCTCCAAAGTCGCCTTCTGTACCGCTTACTAGTGGTGAATTGGTTCGGGAATAACAACACGAAATCTTGAAGCATGTGATCTGACACAGGGTAAGCTGTTGCACCATCGCTTAGCTCCCTCTTGGAAGGCCGCGAAAGCCTTACATTTGATAATCCTAACACAATGTAGATTCATCATGAACTGAAAATGCTGCGGTAATCCAGGTCGGTCTTTCCATGTATTTCTCGAAGGTCGATTTTTTATGCGGGATCTTGCCGGAGGCTATTCAAGATTTTCGAGTGAAGGAGAGTCAGATCTGCGACGTCAGGCGATCTGGACGGAAACTCATAGCTGCGTTAATCCGATCGTCCATGATTTTTTCTAGAGCTTCGGTTGGGCGATGATCGGTCGTCAAGCTGGTTTGTCGGGCGGCTTGCCGTGCAGACGGCTGCTGTTGCGCTGGTTGAGACAACAAAATTTGGTGAATCAACAGATCAACAACTTCCTCGATCTGTTTTCGGGTCAGGGTAGTGTGTACAGTCGGAAGAGGATCTGCACCCGGTCGAAGTTGGATATTCGGGTGCGTATTGAGCGCGGCGTTATCCTCTAAAGCTACGCTCTGTTCTTCTTGTTCCAAGGTTTGAGACTGTGATTGATCGTTAGGATCTGAGGATTCCATGCGTGAAATATATGGTACAAAGGCGAGTTGTAGTGGCCGAAAACCTATCGTTACATCGCCAGAGCCATGACAATGACTTATATCGAGGTTCGCTACACCGCCGACTTATCTGTGTGTTTCGGGCGTGGTACGGAAGTCGGACCCCACGGTGGCGCCAATTAGTTCTGCCGGTTTTGATTTTACCGAATCATGCGTTCTTAGTTGGATCCACGAAATGGTTGCTTTTTGTGATTAATCCGCGTGAAGATACTCGCAAAACAAAGAAGGCACGCGTCGGGGTTGTGGTCCCGATTAACCCTCCGACGCCAAGTCAATATTTTTGTGAAGGTGAGGTTGATCAATGCGGAGAAAAGCTAGGTTTGATCGCGTCACTACATTATGGGAGAATTATACCTTATATAGGGGATGACGCTGGGGTTAAACCTTTACGTCTTTGCATGGAGTCTCTTACATGCGAATGAGTGAGAAAGAGCATGGATCGGACTTGGGCTTTCGTCGTGGCCGTTGGGTTGAGACTTGTTACATGAAGAATGGACCGATCACCACGAGGTTGTCTTGACTAGGTTCGGAAAAAGATCGTCGAATTCACCAACTATCATTGAAATATATATTATTTAATTATTTAATTTTCAATAAAATTTATGAATAATTTAATTCAACATTATATTTATATATTTAATAAATTAAAATTAATTATCAATAAAATTATGAATATTTTATTTTATTTTATAATTAAATTTAAAATATATAAATATTCAAATAAAATTTAATTTAATACTTAAAATATATTTCAAATTATTTTGTAAATAAAATTTTAATTTTTAAATTATTTATTTTATTAAAATAACATAATTTTATTAATAATTTGTTAATAAATATTATATAAGAGATTAAATAAATTTATTTAATTAAAAATAATTTATCTTTAAATTTTATCTTAAATGTAATTATTATGAGTGATAAAAATACAACTATATTAACGTTAACAACTAAACAAGTTTTGTTTTATTAAAAAATTAAAATTACAAATTTAAAAACAGAAGTAAATCTACCACTTAATTTGCTAATAAACTTCCACAAAGTACGTAACTTACAAGTTGTTACTTGCAAGTTGCAATAAAGAATTTTGTCCGCAATATATTCTAAAGATAACGGTTACCGGTTTCTCCAAATATTGAACACCCCTGCCATGGGAAGATCACGAAAGTGTTAACTACACAAACCACACACGTTTGGTCTTCATTCCCCTCGCTCTAAAACCATTTGGTCACACAAAACCGCTATATTTCCTACCAAAGTTCTCGTTTTCTAACCAACTTTCACCTAACTCGTAAAAGATCTGAACATTTCCATAACAGTACCATACGAAAGCCAACATTTCCACTATCCTGTCACTTTTTTTTTGTTTTAAATCCGGAGTCCCGGAGAAAGAAGTTGAGCAACCATAGAAGCCAAATAAAAAAATTTCCAACCTGCTTTAATCCTTCTTGCAAGCATTTCCTTGCACCAAAGTTCCAATTCTTTGTTGTTATTTGCTCTTAGTTTGTTCCAAAAGAAATCTCAACTTGGTAGATCCCATTGGAGTAAAAAGTATTTTATATTGGCACATACCCGTAAACATTTATTCTTTGAGTACAGCGTAAATTATCGGATACATACTCTATCAGATATGTATTATATGATATAAATTACGTATTTAAATAAATTATTTGATTAGTTAATAACTTAAAATTAAGTAATAATATTAAACGACCATTTCACCACAATAGTTTAAGCTGTTGTGTAAGGCCAACTCAATTGGTTTTATATATTCTCTAACACACCCTCTCAAGTGAAAGCCATTTAGGTTTAAACTTGTACATGCTTACTTTACCTTGTACTTAATTTAATTAGAATAGGTAGGTGGTAGGATTCGAACTCATGATCGTTTGGTCATAGAGGCTCTGATACCATATTAAACGACCATTTCATCACAATAACTTAAACTGTTATGTGAGGCCAACTCAATTGGTTTTATATATCCTCTAACAAATAATTTCAATTTAAATGACGTTTGACCAATTTTAACATGTTTTTAGTAATGGCTAATGACTTGATGAGAGACTCGCTACACCACTTGCATTAGATCACTCCTTTAGGTACATGAGAGCAATTGTAAGCTACGTGGAATTGGAACAAGCGACGAAATTTGAACAGTTCTACATGCGCGAGAAACTTGTGAGAGAAACATTTTAAGCTCTTAGGAATTTTGAACAGTTCTCTGCTTTGTTTCTTACTTCTGACACTATTTTTCATTTCTGATCAATCCCTAGGGCCACTTAGCTGAACTCAATTACAGTCAACTTACGTTTCTAAGAACATATGTTTTAGCATATTTATATCCTAATTGCTATTCATTTGAGTATTATAGTTAATCTGTATATCCTACAGAATGACACATAGCATAGAAATGTAGAGAGTTCCAGAGGAAGCTAGCAGAGACAATTTGATGTATTGAATACTGGAAATCGTACATTGGAAAAGGATGTTTTCAATGTCTTTTGTTGTAATATGGATCTATAGTCCTGCTAGGAAGAGTTCTTTAATTTTGTAATTTGCAAATGTTTAATTTAATTGGAATAGGTATTAAAATTTTGATATAATTGACACTCAATCTTAAATATTTAAATTAATTAATTTAAATTAAAATTTTATATCTAATTAATTATAAAATTGAGTTAATGCTTCTGAAATTAACACATCAAAATATATTTAATGAAATTTAAGTTTATGTTTAAATTCTAATATAAATCTTTTTCTTAAATTCGAACTCTTTCTAAAGATTTTAGATTGTTTGTTCGTAAATTTAATTTTAGGTTTAAAATTTTATTAATTATTAAAATTGAATTAATTTACCTAAAATTAATATGTCAAAATATATTTAACTAAATTTAAACTTAATTTTTCTTTTCCGATTCGAATCAGGTCAGGTCCCAATTGCTCTACGCTGTCTGCTTGCTGCCAACCCCCAGTCGTTTGCAGGTGTAGGTTACGTTACTCAAACCAAAAAGAACGTTCTACTTTTTATTTTGACTCAATTGTTCTCTGTTTCTAAATATCGTAAATTTTTATATAAAAGCAGCAGAAATTATATAAATTGCTATGGAACACAAGCATAGAGCTTACGTACATTATCTTAGGTTAGTGGCCTAATTAAGGTGACGGTAGACACATGTTTAATAGATGTACAAACCGAAACGATACGAAGATGTGCAAGTTGAGAAAAATAGATAGAATAGGTTGTTGGGGTTAAGTTATCAATATTTGTACATTTAACGTGGCGTACGGTACTTTGTTCTTTGCAGATATATCAACCTGCGACGTGGGTGGCTTTAAAGTATAAAAGCAAGGTAGTTGTAAACAGATAAGCTGCCTAATTCCACCATTAGAGACCAGTCAATCCAAACTCTTGCCTCGTAACCTTTTTCCCAATAAAACCATTATCTCCTTCGAGCAATAACTCAACACTAGAACCCCATTTTTGAGAGATTGTACAAAAACGTGTCATGGACTCGGTTGTTTCAGAGCTTGAAGGGACTCTTATCAGAGACCCTGACCCTTTCTCGTACTTCATGTTAGTAGCATTTGAGGCTTCGGGTTTGCTACGTTTTGCCTTGTTGTTGATCTTATGGCCTGTGATTCGTTTACTAGATGTGTTTGGGATGGGCGAGTTTGGGCTAAAACTGATGGTGTTTGTTTCGACCGCCGGTGTTCGAGCAGCTGAGATCGAGTCAGTGGCTCGAGCTGTGTTGCCTAAGTTTTACATGGATGAGCTTCGCCTGGAGGCTTGGAAAGTGTTTAACTCGTATGATAAGAGAATTGTTGTGACCAAAACACCAAGGATTATGGTGGATAGGTTCGTGAAGGAACATCTGCGAGCTGATGAAGTTGTTGGAAGTGAACTTGAAGTGAACCGGTTTGGATTAGCCACTGGGTTTCTCAGAAGCGAACGCGATAGTATCGATTCATTTATCACAAATCGACTTGCGAAAATGTTCATGGATCAAAAACCTAGTTTAGGTCTAGGAAGGTCTGCAACAAGCTCTTCGTTCTTATCTCTATGTAAGGTGAGAAACTCTAGACCAAAGTTTCCTTTCATGCATGACTAAACATGGCAAGAAAAAACGTACGTTGGATTCAAAATTATCAAATTCGGATAGAAAGTAGAAACCCAAAGTTAAAAATATTTTCGAATTCAGATTCGATTCTTAGGTGCCCTATCCCCATCTCACCTATCGCTAACCCAGTAATTACTTTTGGATTTACTCATTTAATTTTAACTTTCAAGTTACTCAAATTGTTTAATTATTTATGCTGGACTACCTTTAAGATTACCTTAATTTTGAAGTTTAGATTCTTAGGTGCCTTATCCCCATCTCACTTATTGCTAACCCAGTAACTACTTTTGGAATTACTCATTTGATTTTAACTTTGAAGTTATATTGTTTAATTATTTATGCTGGACCACCTTTAACATTACCTTAATTTTGAAGTTACTCAAAATGTACAGCCTTTAACATTACCTTAATTTTGAAGTCACTCAAAATGTACATACTTATTGTTCAATTAATAAAATTCGATAGAGTTTTAATTGGAATTCAGAATCAGGTTTAGGGTATGCAAGCCCTATTAACTCATCATGTATTATATTTGGCAAGCAATGGTCTAACCATCACTTAACAGGAACAAATGAGCCCACCGTTCATCACCAGTGAGAAGCATCATGACCACGAGCTTGTCCGCCCACTTCCGGTGATTTTTCACGACGGCCGACTTGTGAAGCGCCCTACACCGTGTACTGCTCTGTTGATCATCCTATGGATGCCACTTGGCATCATATTAGCAACACTCCGTATTGTGGTGGGATTGATGTTACCTATGGGCTAAACCCCACCTATCCAAGATCCTAGGTGGCAAAGTCATTGTCAAAGGTAAACCACCACCGCCTGTAACCAGCGGGAACAGTGGTTTTTTATTTGTATGCACACATCGGACCCTCATGGATCCAGTAGTCTTATCCACCGTTCTCCGACGGAAAATCCCGGCAGTCACGTACTCCATCTCGCGATTGTCAGAGATTTTATCTCCGATCCCAACTGTCCGATTAACAAGAATCCGCCATCTAGATGCAGAGAAGATTAAACAAGAACTGGCCAAAGGTGACTTGGTAGTCTGTCCAGAGGGAACAACTTGTAGGGAGCCATTTTTGTTGAGATTTAGTGCACTGTTCGCTGAATTGACGGACAGGATAGTGCCAGTAGCCATGAACTATCGGGTCGGATTCTTCCATGCAACTACCGCCAGAGGTTGGAAAGCATTGGACCCCATCTTCTTCTTCATGAACCCTAGACCAGTTTACGAGGTGACATTCTTGAACCAGTTACCAGTGGAAGCGACATGTTCGTCAGGTAAAGTCCGCATGATGTCGCGAACTATGTTCAGAGAATCTTGGCGGCTACCTTAGGATTCGAGTGCACGAACTTTACTAGGAAAGACAAGTACAGAGTGCTTGCAGGGAACGATGGATCAGTATCTTACACGTCATTTGTTGATCAGATTAAGATGGTGGTGAGCACTTTCAAGCCCTTCTTTCACTGAGAGGAGCGGAGATGATAATGGGCATAATAAGACCATTTCGGTTTTCTTTTTCTTTTCATGTTATGTGTTATATATATATATATTTCTGTGAGGTTGTTCTTTTCTTGTAAATGGATGGGCTGTATTCTTTTTTCTTTTTTTTTATTCTGATGGTCATTATTTCTGGATTTATTGAATAATGTAAGAGGATGATGAATCTAAATCAGCTATTTTTCTTTTATTCTAATTGTCCTATTTTGGTTTTAGAATGACAAATCTCTTCCTCTTATGTTTGCACTCCGTATACAAATGTTTTATTATTTTAAATTACTTAAAATAATTTTAAATATTAATTAAAACACTAAAGATGACTTTTTATTCAATTTCATCTAATTATTGTAATAAAACCATATTTTTAATATTGTAAAATACTTTTATAGTATTTTACAATAGTAATAATATTTTAAAGATAAGTTAAATCGCATCCGATCCTATTTAAGGTGTCTTGTCTTCAATCCTATGCTCTGAATATGAAATTATGTCTATACTTTTAACTTTAACTTATTTGGAATATCAAATTAATCCCTGAGCTAGTCTCATACGTGCCCATAATTGTTTTCAGGTGGAGAATATCAAAGAAAATCAAATTATAATAGCAATTAGAAAAATAATTTAATTACTGATAATCACTAAAATTAGTCATATTTGCATCCATATATTTTATTCATAATTATTATTAAATTATTCGTAATTATGTTTTATCTTTCCAATTAAAATGGTAATAGGTAGGTCTAATTCGGATATTAGGAAATCTTTGCAACTAAATAAACGAATTTGAAATTAAATAGATCAAACTATATTCAATTTGATGGCGGATTTAGATTTTCTCAACCCAATTCCAACCGAAATCTAACATATTAAAAATGTAAATCTTTTATGTTTTCTTTTAGATCATAATCATATAATTTAATAAATAAGTAAATTATTAGGACTTAATATTATATACGGGAGAAAAAGTAGATACTTTATATTTTAATTTTAAATTATACTCAAAAATAAACAAAATAATTTTTATTGATTATTATATATGAAAATAAGAATTTGAATTTAACAAGTCAAGATCAGGTTGACCCGGCTACAAACTCAAACTTTGTGAGAAAAACAGGTCAAGTTAAGCTTAAGCTTAAGCTTAAACTCGATCTTAGATTATTTTTATATACAAAACTATATCGTTTTACATTGTTAATTAGAAAATATTGAGCAAGCTCGGACTCGGGCTCTAGTTGGGCTACTCAGGCCCGATGTATTACTATCCTTATACCTGTGATTAACTACTAGAGTTGTTGGTACACCAATAGGGGCCGATGAACTGGTAATAGAGTCAGCTCCAACTGATAGAACTGTAAAGTGCAATTTTGATGTCGCATTTTATGATGCGGATAAGGTCGTATGGAGTAGTTATAAGGAGATAAAAGGAGTCAGTTTGTTAAATGTTTTTTTTTTTTAGTTTTCTCACTCATATTGCACGTCTCTTATTGCGGAAGCTATAACTTTCAAAAAGGTCTTATTTTAGTTGATACACACTAGCGTCATATCAGTGGAGGTGGAGACCAACTGCCTTCATTTGGTATAACAATTCCATAGATCTAGCATCGGCATTAACAAGCTCGGAATGATCGTGAACGAGTGCAAAGCCACCACTAAGGAATTTCAGTTTTTTACTTTTACCTGAATTCCTAGACATGTTAATATGGTAGCCCACCTATTAGCTAAAGCAGTTACTAGATATTCTAATAGGCATAGTTGAAATGGGTAGTTGACTTCTTTATTAAACACTCTAAATTATGATGCCGGATTATCTCAATAAATAAATCCAGTAAAAAAAAAACAACTAACTGAGGGTTCTTATTCTTGAAATTCGGGCTGGACCTTAAATTTTCTTTTTAAACTTTGACTTCTTATTTGATTAAGCAATTCAAGATTGGATATTTTTGCGATCCCTAATCCTAACTGTTGTAATTAGTTGTAATTATAGTGTAATTCAGTATGTTTTTTTAAATGCATTTCAATATCCATAATTTAAAATTTGGGCTCTACTTGATCATGGGGTGTTCTATCATTATCCTGATTTCAATTGGTATAACTGTTCAGCAACTCTCTCGCTCGCTCGCGGGTGTATAGTTTCCAAGAAGAGCACTTTCTTCTTTCTACCAACCTTACCTACAAGGAGAAAAACCATAATCATATAAAATTTAAATATATAAATAAAGATTTTAAATTGTATATTACATAATAGTATATAATTCTATTTCCAATTCCAATTTCTAGATGAGATCAATCACGTGTTGATCTTAAAATATCCTAAAGAAGCTTTCATAATGTATTGCAGTTGGTGACCAATTGCATAAAGATATGTATATATATCTACATCACATATATAGATGATAATTAAAGTTATAATGAAATCAAATTAAACTCAAACTTAAATTAAAATTTAATTATTTAAAATTTAAAATACTTTTTACTATAGAGTAAGTTACTAGAGAAGACGAATCTTACATTTTCGTCTGAATCACGAAAGTATAAACACAAAAATATAATTAATGTAAGTATTCCTATATGATGCCACATGTGATTATAGCTTTTATAGCGTCAAAATCTTTCCTTTAAACAATGTTTTAAAAATGGGAAAGTTAAACCGACGTTCATAAAATCAAGAATAAAATTTTAAACTATAATTAGAAGATATTGTAATTATTTATTAAAATTCTCAAGTTTAATTAAAAAGTTGTTAATTAAAATTAATGAATTAAATTTAATTAGATAAATTTATTAAAATTGCCGATTAATTAATAAACTGATTAGTTTTTTAAGAACAAAAGTTATTGAAATAAATTGAACTAAAAATTTAAAACTGAACTAAATTGAATGCTTCAAATTTTTACGATTAAATCGGTTGAATGTTTTAATCATTGTTTTAAAGCAAATCACGAAGTAGCTAGTAATTAATATGCAAATATAAGGTTTTAAATAAGGGTGAGCATTATTCGGTCGGCCGGAATTATCCAATTCCAATTAATTCGATTCTAAGCAAATGTTAAATTTCGGGTAATTCGGGCCGGCCCAAGTATTACCCGAATTATTTTCGAGCCGGGACGAGTAACTCCGAAAAAATTCGGGCCGGCCCGATTACCCGAATTAGGTTTAAAAGAATTATGAAATAGGGTAATTAGGATAATTCGGGTAAATCGGGCCCGATTACCTAATTAGGTTTAAAAGAATTATGAAATAGGGTAATTAGGATCATTAGGGTAAATCGGTAGGGATAATTGAATAATTCGTAAATCGGGCGAGTAAATAGGTAATTTAGGTAAATCAACCAAGGTAAGTTCGGTAATTGAAAGTTTGGGTTTAGACCGGGTAAGGGAAAAAAGATTTCGGGTAATTCGGGCCGAGCCCGAACAGTAAAAATCGGGCCCGAATTACCCGAATACTCACCCCTAGTTTTAAATGATGGAATCGATATATACATATATATATATATATATAGTTTCACATTAAATTAAAATTAAAATATTTAAACTTAATTTATGGATAAGTTTGAATTTGTTTATTTAAATTTGATTATATTTAAATTTAAATTTGATTATATTTAATTCTAAATTTATAAAATAAATTTAGATTCAATTCAGTCTAACTTATTATTATTTATATTTACAAGTTACATATTTTAAATAATTATTCAGATTCTATTTCAAACAAAGAATTTAATCTAACACTATCAGAAGTATTAATGCTTTAGGGAACCAAAAGGAACAGCAAAGTGGAAATTTTAAAGCAAACAAAGAGTCTTCCTCTAGCTTTGATTATTAGAAAAACCACCAAAATCGAGATGACGATACACCTCCATTTCGGAGCGTATGGATCCCAATTTTGGCAGCTTATGTTGAAAGCATAAACAAAGATTATTGCAAAACCAATGTCTACTAATTTGCCGACATAATCCCAAGTTTCACAATTATAATTATGAAATAAAATATAATATTTATCCTAGCTAATCTGAATTGTGAACTCTTTGGGTTGAAACACCTGTTTTGTTAGTATATTTAATTCTGTTAACATATTTATATGAAATTTATTAAATAAATATGTGAATAAGATTTAATACAACTTATATAAGAGATAGGATTTGTTCGCAGCTCTTCACCCATTGGCACCTACTCTAGTCATGGCTTGAAATAAAGTTACTGTTTAATCGATGGATATAAAATAACAGTCAATTAAATAGCTCTATTCAAGAATATTTAGTCTAACCCTTTAACATGTAAGCGAGTAAGATTTAAATTTTCATTGAATTTAAATTTTGGTTTAATTTAAATTTTATTATTTAAGTTTGAATTATTGCATTATTTAATATGATATTATGTTACAGTACAAATTATTCAAAACAATTGTACAAAGTGAGACAGAAGTTTGGAAGAGAAAAACTCTTAACTTTTGTATTAATGTTGTGGAATTTATATACACAAATTGTACAATGAAAAGGAAAAAAATCTGTACGTAACGCATATTCTAATTAATTACTGACAAGTATGAAGACGCAAAAGTGTAACAATTTGTATAGAGTGTAAAGGAATAAAATGATTGTCTTGGTGAGAGTGTAGCGGGGCCTTGATAGTGATCTGTGGGTGTCACGGTGTGGTGCATGAATCTTGTTGGTGTTGGTGAAAAGCGTAGATGCTATGACCCCCTCCTCAAGTTGAAGGTTGAGTAACTGACTTGACAAGGATAGCAGAGAGGGAGTGTCAGGGGAGAGCTTTGGTGAAGGCATATGCTAATTGATGTTTGGAGGATAAGTGGGTCGTTTGAATGAAACCTTCACGAACAACATTGCGAATTAAATGACAGTCGATGTCGAGATGCTTTGTGCGTTCGTGGAAAACAGGATTGTTGGAGATATGCACTGCAGCCATGTTGTCACATTGGAGAGGAATAGGGAGCGGGAGAGAAACTTGCAGGTCACGAAGAAGAAAACTGAGCCATTTTATTTAACAGAATGTGCTGGCCATACTCCTGTATTCAGCTTCAACGGAGGATCTGCTCACCGTGGCTTGTTCTTAGTTTTCCATTAAATTAGGGATGAGTCAAAAAAGATGCAAAACCAATGAGATTTTCGGTAAACTTACAGACCAGGCCAACGGCATCGGAGAAAGCATGTAGAGAAGGGGTAGCTGTGTAACATCCCATCATCAATGAGAAGGATAAAATGGTAATTTGGAAGGAGATATGACTGTGAAAATGTATCTCGGCATGGTCATGCCTAATATGGCCTCCATATATGCATAAATTGTAATTTTGTATCTGCGCATGATTGTACATGCATTCATGACATTTCCCGTCATATGTGTTATTGTGAGAAACATATGAATTAGTGCTTGAAAATCAAATTGGAGTGGATTTTTGTGTGTTTTTCATTTTTGTAGAATTTTAGAAATTTTTCTGAAAATTTTTCAGATATCTTTCGGACCAAAAATTTACAAGTGATGATCGATTTGGATTTCGGTGTCGAAAATGACCGTCCAATGGCACTAGAAAATTAGATACATGATTTTGAGATTTATGACTTTGAGCCATTGGAATTTGGAGACAAATTAGATTCGAAATTGAATTGGGATTGGAAAGAACCTTAAGAATGTTTTAGAATAAGACAAGTGGCAAGTGACACATGTCACTTGCCTACTAAAGCACCTAATTAGTGATTATTTAAAGTGTGAAAATATCTTAGTCTTCTTGGGTCATTCACGAAGCTTCCATTGAGAAGACAAGTTATTTTCCTCTCTTCTTCATTCGTTGCTCCTCTCCTCCTCTCTCTTGTGGTTTCTTCTTCTTCTTCTTCTTGATTAACCTCCACCACACAAGGAACTCTCTTATGTAACTTGCTTGCTCTCCTTGTTCTTGAAAATTTAAACCTAAGCAAGAAGGTTGATGATCGTGTATGGTGGGGAGATAGAGTGTTAGTGGTGATTTTTAAAGACTTGAAGTTTTGGAAGCTAAATGAGGTAAGGAAGATGTTCTATATCATGGTTTTGTAATTAATTAAATTGTTTGTGATGTATTTAAAGTTGATTGCATGGAAATTGTGGTTGAAATATATGGGTGTGTGTGTGTGAAATTTTTGTTTGATTGATGTTGAATGGGGTGTAGGTAAATGGGAATTGGTTTGGAATGAATTGAATGATGGTAGATGAATGGAAAATTAATGTAAGAAACTTGTGAGTGTGTGCTGTAATTTGTGGCCTTATGTTCAAGAATAAGATGTGAGTGAGTTATGATAGGTATAAGAAGTTAATAGAGTGAGAAATGGTATAGAAATGGTATGGAAGTAATAGGATTTGGTTTAGGTTGAAAATCTGGAAAATGTGACATGTACATATTTCAATGTTTTTTTATCATAACTCTTTATATAGTTGAGAAAATGAGGTGAGGGTTGGCTGGAATTAAACTTGAGAAGTTTGGTTACATTTTTTGTGAAGGAAGTGATGCTTAATTATGGCTTAAAGGGTTTGAATTTGGCTTTGAAAGTGAGTTATAGGTCTGTATGAGCAGTAATTGAGATTGTGACTGAAACTTTGATGAATTTTTTTGGTTGATTTGGATTGAATTTGCTAATTTGGTCTTCATGAAAGTTGAAGATTTAGTTGTTAGCTTTCCAACGCCACTACGTATGAAATTTTTTTATTTGTACGTTGAAAGTTATGATTTGTTAATGTTCAGGTGGTCATTCAGTTGAAAATATGTTTTGAGTGCAAATAGCTCTAAGTGTATAGGTCCTGTGCTTTTTGTGTTCTGATGTTGATTTTGGAATGTTAAGGGTGAAATTGGCTCAAGTGACCTTTTGTAAAGTTGTAGAGGATTGTTGTAGCTTTCTAATGGGATATTATTTGCGAATTTTGGATGTAAGGATTGTAAGATATAAATTTGTAAATTTTGTCATGGTTTAGGTGAAATGGTTGCTTAATAAGCTTTAACAGGACAACCCCATTCATGGGAGGATTTGACCTAGTTAGAGATGCAATTTGGCCCTAAGTCCTTCATGAGAATTGTAGCTGCTCTTTCCAGTGATACCAAGCTTGAAATTTTTTGAAAATGGGATAAGAAGTTATGAATTTTGAAAGATCAGGTTATTGTTGAGAATAAATTGGGTAGGCAGAAGCTTTGCTTGAGAATTTGATTTGGTTAGAGATGGAATTGGCTTCCAAGTTGTTCATGAAAGTTGTAGCATTTGTTTTGCTATTTTGATTGACATAAATTTTGGAATTTTGGCAAAAGGAATATAAAGTTATGATTTTTACAAAATGGTATCTTGTTTTGTGAAACATTATTCGAGATAGTAACTTTGGGTGCATTTTTGACACCTTAGAGATAAAATTGGTTTTTGTGTCCTTCATAAAACTTGTAGATCTCTCTTTTATCTTGAAATTGATACAATGTTTGTCCAATTTAGAGATCGACGCAAGGAGTTATGACTTGTAAAAGTTGGGATGTCGGCAAAAAGAAAAAATAAAGCTTCCGTCGGTCACTATAGTCGACCTAGTCGACTACAACGTCCGACTAGTCAACTAGGACATGTATTTTCCTGCATTAGTCGACTACAACCTCGACTAGTCGACTAGGATGTGCATTTTCCTGAACTGACCTCTCTCACTATTTTGCTTATAACTTTTCATCTGACATCTGATTGACCTGATTCTCGAGGCATCGGATCTGTGAATCATTGAATTTCATTTATTTGTGAAATTGGAAATTTTTAGAGCTGAAGTTATCTGGGATTGGTTAGGTCGAAGTGAAAGGATCGAGTAGTGATTTTTTTGCTCCGTGTTTTATCAATAATTGGACCTATAAAGGTCCTAATTACGTGATTTTGGTGCCTATGGTTTCTTAAATCATGAGGAATCTTTTGTGATATGAATTATGGGATAATGTCAGAATGTCACGAACATACATTGTACACATTTTAATTGCTACATGTGCATTATTAAATAGTCTGATTGTGCATTTGGTAATAGTTGTATATTTTGAATGTTATAGATACACATTTGGAGCGTCAACTGCGGACGTTGGAAGACTTCCAGGCATTAGCTCTGAAGCTATAGGTGAGTGAACTAGATAGTTTCTTACTTATCATTGACTTATGATTATTTGATTTTGACTCTGTGGAGGATAATGGTGGGATATTGTTTGATTGTGAATTCCGGACAGAAGGTCCGGAGTACTTGGAAAGATATGGTATAGAAGTGTCATGGGTATGTGAAATTGTCATTGTATTTTTAATGTGAAATATTGTGAATAAATTGTCCGATTGTGATAATTTGGAAATGATTGTGATATAGGAATACGTGAATAAAGTGATTGAACTGTAGCATAAATGAATACCTGCATGATTGCAAAATTAGTTAAAGATAGTTGTGACCGGAGCAGTCACAGTTTCAGAGCTACAAGCTCAACGATTAATGAGCCCTTAATGGGACAGTTTAAGAGTTACAAGCTCAACGATTAATAAGCCCTTAATGGGACAGTTCCAGAGCCTATGGCTCAACGATTGATGTGCCCTTATGGGGACAGTTCAGACGTTCGGTCATAACACTGAAATAAATTGAAAAAAAAATGTTACATGCCACTTTTGATTTGATCTATTTAGTTGAATGAAAGGCAAAATGCCATATATTGATATGATAATAGTCATGGGGTGCTTCTGATTGTGAATTATGAAACAACTATATTTTGCTTGAGTGTTTGGTGAATTCAATTGGTTATGGATGTCTAATCGTATGAAATGTATTTAATTGTCTATGCTCAAGTAAAATTGTGAAATGTGGTCAAATATGCAAGAATGGGATTATACGTTATGTGAATTGATGTGTTGAATAAATTGAGTGAATCGTCGATGATGATTACCTCACTGAGTTCGTAAAACTCACCCAAAATTTACAATTATTTTTCAGGACTCAGAAGAATATCCCGTTAGGCAACGGGCGTATAATGCTAGAAGAAGTCGGGATCAATTCGTGTATGCATTAGTGTCTAAGAAAAATTGTACTTTTTGTATTTTTTGTACAAATGATCAGGTCATATTGTAAAGTTAACAGACTGAACTAAATTGTATTTATGAAAAGGGCCCCGCGGCCAATGTGCATATTAATGATTATATGTAAATTGTTTTCCGTATAATATATATATGTTGTGTAGGTTTATGTTTTTAAAAAAATTTATACTGAGTTTTGATTGAGTGATGTAGCACGCCACACTCATAGGACACGGACTCGGATATCACCATCAATGTCGAGTTCGGGTCATGCGGGAGTGGGGTGCTACAAACTGTGACTGAATAGAGCAGAGCCTTGTCGATGGTGCCCGATAAGTATCGTAGGACATGTAAGAGGGCTTGTCAGTGAGAATGGCGTGGTGTGGCAAAAAATTGGCTGAGTTGTTGGGTGGCAAAGGCGATGTCAGGACGAGTGAAATTTAAGTAGAGGAGTTGACCAACAACTCGTCTATATTGTTCAGAAGCAGTCAACAATGGGCTATCATCAATGTCGAGTTTAGAATTTGGATTCATGGGAACTTCAGTGGGCTTTAAGTCTGTCAATTGGAGATAAGCTAAAATATCACGAATTTATTTCTGTTGAGAGAGGAACATACCAGTCGATGATCTGGCGATTTCGATACCAACAAAGTACTTGGCATTGCCCATGTCTTTAATAGTGAAAGCACGATGGAGGAGTTGTTTGACATCACGATCAAGTCTTGAGGGACTGGTGATTAAAACATCGTCAACATAAATAACCAAAGCAACAAAGTGGTGGTGGGTACCTTTCGTGAAGAGACAAGGGTCGGATTCCTTCGAGTGAACCCGAAAGTGGTAAGAGTTGAGCTTAGTTCCTTGTTCCATTGCCACCTCCTTATTTAAGACCGTAGCGATTTTTATAGCGAAACGCGTCTCATCGAGTGAACTCGAAAGTGGTAAGAGTTGAGCTTAGTTCCTTGTTCCATTGCCACCGCTTATTTAAGACCGTAAGCGATTTTGTAGGCGTAAACGCCTCTCGTCTGAATTTGATGGTACCCTTGTGGTGGAGTGATGTAGATTTCTTCACCGATGCGCCCATGAAAGTAGGTGTTGTTGATGTCGCAATGGTGAACTGGCCACTGGTGGGTGGCAGCTACCGCAAGGACGGTGCGGATGGTGGTGAGTTTAGCCACCGGAGAGAAGACGTCGAAATAATCATCGCCCACAGTTTGCTTGAAACCTTTCACCACTAGGCATGCCTTTCGTTGATCGATGGAGCCATCGGGATGGCGTTTGATGCGGTAGACCCACTTTGTCGTCAATGGTTTCTTCCCTGTGGGCAGAAAAGCCGGAACCCAGGTCTCGTTATTTTTAAGTGCTTCAAGCTCCACCTACATGGACTCAAGCCATAATGGGTCATGTTTAGCAGCATCATATGAAAATGGTTCATGGTCGGTGGAGATATTTGCTAGAAAAGTGGTATGGGGTTTGGAAAATTGGAGTTGAGTGATATCAAGGGAGTGGGCTAGTGTGGTAACGTTGAAGGAGGTAGTGGGAAGGTTGGTGATATAGTCTTGGAGATAAGATGGGGGCTTGCGTTGTCTTGTGCTGAAGCGTCTTGGGTGGATAGGAGTCAGCGGTGGTGAAGAGGAAGATGGAGAGTAAGAGTGGAGATCTGGGTTTTCGGGTATGGGTCTTGGATCTGGTAAGGTGGGGTTAGGTAGGTTAGGGTAGTATGTGTTTGGGCTTTGTGATTTGTTTGGGGTAGAAGTGATATACGGGTCATGGGTTTCAAAGAGGGGTTTCTCTTTTGATTTTTTTGGTTGCATGTAAGGAAAAATTTGTTCATGAAAAGTTACATCTCGATTAAAAACTATTTGTCGTGTATCAATCACAAATAGTTTATAAGCTTTCCGGTCAGTCTCGTATCCAAGCAGTAAACATTTCATGGCTCTAGCTTCTAATTTTTCTTTGTAGGGTGTTGTGTTTGTAGCATAACATAAACATCCAAAAGTCCTAAAGTGGTCGTAAGTGGGTGGTTTGGAATATAATTTTTGGTATGGTGTCTCCCAAGATAGAATTTTTGTTGGTAGGCGATTGATGATGTGGGTTGCGGTTAAGATTGCGTCCTCCCAAAATTCTTTTGGTAAGTTGGCTTTGAATATAAGAGCTCGGGTTATTTGAAGCAGGTGCTTATGCTTGCGTTCCACGACACCATTTTGTTGGGGTGTATAAGCACAGATTTTTTGGTGAATAATCCCTTTTGACTCAAATAGTCGTTGGTGGAAGTGTTGACAAATTCGGTGCCATTGTCGGTTCTTATTTTTGTGATTTTCTAGCAAAATTGGGTTTCGATCATGGAGATAAAAAGACTGATTGTATGGTGGACTTGGGCTTTGCTACTCAAAAGGAAAGTCCAAGTAGCTCTACTAAATTCATCCACGATGGTTTAAAAATATGTGGAACCGTCAAGGGCTTTTGTTTTATATGGGCCCCAAAGATTCATGTGAATTAGCTCGAAAGGTCTATTAGCTATTATAATGTCTTTTCGAATGATTTCCGGGCTTGTTTTGCTAAGGGACATGTTTCGCAAAAGAAATCATTTGGTGGCTTAATATGTTGGAAATGTAAATGTCCTAAAACCTTAGTGGATACGTGACCGAGTTTAAAATGTCATAAACTAAAAGTATCAATAGCATTACAAATAAAATGTTCGTTGAGATAAAATTGCAAAGATTGACCTTTCTTGGAATTTGGTGGTAGGAAGTGATGGGGTTTGAGCCTTTAAATGCCCCCGACTTCATCGCAACTTGCTACTATGGAATTAGTCTTCGGGTCCTGCAATATAACTCTGTTTGAGATAAATATGACAGTTAAGTGATTTTCCTTAGCAAGTTTGCAGACTGATAAGAGGTTATGATGGAAGGTAGGGATATGCAACACGTTTTCTAGTTTAATGGAATTTGTCAATTCTATGCTTCCCATTTGGGTGACTGTTTTAAATGAGCCATCTGGTAACATTACGGGACAAAAATCAGGTGTGGGATCGATGTGCTTGAATAATTTCTGGTTGTGGGTCATATGGGTTGATGCACCTGAATCCACTATCTATGAAACACATTCATATTTAGAGCTAACATTATCATTATGGTTAGAGTTCATACCTGCGTAGTTGTTAAGAGCTACGTGATTCACTTGATGAATACCTTTTCCCTTAACTAGGAGCATCAACTCTTGAACTTGTTTGTTGAAAGCATTGAATTGTGACTCTTGCTCGATGCCTTCACTGTTTAAGTTTCTTTGCCCAATGTCGGTGGGCCTTTCAATCGTTGCTCCGGCATAGCCATTTCTTTCCCTTTTGCGTTTTTATTTTAATTCCTTGAATCATTCGGGCTCTCCATGGATCCTAAAACGCGTATCCACTGTGTGTCCCCTCTCATGGCAGTGGGTGCAGTATTTATCTTCCTTCTTTACGTAGCTCCTTTTTTGGTTCATCGGGAAGTCTTCTCTGTGCTCTGTTTTTCTGTTTCCGATGGGTTTTGCTGTGAGAGCTATATTCATTTGTCCTATTTCATTTATAGTCAATCCAGCAACATTCCTTTGCTTTTGAACAGTAAGAATCATGGAGTAAGCTTTATTTACAGCTGGTAAAGGGTCATTCAATATCACTTGGCTTACTACACTTCCGACTCTTTCTAAGCCCCATCAAAATTGGACTAACCTTGTATTATCTTCCATTGTCTTTGCTGAGTTTACCAACCTCACACGGACAACTCCTATATGGCATGACGATCGAGATCATCCCAAAGCCTTTTTAGTTTTGTGAAGTAATTCACATCGACTCATTTCCTTGCCTCGAGTTCTTGATTTCTGCATTAGTTGGTAAATTTGGGGTCCATTGCTTTCACCGTACTTGGATTTTAGCTCCTCCCATAGATCTCTAGCAGTGGTCACAACAAGAAACGATTTTGCTAACTCCTTAACCATGGAGTTTAAGAGCCACGAGATTACCATATTATCGCTAGCTCCATTTTTCTCGTAGGGATGGATTGTTCTCTGGCTCCTTGCAGCAACCATTCACGAAGCCTATTTGTCTTTTGCCTTTAGAGCAATAATCATCGCCCTACTCCAGGAGAGGTAGTTTGTTTCATCCAATAGTGTTGTTACCAGGACAACACTTGGGTTTTCCGAAGCAGACAGCTCATACGATTCTTTTTCATCATCATTTACATCAAGTTGTATTTGGAAGGTGCTGGAATCTCCTTCACGTTCGGTGGTCATTGATATTAAGAGCCTATGGCTCGATACCTTAACTGAGTGAGAGAAGTTTTGGAAGAGAAAACTCTTAGCTTTTGTATTAATGATGTGGAGTTTATATACACAACCTGTATAATGAAAAGGAATAAAATCATGACGTAACGCATATTCTAACTAACTCATCGACAAGTATGAAGACGTTAAAAGTGTAACAATGCATGCAGTGTAAAGGAATAAAATGATTGTCTGGTGAGAGTGTAATGGAGCGCAGGAGTGGTCTGGGTGTCAATGGTGTGATCATGTAGATCTTGATGGTGTCAGGGAAAATGTGGATGCTACATTTAAATTATTGCATTATTTAATATGATATTATGTTACAAAGACAAATTATTCAAAACAATCAATCTAAAATTTAATCAATTGATTTTATATAATGTTTAGATTAGTTTTTTATATTATTATATGGTCTCATTTTTAAAGACCGTGTTTGGCTCCAATTACCAATCTATAATGTTCTCGTATGTATTATTACACCATTAAGCGTCTTGGGAGATAAAATATTTCTTTTCCTATTTTATTCGAATAATATGCTAGATGTTTTCTTATGTTGGTCAAATAGTAAAGGGATTTTAAATTTTTATTTTTAAAATTTTAGGTACGAAATTTTAAAATTCTTATTAGAGGTGTCCATTTTGGTTCTATTTAAGATTTCTTACTAACTTAAAACGAATTTATTATGTATCTATAAATTGATAGAATTTAATCCTTTATGGTGAAAACTGTCACCAATCACAAAATAATTATATCAAATCATCAAGTCCTGTTTGGTTGACATGGATTGTTGCTTGGGAAAGTAATTTTTTCCTAAAATTTAAATTATTATATTTTGTTCTTTTTTTTGAATAGTTAGGAAAGTAAAAACTTTCAAAATTTAGGAAAAATAGTGGCACTTTTCTTGGATTCTAAATCTCAATACCTCCTTGGTATTTACATTACTTTTTCAGAATTTAATCTAAAAATAAATAGACAATTTAACCATTTCTTTTCTTTCAACTCTGCGATTTTAAAATATATAAATTTCAAATAAATTTTGATTTAATAATTAAAATATATAAAATAAATATTAGTTTATAAATAATAATTTTAAATTATTTATTTTAAAATAAATATTTTATTAATACTTTATTAATAAATATTATATAAAATATTTAAATAAATTTAAATAAAAATATTTTTGTAATTTTGTAATTTATAATTATTATTAGTAATAAAAATATTTATTATTATTTTAAAACAAAAATAAAATTCACAATAATTATAAAATTGAAATAATTAAAAAATTTGAAAAATGAGGAAAGGAGAGATAAGAGGAGGAGGAAATTTTAAATTTTTTGAAAATTTTGCAAAAATCTCCTATATTTTAAAAATTTTCAATAACGATTGATATTTAGATTTTGAATATTTATGCTTAAAAGTTTCAATTGATAATCTTCAGTTCATATTTTCCTTATCTAACGATTAAAATTTTTATTCTACTTGTAGGGATATAATTGAAAACATAAGTTAAAATTAAATTACATTGTATAAAATACTATTACATACCAAACACTATAATAAGAATCCAACCAACTTTCCTATTAGAATTCTTATAAGTATCAAAACATGTGAATATCTTTACTTTCCATAGATTTATTTTCCAATGAATTATATTCTAAATTACTTTACTTTCCGTCAACCAACGGGCCCCTTGATATTTAAATTATTTTCCTCAAGAATTTAATCTAAAAATACACTAGATAATTTAACATCTCCTTCTCTCTCAATTCTATGACTTAAAATATATAAATTTTAAATAAATTTTGATTTAATAATTAAAATATATAAAATAAATATTAGTTTATAAATAATAATTTTAAATTATTTATTTTAAAAATAAAATATTTTATGAATACTATATTAGTAAATTATATAAAATATTAAAATAAATTTAAATAAAAATATTTTTGTGAATTTTATTTAATTTATGATTATTATTAGTAATAATAATATTTATTATTATTTTAAAACAAAATTAAAAATTCACAATAATTATAAAAGTTGAAATAAATAAAATAACTAATTAAAACTTTGAAAACAATTGAGGAGGAGAGATAAGAGGAGGAGGAAAATTTTAAAATTTTGCAAACATATTTCTTAAAATTTTCGATATCGACCGAGATTTAGATTTTGAATATTTTTATTCGGAAGTTTCAATCGATAATCTTAAGGTTCATATTTTTCTTATTTAATGATTTCAATTTTTATTCGATTTGTAGGGATATAATTGAAAACCTGAAGTCAAAATTAAGTTACATTCCATAAAATCTTGTTGCATACCAAATACTATAATAAGAATCCATCCAACTTTCTTATTAGAATTCTTAAAAGTATCTAAACATGTGAATATCTTTATTTTCTATATATTTATTTTCCGATGAATCATATTCCAAATTCACTTTACTTTCCCACCAACTAAATGGAACCCAAGAGTATTTAGATATGTTAGAAAGCATACTTGAATTTATTCTGAAATCGCATTGAGCGTCGTGGTTTGTCTTTCAAATTAGAATATAACTCTTTTTTCAATTTTTTTCTTAACTATCTTTCTCTCTCTAATGATGGTATGTTAGAGGAATTGTGTAATTAGGGTAAAATCTTAATATAATTTCTAGTTTGACCCATTATAAAATTATAAATTATAAACTGGTCTTTGCACATATAAAGCTTACAATTAAACTAGATGCATAAAGCCCAAAATACCATAACCATATTAAACCACTTTAATTAATTGGGTTCAACATTTTAAGATAGCCTTTATACACAATTATACATATATAGCCCACACGTTTGATTAAAATCCTTACAATTTCTCACGTGTGCTACATGTGTTATCTTAAAATGAGTACTCAAAATTTTGCTATCATTCTTGTATGCATCACCAAACAATTCGATCCATCACCAACATAGGATTAAAGCGACTTTCCACATTTAACGTAATTAGACCCAACAATGGTCAAATATCTTGATATAACCAAATGACATGAATTAAGCACGGATGCATAACATGGAAATTATTAGCAGTGATCTCGTCATGCTTACTTCCAACTGGTCCAACCTTATGCTTTAATGAGATCAATCTTAAATAAGTTCAAAGACAAAATAAACCAAATATCTCAAAGTTGAAAATAACCTCAAACAAATTAACCAAAAACTGTATCCAAAATGATAGTGAAAAATGTCTAATATGAAAAGCACCTAAAATACAAACTACCACTGAAATTACATATTAATGTAACATCCATTAGGAGCAATGTGCTCATGAAAGACCTTAAATGGCACTCCTTTAGTAAGCGGATCTGCAATCATGGAGTTTGATCCAATGTGTTGTATAGACAACTGTTCACTTTGAACTCTCTCTTTAACAATTAGGAACTTGATGTTGATGTCCTTCAACTTTGTCGAGCTCCTATTGTTATTGGAATATAGCACTGCCAAGTTATTGTCACAAAATAACTTTAGTGGTCTTCCAATAGAGTCCACAATGTATAGCCTCGTGATAAAATTTTACAGCCATATCTCATGGTTGGATGCCTCATAACACACTATAAACTCAACTGCCATGGTGGAAGAAGCTATAATTGTCTGCTTAGCACTCTTCCAGAAAATAGCCCCTCCAGCAAGCATGTAGATATAACTCGAAGTGGATCTCCTACTATCTTAGCATCTAGCAAAATTGGAATCAGATAATCATTGATCTCCTGCTTATATGATTTTCTGTATGTGAGCATATAATCTTTTGTTCTCTGCAAGTACCACATGACCCGTTTGGCTGCTTTCCAATGATCTAATCTCGAGTTACTTAAATAGAGTTACTTAAATATCTCCTTAACATTCCAACAATGTACACAATATCCGGACTCATACAAACATAAGCATACATTAGACTTCCTACACTCAAAGCATAAGGAATCTTCTGCATTTCCTTAGCTTCAAAGTCATTCTTAGGGCATTGACTTAAACTGAACTTAATTCTCTAGACACAGGGTATCACCTAGTTTACAATCCTGCATGCCAAACCTTTTAAATACCTTTTTGATATAGTTCTGTTGTGATAATTCAAGAATACCTCGAGAGCATTCTTGATGTATCTGATCTTACGGTATATACAATCATCAGTCAAGTTCATCCCAAAACTGAACGAGAAGATAACTTGGTGAAATTTGTAATACCATTAATGAGATGCTGATTGAGTCCATAGATGGATTTCTTTAGTTTCCAAACCATTTGTTTTGCATCTCCGACACAAAATTTTCCGGATACACCATATAAATCGTCTCATTAATGTCACCGTTGAAATGTTATCTTAACATCCATCGATGTAACTTAAGATCAAAATGTGTCACTAATACCATTATTTTCCTGAAAGAGTTTTTGAAGAAATCGGAGAGAAAGCCTCTTTATAATCAATGCCTTCTATGTGTAAAACCCTTTGTGATAAGACAAGCCTTGTACCTTTTACATTGCCTTTCTTTTGGTCTTAAATATCCATTTGCAACCAATAGGTTTCACACCTTTAGGCAATGGTACAAGGTCCCAAACATCATTGCCCTTCATCGACTATATCTCTTCATTCATGACATCAATCTACTTTTGAGAGTTAGAACTTTCCATAGCTTGACGAAGGCGATTGGATCATCTTCCACCATACCAATGTCAACTTAATATTCTTGAAGAAATACAACATAATCATCTCGAATTACACTTCTCCTCTCTTTAGTAGAGCTCTTTAATGGCATAGGTTCTTGAGATTGTAGATTTTGTTCTTCCGAATAAGTTATTGAACTTGGGAGGAGTTTCCATAACATTATCTTGACTTGCAATTGCTTAAACAATGTCAGGAATGAAAATCTAACCACGATCATTGTCAATAGCAATTAGAGGAATTTCAATGTGTTCCTCTTCTAAAACAAAGTCCTTAATCCTTTCTCTCATTCAAACTCAACATCCTTAAAAATTGGGCATTTCTATCTCAAAATTGCCTTAGTAACACTAGATAGTCATAATATCCAATAAAGTAACACCGATAGTCCTTGAGTCCAGCTTTATTTTCATTTGACCTATAAGGCTTTGCCTCATCTAGACATCCCCAAATGTGCAAGTGATTTAAACTAGGCTTCTTGCCATCCAAGGCTCATAAAAGGTGTTATCAATTGCTTTAGTTGGAACTCTATTAAGTATATATGTTGTGGTCTTTAGCTTCTCTCGGAGTGATTACGACAAGGTAGAATGACTAATCATACCTTATCATATCCTTAAGCATTCTGCTTTGTCTTTTAGCAAAACCATTCATTAAAGCGAACTCGGCATAGTGTCTTTGTGGGGCGATATTGCATTCTTCTAAGAATTTAGCAAATGATCTTGGACATTGTTCACGATCCAACATATCTCATCAGTAATCACCACTACGATCGATTTGAGACTTTTAATCATTTTGTTAAGTTGGTTCTCAACTTGACCTTAAAGTTTTGAACACGTCCAAGACTATGATTTGTCATGGATGAGATAAAGGTAGTCATATCATGAAAGTCGCTCTATGAATGTTATAAAATATGATTGACCATTTTAAGATGTCGTAGGAATGGCCTATAAATATCCATATGGATAAGTTCTAAGATATTTGAAGCCCTATTGACACCCAATCTCTTGACATTTGATTGTTTCCCTTAATACAATTAACACGATGTCAAAATCAATAAAATCATGGAATCCATAATTCCTTTGACACAAATCTCTTAATTTTCCTTTCAAAGATGCGACCTAATCTCTTGTGCCACAATAAGGAAGAATTCTCACCAGTTAATTTGCGCTTTAAACTTCCTGTACCCACATGCAAGGCTTCATTAAATGAACATTAGTGTCAAGCATATACAGATTATCATTACTTGATAAAGAATCAACACTAGCCAAATTTGAATTTTGAAAGAGACTAAATTTTTCATCTCTAAATGAAGAACAATAATTAGATTTTTTGAAAGCAAAAATAGAAATAAAATTCCGTCTAAAAGACGATAAAACGAAAGTCTCAACTAAATCTAAATAAATCAAGTTTTTAACAATAGTCTAAAAGTCCCTATTGCTTCGACTTTTACTAACTTGTTGTTACCTACATAAATGTATCTTTCACTATCACTTAGGCCCTGTTTGGTTGAATGTTAATTAATGGAATGGAATTGAATGAAAGGGAAAGGAATGTAATGGTTTATAATGGAATGGAATGGTTTATAGTAAAAAGTTGTTTGGGAAGGATGGAAGGGTTCATAATGTAATGTAGTGAAACATTGTTTGGAAGATGGATGGAATGGAATGTAATGTATAATAAATGACTTTTATACCCTTTATATTAAAATGGTTGTTGTAGGAGGTTTATTATTTTATTATTAATTATATAAAATATTAGTATTAATTATTTAATATATTTTATTTTATTTTATATGATTTATATTAAAATAATTTATTTATATAAAAATATATAAAACAATTAAAGAATATATTTTTACATATTTTCTATTTTCATTAATAATTTTTTATTAAATTTATTATTAATTGTATACAATTTATTATTAATTATTTAATATATTATTATTAATTATTTAATATAGTTTATTTTATTATATTCTATTCTAGGTGATTTATATATATAAATAATTTATTTTTATTTTCATTTATATAGAAATATATACAAACAATTAAAGAATAATTTTTAAATATATTTTCTATTTTCATTAATAAAAATTTTATTTATTTTTAATTATATACAATTTATTATTAATTATATAAAATTATTATTATTAATTATTTAATAATTTTATTATATTAAATTTTTAAATAAAAATAATTTATTTATTTATTTTATTTATATAGAAATATATACAAATAAGAATAATTTTAATATATTTTTATTAATGAAAATAGAAAATATATAAAAATTATTATTTAATTGTTTTATATATTTCTATATAAATAAAATAAATAAATAAATTTTAAATATAAAATGTTATATTTTATTATTAAATATATATAATCTATTATTAATAATATAAAAATATTAGTATTAATTATTTAATAAAATTTATTATATTAAATATTAATATATACAAAAAGAATAATTTTAATATATTTTTTATTAATGAAAATAGAAAATATGTAAAATTATTATTTAATTGTTTTTATATATTTCTATATAAAATAAATAAATAAATAAATTTAAAATTTAAAATTTAAAATTTTATTTTTAAATATAAATAATTTATTATTAATAATATGAAAATATTATTATTAATTATTTAATAAATTTTATTATATTAAATATTACTATATTCTATTTGATATATTAATATTATGATTTGGTCGAGTTGATATTAAAAAGAATTGTTGAGGGTATATTAGGTAGTATGTATTTATTAGGTTACGTTCCTAAACCCTCAAAATCGGAGGTTTCTTATTTTCATTTATTTATGATGGAATGAAACGTAACATGAAAACCTCCGCTTCCATCCCATTCCATTCCATTCTATTATGAAACCTTGAACAAACGATGGAGCGTATTACGTTCCATTCCATTCCATTAATAACCCTCCAAACAAACGAGCCTTAGTTTTTGGCAATTAGAGCAACCTACATAGATACACCGATGTGAGTTATTGCACGAATCTAACCACCACGTGTCTAGGTACAAGAAGTCAAATTAACCTCATAACAAACCAAAATAAGAAGAATACATTT